>OY776675.1:138409467-138995404 GCA_963675555.1 Leptura quadrifasciata | reverse complement strand
ATATTTTCTGTACTTTTAGTTATACACCCAATGCGATCTTTCGTTATGTACAATATTTTTTTTTGTCTTTGTTCTTTTCGTTTTTGTAAATTGTTTTTATTATATTAATTACTTACCTGTGTGACGAGTGTAAACATAAATGTTATTGTAAAATTTTATTGTATACTTACACGAATAAAGTTCTCTTCTATTCTATTCTATTCTATGTTTTTACGTAATTCCACATTTCATGTACTGGCTATTTTTATTTAATTTTCCACAAAGTATAAAATAATTTTTAATGTAGAATTGTCATTGTAAATGTAAAAAGCGCGGCTTATTCAACTCAATGAATAATTGTAAAGTTAGGAAGTTAATAAAATAATGTAGGCGCAAAGAGCGCGAACGCTTCTTGCATTTATAACGAAGACTACATTAATATTATATTGCTTTATATGGACTAAAAGTGACATTTTTTGTATCGAAGATGTCGGCAAGAACAGCCGAGACACAAAAAATCACATTAGTCCTCATAAAACATGCTATTTTTTCTTCAAATATTTTCAGTGCCTCTCGTGGGAGGCAGTAAAAGACTTTTAGGGCCGTTCAGAATGACGAGGGCGCAAGTAAAAGACTTCTATTTCCACTTAAATGGAGTGTCGGAGAAATTACAGTTTAAGTGAGAATATTTGTTGTTGACGTTTGAAGATGAACAATATTATTTGTCATTTTTTAAAAACTATTAATTTTTTTAGCGTTCCTTTCTGATTAGTTATAGCTATTTCACATTTTTGGTTCTACCACATTTCGCTAAATTTTGGATTGTGCACATTTTTCTTCGTAGGAACAGATTTTTTATTTCTATTATTCAATCCCTTTATACATTCTGCATAAGTAATATTTAAACACTATTGAATAATAGTCGAGGTCAGGAATCGGAAGGGGTACCTTTTTTTCCAGAGCGCCAATCTAGAGACCCCCCGTTTTCGAGGTCGCTGAACACGATGGTGGGAGTCCTACCATTTTTTCCGTGGCAACCCCTTTAAATTGACCAAAAACCACCCCCAAAGTACCTTTTTCCGTGAACCCGTTTATTATCACCAGTTCTTCGACTAACTGTTATTCCCTCCAGTAGAACGGAAGGTCCCTCGAGTGATTTGACCCCAGCCATCCCTACACCAGGCTTCCACCCCTCTAGGGGGTTAGAAAATTGATATTTTCTTTGTGGAAAAAAAATTTATATTTTACAGGAGGTGGTTCTGTGAGGATGGTTACACAACCGTGGTCACCTTCCACCTTCCTCACAGAAACACCTCCTGTAGAATATCAATTTTTTTTCCACAACAAAAATTTCAATTTTCCAATCCCCTAGAGGGTTGGAAGCCTGCTGTAGGGGTGGTTGAGGTCAAATCCCTCGAGGGACTGTCCGTTCTACTCGAGGGAATAACATTTAATCGAAAAACTGGGGAAAATAAACGGGTTCACGCAAAATGGCACTTTGGGGTGATTTTTGGTCAATTTGAGGGGGTCACCGAGGAAAAAAATTGCAGACCCCCACGATCCTGTTCAGCGACCTAGAAACCGGGGAGGGTCTCTAAATTGGCGCTCTGGTAAAAAGAAGCAAAAAACAAATAAAAAAATAAAAATAAATAAGTTGTTTAATTTCGGTAATAGGTAATATATTCGGTAATAATATTATGCTGCAACATTCTAAAAATATATGTCAATTTTACGGAAGCAGTTATACATTTTGTCCCACTTTTTCTTCTTGTCAGCGTATTTTCGTTATACTTGACACCAAACCGTGTTCCGTTAGGAAACTTAAAGCTACATCCACCCAATTAAAACTTTTAATGATAATTATCCAACAAACCAGATATTCTAGTATTATACCGATTCACGTTTTGGGTATTTGATTATTCAGAGATCAAACAGATATCAAAGTACATAGGTTTCGGTAACATGGTAGCTCATTACCACTCTGATGACGGTCATCTGTTTTCCAGTCAAGCGTCGCATCGGACATTTCTAATGAGCATTCAGATTTCTGACTGATTTGATTAATCTACTGTGAACTTCGAATACCACACACATACATCTTTGGTCACTTCCAATTCCGATCCGTGAATTTGTAACCCATCGGGAACTGGTTTGAAATATACGTAAAATTATACTTTAATTATTGATATTTTAATGAGGTCCCGTGTGTAATCGAGCAGGGGTGGATTCCAGCCGATGCGTTTTATAATATTTTCACGTATTTCACAGTTTAACTAGAAATTTATAACAATAAAAGGCAGGTATACTTCTATAATTTTTTTGATATATTTAATTTTAATTAAGCATTCATAGGGGGGTGCCATAGCAGAATAGTTTTTTGTGGAGCTAGTAAAAAATGCTATAGGATAATGCCATATATTTAGATACTTCATAATGACCACAAGATATTGATGGAATTTTTTGTTTTTTACGGAGGGTGGCAATGAAGACTTGAACTGAAATAATTCATTTCTGTTTATTAACTTTTATTGATGTAGCTGCTGGAACATTAATAGATCTGCTGATCTGGATATTTGGTAGCCGATACATGATAGTAGCAATGTGAATGTTGTATCATTACGATTTTATCACATGGTGAGGCTCTTAATACGGTTGCTCTACTTAAATAAATCAAAGTTAATAAAAAAGAATTTATAGGTTAAGAGAGACAATACTAAAGAAAAATTTAGCTTATAAAAATGTTTATATACAAAAGAGGAACAAGACTGGAATACATATAAACGAGAAAGAAATGCCTTAGTGAAAAAAATTTCCCTGTAATCACTATGAAAAAGGCATTGATAACACAAAAAGAACCCTAAACAAATGTGGGCAGACTTAAAGAAATTAGTAGACAATAATAAAAAGTTTAACATCGCTAAATACATTAAATTGCAATGGAGTTTAATAATATACACGAAATTACTAATACACTTAACATTTATTATGTAGACAGCATAGAGGATGTGATCGTTAGCGTTGGTGTAAATATTGTTGATGAGGAGAGTGCGTTAGAAACAATGCCTAAAAAATAAACTGCACCATGTCTTCTTTTGATTTGATTTCATTGAAAAATCTGCTACGAGTTAGACGTACATAAACAAATAGATACGTTGGATCTTAATGATTATCAGATATTACGTAACGAAATCACTTGGGCTACTGTAGCGTAGCAGATACCGTAGGCACTGGCTTACCCGGAAAGTGATGTACGTGCCTACGATAAAATTTCTCTAGCTCAGACTATCTCAGGGCGTTAAGCCCAAGCTTACATAAACTATGATAAATTATTAGTTAAGTAAACTAATAATCACAAATCACTGAGTTTTTCCATATGTAGTGGTCGCAGACGAAATAATGACACTTTCTTTAAAAATGAAATGCACTATATTGAACAATTTACAAAATTAGTTCTTTAGCATGTAACCTGGTGATGTTCACAGTTGTGGCCAATATTTCACGATTAATAAGTTATACATTCATAAAATGCCTCGTGTAGCTACACATCGGTTTACAATTTGATCGTAAAATTGTCATAGATTCTGCCACAAAGGTTTGATTTAAAGAACCTCCTTAAGTATATGTAAATATATGCATAAAATCTCTAAATATGTACAGGTTAAAATGCCAAAGGTATGAATTGATGTCCAGCGGAACCACTGAAGGTGGTCCCCGGTAAGTAAAAATAAACACAACACAAACACACTTATTCAGGGTGGTACGATACCGAGTCCGGACGTGGAGGAACTGTAGCCCTACGTAGATGTCTTCGGGACACAAGACATGGACCTAAGGATGGGGTTGATGGTAGCCTCACCAGCCCTGGAACCTTCCACTGTGTGTGGATGCCCCGTCCGTGGAACTCTCACTGACGTGTGTAGAAGCCCCGTCCGTGGAACCCTAAAGATATCACGATTTAATTCACAGTCAGAAATGCACGTGAAGCGTGCTTAATGTGAGAAATTCTGACATAACCTACAAATGAAACATAATTTACCTCACTGATGAGGGAACAATCCACCAAAACTCCTGGAAGCCACAGTCGGATAAATGGGGTTGAGTCGCCTTTTAAAGTTGACACTGTATTTCCACAGGAAAGCCTGCAAATTTGCGAAACACGTGGGTAGAGAACGGGCAAGATGGCGTGAAGAGGTTAGCTTACCTTGTGTAATTTAATATCCTGCTTTCGCAGATAAAATTTACTCACAAACACAAAATATTCCGCTAAACGGAACAACAACGGATTGAGGAAATTTTCTTGAGTTGGTTATTCTAAAATCCATGCGGATGCCTTGGATAAAATCAAGGTTCACAGAATAACAACTAACCAACAAGCCAACCAAAAATGTCTGCTTCCGTTTTCCCTGTTGATCACGTGTCACAAATGTGTCGCCCTCCCATGGAGAATAGCGAAATGTGTTACGGACGTGTAGCAGTTGTTATAATGCGGCCCACAAAACGCTAAAGCGTATGGTGGGTCGCATACGCTAGAGGTCCGTAACAACTCCCCCTTTACTCGCAGGAAAAAAAAATCGAAGATTTTTTTTTCTTACTAGCTTCTCACCAGAGGATGGATAATTGGTGGGGAGACTTAATATGCACGGGGATGGCTAACCCGCCTCCCAAGTTACCATCAGGCATAACAATGAAAATAATGAGACTTAAATGCACGAGGATGAGTTATCAGGCATAACAACAAAAATAATGTCAAAAATAAGGAGACTTAAATGCACGGGGATGGCTAACTCGTCTCCCAAGTTACCATCAGGCATAACAACACAACTCAAAAAAAATACATAGAGAAAAAAAGAGAAGGGAAAAAAAAGAACAAAAACGCATAAGGACTTAACAGCTAGGAAGTAGCTCGCCCCAAGGCTACTCCACCAGCAAAACAATGAGGTACGGGAGTGTTCCCCGTCACACCACGACGACCACCCTTGCTAGACAACGAGGTTAGTCTGAAGTCCAGTAGTGCCTACCCGGGTAATGATAACCAGGCCTAGACCAGGCTACCTCCAAGCAGCACCTCCCAAGCTCGAGCCCCTCTAGATGGATACCTTTAAAGGCAGCTGCCAGCAATGTCAGCGCCCCCAACGAGACGGAGTCCCTCAAGACGCAAGCGCCACACAAGACCATTTTGGGGACTCTTACCCCTCGCAGGTATAACCACGGTGATGGTATTCGTGCATCCCCCATCACAGAGATCCAACCAAAGACACTTCCTCCCGTGAGGCGGAAAGAGGTGAAAACTTACTCAGTGGGTTTCAGCCACCTGAGCAAGACCAATGAACCAGGAAAACAAATGTTACTACCAAATTAATGACAGAAGTGACCTAAAACATGTTACTAAGACCAACACAAAAAAAGAACGAATTCGTCATTGCCTATTCGGATGCCTAAGTACGTCAACGGAACTAACAGACCACAACTAGTTGTCATCGGGAGGGTGTGCTTTCAGATCTTTTATGTGCCACACCGAACGTTTACCGTCAGAACCTTCGAGCTCATAAGTCCATGGTGAGAGAATTTTTCTAATCGTGAAAGGACCCACAAATTTAGGCGCTAACTTTGCCGTGAAGTATTTAGAGGCATCAGACTGGGCGTGAGAACGTCTCCAGACCTTTTGCTTCAAAACAAACTTATCTGGTCGGCGTCTTAGATTATAATGTTTCTTACTGGATTTATGGGCCTTTAATATTCTACTCTGAACATCCTTATAAATCTTAGCGAAAGCAAGCTTACGGTTTTCAGGATTTACAACTGGATACTCAAACTCGAAAGGTACGTACTTATCACTATTGCCATCTAACGAAATTTCACGACCAAAATTGACAAAATTAGGCGTTAAGCCTGTAACTTCATGTTTCGATGATCTAATGACAAAACCTATTTTCGGCAAAAATTGATCCCAAGCCCTGTGATTATCCTTTACATATGCAGATTACATAGTCTTAACAACACGATTTACCCTTTCAGTCAGATTGCATTGAGGGTGGTAATTTGCAGTGTACGCTATTTCGATGTTGTAAGTCTTCGCAAGATTTTGGAAACGGTTACTCTGAAATTGACGACCATTGTCTACCACTATAGTCTTCGGAGCGCCAAATAAGAGAATTACATTATCCTCAATGACCTGCGATATAAAGATATCACGATTTAATTCACAGTCAGAAATGCACGTGAAGCGTGCTTAATGTGAGAAATTCTGACATAACCTACAAATGAAACATAATTTACCTCACTGATGAGGGAACAATCCACCAAAACTCCTGGAAGCCACAGTCGGATAAATGGGGTTGAGTCGCCTTTTAAAGTTGACACTGTATTTCCACAGGAAAGCCTGCAAATTTGCGAAACACGTGGGTAGAGAACGGGCAAGATGGCGTGAAGAGGTTAGCTTACCTTGTGTAATTTAATATTCTGCTTCCACAGATAAAATTTACTCACAAACACAAAATATTCCGCTAAACGGAACAACAACGGCTTGAGGAAATTTTCTTGAGTTGGTTATTCTAAAATCCATGCGGATGCCTTGGATAAAATCAAGGTTCACAGAATAACAACTAACCAACAAGCCAAGCCAAGCCAACCAAAAATGTCTGCTTCCGTTTTCCCTGTTGATCACGTGTCACAAATGTGTCGCCCTCCCATGGAGAATAGCGAAATGTGTTACGGACGTGTAGCAGTTGTTATAATGCGGCCCACAAAACGCTAAAGCGTATGGTGGATCGCATACGCTAGAGGTCCGTAACAAATCTAAATAAAATAGTGAGTAACCAAGCAAGAAAATACAGTACAGATGAGATGGGGAAGAAATTAATAAAATAGTGGAGCAGATCTGACTTTGGAATAGGGAAACGTCCGATTGTGATTTTTTCTTTTGCCAATAAGTAAAGTTGCCCCCCCCCCCACATTCCGACATATTTGTACCGAGGAAGTCAAAGGGGTAAGGAGGAAATGCCATGATCGCGATAGATCAATTACATGGGGAGTTATCAGCATGTGAAATATTTTCGTTTTCCCCCTCTCCCTCCCCTCCTAATTATCCCACCGCCCCCAGAGTCCGGTCCAACAGAATATCCTTCAATATCCTTCTATCAAATAAAAATTTGATCCACAACTCTACTCCTTCATGATAAAAAATTAATTTTAATTTTTGCACTTTGATTCGCGATATCTCGCGAATCAATGGTATGACGTCGATAAGGTTGGGAACAAAATTTGCTTATTTTCGTGAGCCCTTCATTTTTGGTCTGAAGATTATTTTCGTCAGATCAAAAGCCGCCGAGTTACCTTCAAAAAACCATTTCTTATTACATTTAACATGTCATTTCCCCCTCCCCCCCTTTGACTTCTTCAGCACAAATGTGTCGGAATGTTGGGGGACACAACATTACTAATTGACAAAAGAAAAAATCACAAGCGGACGTTTCCTTATTCAAGTCTGGTTTCCTTCCTGATCTGCTCCACTAAAACACACTTTTCATATAATTAATTATTCCCTACTAAATGTTATCAACTTAAGTCTTGGAAAAGATATTTTTCCGGAATGTTTTAGGACGTCACAATAATACCAATATCAATAGTTCCAAATACTAAGTTAGCAGACTATTTGATTTGAGACCAATAAATATGCTTCCCTTTTGTGAAAAGTTACTTGATTTAGTAGTGTTCAATCAGGTAATCCAATATATAAATTCAAATAATATATTCTGTACTTATCAACTGGGTTTTCCCATTCCCATGAAACAGCTTTACAGTTCATAATATCTCAATGGAAACAACAACTAAACAAACCGGGAGCAGGAATAAGTGCAGTACGTATAGATCTTAAAAGGGCTTTTGAAACGACTGATAAGCAAATACTGTTATTAAAATTAAATGCATATGGCTTTTCAAATATGGTGCTGTATTGGTTTGAGAGTTATATTTCAAATTGTAAACAAATAATTAAAATAAATAATAATAAATCCGGACCTATTGTAAATAACTTTGGGGTGCCCCAAGGAAGCGTCCTTGGACCACTGCTGTTTATACTGCATGTCAATGACCTCGGCAATGTCTTGGAAAAATGTAAAATCCACCTTTTTGCGGATGACATGCTGATATATTATGCTGACAATGATTTCAATCAGCTGCTGAAGACGTAAAAGAAATGAAATCAAAGTGGGTGCTTATTGGTTGAAATTTTGTATACAACTCTTTTAAAGAACTGAATATAAATGTCATTTAAAATAATGAAAATGTGGAACATGCAAAAAATATGAAATACTTAGGAAATGTTATTGATAGAGAACTAAAACTAAATGATCACGTTGACGGGAATGGTAGCTCAGTTGGTTAAAGCGTCTGGCTAGCAAACTGAGTTGCCTAGCGAAGTGGGTTCGATACCCACAAGGCGAAACAATTTTTCATTAAAAAATTGCCCCAAGAGTGGTTCGGAGTCCACATTAAACTGTAGGGCCTCGTCTCTCTTTACCTAGCACAAGATCCTTGAGATCTTCCAGGGGGTTACTTCGGTAACTTGAGAGGCGGTTAAGAAAACAGAAAACAGAAAACAGAAAAACTATATTCCGAAGTAAAAAAATTGGTTTCCGTGTATAACTCTTCAATCTTATCACATTTTCTGTTCACTAATCAATACCTCAAACGTTAACTCGGAAAGACTGCAAAAAGTTCAATATAAATGTCTTCATGTCTTAAACTTTTTTGACAGGTAACTTAGATTGATCGGAAGCACAAAAAGGGGTCTTACAATTAACGAAAATAAGACAAAATACATGAAAGTCAAAAGAACACCAGTCAACAATAACAATATCCAAATAGAAAATTACTTTGAACGCGGCTTTACCGGAACTTTAAACGCGTGGAATCCTTCACATATTTAGGAGCGGAAATTAATCAACACAATTCCATAAGTAGCTAAATTAAATCGTAAATAGCCAGAGAGGCAATGACTCACCCAGGGTTGTAAAGAAGAAGGAGAAGATTGTAATTAAAATAAGTTAGTATTAAATCCTTTTTTGTAAAGTTAATCTTATTTGTTATATATTATATTAGATATAAATAGTCATTATCTACTAATAAATACGCATTGTTATTATTATTATCGTAAATAAAATCCCAGTTAACATTCCAAGGCTATAGACTAAAGAGTTATGATTTATCATTGTTGAATACGTTTTGATTTCGAATGAATGACGAAGTGGCTGCTGCTGCTATGACTTTATATAAAGTGGCGTACTACAATTGCATACTTGGCACAAAATCAAAAAACAAGAAATATAAATATTTTGCGTCCCACAGTATTGGTTCTTAAAAAAAAATGTTTGTTTTCTTAAAAAAATTTTTTGTTTTCTTAAAATGTTTTCTTAACCGCCTCTCAAGTTACCGAAGTAACCCCCTGAAAGATCTCAAGGATCTTGTGCTAGGTAAAGAAAGACGAGGCCCTACAGTTTAATGTGGACTCCGAACCACTCTTGGGGCAATTTTTTTAATGAAATGTTGTTTCGCCTAACGGGAATCGAAGCCAATTCGCTAGGCAACTCAGTTTGCTAGCCAGACGCTTTAACACACTGAGCTGCCGTTCTGCTTGGTAACATTTTAAAAATTAACTCTAACTAGTTGTTCCAGCACGAACTCATTTTTATGCCTATTCTTAAGCAATACTTGCATATCACCGAACCGAGCTACAAACTACATCGCAAATATAGATAACTTTCGCACTCGCGGTATGCGAAATCTTTGTCGAAGGTACAAAATACCGACACCGAACCAACACCGAAAAGAAGACTAGTGCGAGTTAGTGTGAAAATCCGCAAACAGTCGCGAAAATCATCTACACTCACGATTTTTTTTAAAATCATCAATCATAATCAAATGATAGACAGCATAATACTGTTTTATAATTAAACAATTAAGTTCGAGTGGCGTTAAAATAATTATTCTTGTTTTATAAAGGCAATAATGTATAAAATACAAACTTCTTGCTGCTCCATTAGAGCTGGAGTGATACAATATTTTAATACATTTTAATACACAATATAAATAATTCCATCCTTTTGAATATGATGTAATGTTTCTTAAAATATAATCCCCGACAATACTAATTTTCTAGACAAAGGATACGTGATCTTCTCAAATCTTAATAATGGATAATTAACAAAACCTAAAGTTGACACGACAAACAATTTTGAAATACCTTATTACACAGGATTATTTTGGTTCCATTATATTTCAGAATTTAAACATTTAAGATGTTCTTCAATTTATTCCAGTTAGACAAACTAATATCAAAAGTAATTAATTATAAAGTTCAAGAAACATTAAATTTTAATGCATGTGTTTAGAATAATAAATTGCTTAGACGCCTAGAAAGTTTACAATCTGAATTAGGCCATATCGACATGAATGTCTGGAGGATTATCAGTAGTTTCAACACGTTGCGAAATCTAAATTATCAATCTGATCAAAATGTCTCTCTATTGCATAACTTTAACTATAACTAAAGTAACGCACAGAGCTGCGTTTTGGTTGTGGCAACACTTTGATATGTATAGTAAAAGTTATTTGGCTATAATGACCATCCGTAATGATGTTTAAAACTTCTTTAAAAATGTTACTTCGATCAAAATGAGATATTACAACGACTTTGTAACAAACAAGTACATACATAGACATTCTCGAACTTCATTGAATTCTTCAGAAATCCTGCTGCAATCCCACTTCTGATACCAATTGTTAATGTGTTCTATATATCCGTAGTAATCGTAGTTCGCCCAGGGATGGCGTCGCTTTACCGGTAACCGACTAGGCAGGCCTTCTTTCACTCTGCTCTCTGGAATTGATTCAACCTCTCTCCGTTAGGGGGCGGCATATAATACTATAGTTATATTAAAGCCAAATTATTGTGGGTAATATAAACCATGTCCATATTCGACATTTATGAAATGCATACTATCTGGGTGTTTGTGAACTACGTTATCTCATTGTATCTTAATATGGAGTGTTCTTTTTCTTCTCTCACTATGGTATTTCATTATCGCAATTTTTTTTTTGAAATAGACTTAAAATGTCATGAAACGTCGAGATTTTAAATTTGAGCCAAAAAAATTCCTGTCTGTCGGTATGTCTGTCTGTAACTTTTTTTTGTGCGCACGTTTACTCTGGAAACGTTTATGATATTGACTTGAAATTTGGTACACTTGTGTATTGTAACAAGATCTGGTAACTAGATTATATCTTGATCTAATTCCGTTGAAGGATTCGGGGGTAAATGGGATAAATAAAGGTAAATAGGCAAAGCAAGCAGGTAAGAGTCCATAAAATTGCAATTTAGGGCATGTACGAAGAGTCAAGGTCGTAAAAAATTTTATTGGCATCAGCCACCTCATTTACTACCCCCATTGCCACCCTCACCCTATTATTAGAGGGAGTAACAAATTAAATTGGGAATTAGTGTGTGTACGAGAGCCAAGGGCCTCTAAAATTTATTTTGGCATTAGTTACCCCCTCTACGACCCCCATTGCCACCCCCTCTCTATTGTTTAAGGGAATATAAAATTAAATTGGGATTTAGTGTGTATACGAGATGGCCTGTATAAGACTTGGATACAAAATCTGGATGTGGAAGTAGTGATTCCTTGGGCAGCGGTTTTTTCCTTGCTATTCACTCCTAGTGTGCTTACTTATTTCTTAATTTCCTGATGACCGTATTATTAGTAATTATGTGTAGCATGTTTTCCCTATTTTTAGTGGGTTGCTGTCTGATTAAGTCTTTCTTCTACAGATGTGTGGGTGCTTTTTTCTACTTATCCCCAGTACTTCATTGGGTAGGTTTGTATATTTTTATAATTGTTCTCTGTTAATGTGAACATTTGTTGCCGTTGCTTTAGTACTATTGTTTTTGTGAGTAGTTGAGGTATCTGTATGGTTATATTACAATGCGTTGGAAGAGGTCTAATTCCTTCCAAACTTTAGCGACGATTTCTACGATTTGATCTTTTAGTCTACTCGGTCTGTAATGCATTCATTTATTGTTTACTTATCTATACTATTATTATATTATTCGTTCTTATTATAGATATTAGCAGATAATCCTTCGAGACGTCTTTGTTTGGATTTTGCTTGTTCTTTCTTTGAATTTTATTCTCCTTAATTTTGCAGTTCAATGTTGCAGTTCTCCATGTCTTCTCGTATGCATATTGCTGTTTCTATTGTATACACATATATACAAATTTATACAGTAACATACGCATTAATGTACACAAATATGTACATGTATACATATTTTTTTCTTCAGACATAAGAGCATTTTGGTTTAGTCATCCCACTGGAAGAGTTTCTATGTCCTCAGAGAATACATCATCCTCTAATTTCATGGTTCAATATTTACATAATATATCACGTTGTCAATCTAAATTCCAAAATATTTGATCCCAGTTTTTCTAAAAATGGCGAAAATATTGATCTGTCAAAAAATGACTGGGGATAGTGGCCACTTAATTGCTAAAAGATAACGAATTAATAACACAAGTGGAAATGTTAAATTCATTAGCTATATAATTTAGTAAATTACTGGGATTAGTACTTTCGTTTAAGTTACCAAGTTCCTCAATGTTTCCTTCAAAGCATAGAAAATGAAGCATTTGAATAAATGTAAAATAACTAGCTAAATAAATTCTAATGGCCAACAGTATAGGGTAGGTAAAATAAATAACCCGATAGGCAAATGTAATTCAAAATAAAAGTCTTTAGGTATATAATCAAGAGTAGGTAATCAAATGAATGTATTATGTTAATACTTGTTATCTCATCGAGAAAAGAATACATAGATTCTATAATTGTGCGATAGGACAACATAATAATTGTTTATATCTAATAGTAAATACAACATAATAGAGAATTATTTAACTGCCTGTATACGAACGGATAGACGAACAGGTAAATTTATGGATGGACATACAGACGAGTAGGTGGACAGACAGACGAATAGGTGGGCAGATGAACAAACGGATATACAGACGGACGGGTGGACAAACTGATGGAATATAATTCCCTTAATTAACCTTATTCTTACCTGAATTACTCTTAATTATCCTTACTTTTAGCTCAACTACCTTTATTTTTTACCTAACTACCCTTAGTTACTCTTAATTGTCCTTATTATTAACATACTTACTCTTAACTATCCTTAATATTACTTTAATTACCCTTAATTACTCTTAATTATCTTTATTTTTAACTTAATTCTAATTGGCTCCCACTACTCTAATTACCCACCACCGCCTAATTGCCTCCCATCATTTGACCCTTTGACCTTGGCTCCCGGGACATTGTGAAAGACTCATCTTTTCGCGTCTGAAGGACTTCTACTATATTTTCCAAAAATGAATATTAACGTTCACAAAGAAGGGTTCAAAACGACGTTTCAGACGGAGACGAAGAATAATACAAAATTTATACTTACTGTTTGTTTATGCTTAACTGCTTCACTGATGGTACCAATTGGACGTCGTAAAACTATAAATCTAACACAGTACTAACACTTTCTTAAAACTAAACCTGAAAGGGAATTTTGCAAACACAAGAAAAAGACATTATAAAGTTCAAAAAATGTATATTAAATCTCTTTAAAAATTCATGTTTTACAAAAGCTTTCAACAAAAATGTATTGACATACTATAGTCTGGTTCGTATGCAATACATGGTGAGGAACGGACGACTTATAATGTACCAACTACCATCCAATATGCATATACACAAAAATATTCAAGAAAAGTTCAATGTTTAAAAATTTTTTGTGGGCTTTTGCTTGCCTGTCTATTTACGTATTATCAGTTCAATTATAATTTGGTTCGCTCCTCAGAGCTTAAAAGTGTTTGAATCGCAACGACTTTGAATTATATTGTAGCAATTATAAATTCATACGTTCAGGCAAGGCGATCCCATGCACATATGAGTACCTGATAAAGATACTTTTCTGACACCGAATCACTGAGGAACCGGTTTAGGGCAAATCCCGTTAACATCCATCATTTTCCCGTCAAAATCGATTGCTAGAAAATAAATGGTCACCCTTATTGCTAAAGACTATTTTTGTCAATTTTTATTGCACTTTCTAAATTTTGATGGTCGGGGCGACATTACGTCCCTGTGCAGCGACATTTACTACACTTTCTAAAATTACAGCCCTTGATGAGTTTCTGAAATTTTTCGGATTTTGTTACAGTTTCGAAAAGTTTATAGAGGGTTTCGGCGTGTCCTTTAACAACCTCTCCAATCACACTAATTACTTCCCATCACGCTAATTATCTCCGACCAATCTAATTGCACCCTACCGCTCTAATTTCCTCCCACCACTCTAATTACCCCATCCCTAATATTCGATTTTTATCATTCATGTGCGAGGGATATTTTTAAGCCGTTGGTTTCAAGAACCGATTAACGCTCTTTTCAGCTTCCCAGTTTATTTTTTTTACATTTCTTTTATCCTCAGTATATATGTAATTTAACATATGATTTAAAAGAGGCCTAATTTTGTAGCCAAGCGAATTAAATGAAATATTCAAACGAAACAATAGCAATGTTGCAATTGCTTTTTAAAAGTTGAGTAAAATAATTTTCTCTCGTTATAAATTCGGTCCTTAATAAAATTTCTATTTAAAATCGACAAATTGAAATAACTGATACATTACAATTCCAATATTAAAAAGTCACTTGAACATAAAATTCATTAGGACTAATTTATGTCGAACCTTAACTCTTCGTCGCCCTTAAGCGTAATAAAAGCGCCATTAAAAAGTCCATGCGTTTTTAAACGGAACATCTAAAGAAACCCAAAGTAAGCACTGTAGTGAAGCGAAGCCTATAATCAGGGGATTTCAAGAGTCGATAATTGTGAATTGAAAATTTCGGCAGGTCTCGACCGTTGCGCCCTCTAACCCTGCGGGAATCAGCGAAACTATATTTATGCTGAATATGTTTCCAAGAGGAGGCGCGGACTGAATACGGATAATGGAATTACTGAAATCTCGCTCTTAGAATGACAAAGAAGAATAGTTCCTAAGAAGCTCTCTAACTTGTTTACTTTTATATCACGGTTGTTATACCAGTGGCGAATCCCGAGAGCATCCAAAGTAAATATCAAATGGTATTAATTATTTCAGCCTTTGTTGTTTTTGTGTATACAGTATACCGGATGTCTCTAATATATGGCGCACGCCCTTTTATTTGTTTATCTGCTAATTAAGAAAAGTGGCATTATATGCGTGATTAGAAAGTATAAAGTATATTGTATAATTACAGGGAATCTTAATTTAGATCTGTCAAAAAATAGTAATCAGATACAAGACTACTTAAATTATATAGGGTGTCTAGAAACTCTCTTGAAACTACAAATTCTAGACATAATTTTATTTCGACCGGAACTACTGTTACGTTTGAGTTTGTCATATAAAGATAGCATTTTGTTTCATTATTTTTATTTAGTTGAGTAAATTTAGTCATTAACATTACTTTTAATTTTAAATTTTAATAATTACATTTTCAACCATAGTTCAACACTAAATATATGGTAAGGATAAAATAGTCATTTTACTTCAAATTAAATACAGCTTGCAATGTTTGTTTTTATTATTAATACTTCATATCAATTTTTCATTATTAGTAGAGAATCCTAATGTATTTTTTTACGTTATATTCGTCTTGAGAGGTTTTAACTATTATACATCCAACTACTTGAAAATCGTTGTACTCTAGTTTACTAATAGATTTTAGTTTATACAAGGTATAGCATTCACTAGCATGTTTGACTCTATAAAACGAGCGAACATTAGTTTTATACTTTTTTCTACTCCCTTATGTAAATTTGCTGTTTTCCGTACAGTCTGTAGAATGGATAAGTGGGCCATTCCAGTTAACTGATCGGATATATTTCATATACGTTCTAGGATGGATCTGAAATCGACCAATCACAGTTCGTGTATTAAGTACATAGGCAACTATTCGTTTTAAAAAATTCAAGTTGGTGCGTAAGCTGTCAAAGTAATTGTCAGTAGTTGTCAGTGTGTATATTCGTGCAGTTTGGGTTAGAAAATAATTTAAAATGAGTGATTCCAGTGAAGAATCGATAAACGGTATACCACCTAAAATTTTATTGAAATTATTATATACAGACAAAATTTTAGAGGTATATTATGACAAAAAAAAAGTAGCTATATGGGGGGATTGAACCAATTCAATTCAAAACAAATGTATTCAAATTAAAGGGGTAAACATGTAAAAATGTGTAAGCTGCCTCCCCGGCACCCATCCCGGGACCGACCGCCGCGTTAACGCAGCGGTGCGTCGCAAGGCCGCAACAATTGTATAAAAATTAGAACGAACTAAAAAACACCTAAACTCCTTTTTAACAATTCTAAAATAAAAATAGGTAATCTGACAAAACATTGCTTAAAAAAGAAAACTTAACATTAAAAATGGAACTACGAACACTTTGGCTTTAGCCGTTTATGCGCACTTTCATTGTTTTTAATTTTGGCACTGACGCTGACACCATAACTTGCACGAAGTGCCATCCGCGAATTGCTTCAACTACGGGTTGCGCAAGGCAGGCCTATACTGTGATTCTAAAAATTTTGATGGTTCTAAGATAAAATTTGGATTCTGTTACAATATTAGAATAGAATAGAATAGAATAGAATATATTTATTCGCCATAAATTATGTTACATTAACAATGTTGGCTTTGTCATAAAATGTATAAAATAGAAAAAATAGAAAAAAGCGTACAAAAGACATATATGTGAGAATAATTAAAAATAAAAATTATATACATATTAATTAAAACCATAATACATTATATATACATACATATATATATATATATATATATATATATATATATATATATATATATATATATATATATATATATTCCGAGAAGCTTCCGCGGTCGTTGGTATGAAAAATACTAGGTTCTCGGGTTGAACCGCGTCTGAGATTGTTAATGTCTCGACGTTTCGGCTCCCGTTTTGGAGCCATTTTCAAGAGAAAAAGTGAGTCAAGTAAAAATTGTCAAAGAAAATAATGCTAGGAGTTCGTGGAACTGGTT
Organism: Leptura quadrifasciata; assembly: GCA_963675555.1. Lineage (NCBI taxonomy): Eukaryota > Metazoa > Arthropoda > Insecta > Coleoptera > Cerambycidae > Leptura > Leptura quadrifasciata. The sequence continues at coordinate 138,978,274 of OY776675.1, read as the reverse complement.
CGATTCCGGGGTCTCAATCTGCCTACTCCCCAGATCTCACCGTGATCCGTCTCTAAGGCCTCAACCTGCCTACTCCTTAGAGCGAACTCGCTGGCAGTATCGGACGAAGTGTTATTTATACGAAAGCTGTCTGTGGATGGGAGAGTGGTGGGGGGTTGAGAGTCTGTTGATGGAGGCATCAGAGCAGAACGGCTGCTATCAGGATTATGAGGTGTGGATGAATATTGTGGGGCTAGCCTGGAGATCAATGATTTCCAAGCGACTGGAAGACGATGACCGTCATCCCTTTTGTTTAGACAATTGGGACGTTTTTCAATCTCAATTGCTTCGCGGATGATTCGCGGTTTCTGGAAAAATGATGGTGCTATGGTTTTGGTGTTATCGAAGTCTATATTATGGCCTGTTAGAAGGCGGTGTTGGGCAAGTGATGATGTGGGATCGGATTTTCTAACTGCAAGACGATGTTCATATATTCTATTGTTAATCCGTCTGTTGGTTTGTCCAATGTAGGTTTGGGGACAGTTTGAGCAAGGTATTTCGTATACACCGTGGGAATCATTAGGTATTTGGTCTTTTGGGGTTCTGATTAAATTGGAAATTGTTTGGTGTGTTGTGAATATGGTTTTTATGTTATTGGATTTCAGGATTTTTGAAATTTTGTCTGTGACACCTTTGATGTAAGGTAGGAAAGCTTTTTGCTGAGGAGGAGTTTCTGTCTGATCAGTTTGGGAAGGATTTTGTGCTTTGTGTATGGATCGCGTTATATGTCCTTTGTCGTAACCGTTTTGTAGAAGTGCTTCTTGTAATGTTTGTAGTTCGGATTGTCTGTTGTAATTGTCTGTTAGTCTGAGGGATCTGGTTACAAGAGTGTTGACAACGGAATTTATTTGTGATGGATGGTGGTGTGATTTTGAGTTAAGGTAACGGTTGGTGTGGGTTGGTTTTCTATACACAGAGTAGGAGAGTTGATTGTTGTTTTGTTTTGTAATGAGGACGTCTAGGAAAGGGAGAGAACAATTGTTTTCGATTTCAATAGTGAACTGGATCTGAGGGTGTATATGATTAATGTGAGACAGAAAGTTGTTTAGAGAATCTCTACCATGTGGCCAGATAACGAAGATGTCATCTACGTATCTTAGCCAGCAAGCCTAACTCCTCATCCACATTGGATCCTAACAAGGTAGTTCACAACTTTTCTGACTTCTCCATCAGCGATGCCGCCCTTCAAGGCTTAGCTAAAGGTTTCAATTTTGCAGTTTCTCCCAAAATTATTCCAGTTGAAACCATTATTTCCCAAGTTGAAGATTCTATATCCCACCTTCCAAACAATCAAGCTGAGGACACCAGACAAGATATCGCTAGAATACTTCGAACTGCCAAACCTCCCACTTCTAACCTACCTTCTAGAGAAAGACAAGCCCTAAAAGACCTATATAACAATGACGACCTTATCATTCTCCCAGCCGACAAAGGCAACTCCACTGTCATACTAAACACCTCCGATTACTTAACAAAAATGAACGATTTACTCAATACCCCAGATTACAAACGCATCCAGCGCGATCCCACCACATACTTAGAAAAGAGAACAAAAATCATCATCAACAATTCTGACCTCCATTCAGATATTCGAAAATCCCTCATTCCTCGTGAGAAATCGTCTAGAACTCCTAGAATATACGGTCTTCCTAAAATTCACAAAACCAACATTCCTTTACGACCAATAGTTAGTGCTTTTCGTTCCCCAACTCACAAATTAGCGAGACATCTAGCCCATACTCTACAACCCATTGCTGAACAAGCCCCTTCTTATGTCAAAAATTCCACCAATTTCATTGATCTTCTTCAAAATTACTCTATTTCCCAGAACGACATTCTAGTCAGTTTCGATATTGTGTCACTATTCACCAATATCTCACTCACTGAAGCCCTAAACGTTCTCAAAACTAAACACAATATTTCTCCCAGCACTCTGACCCTTCTAGAACATTGTCTGTCCAACACCTATTTTCTCTTCCAAGGCAACTATTACAAACAAGTGAGAGGAGCTCCAATGGGATCACCTCTGTCCCCTGTCATAGCCAACATCTACATGGACAACTTCGAAACCCAAGCCCTGAATTCATCCGAACTGAAGCCTACTTGCTGGCTAAGATACGTAGATGACATCTTCGTTATCTGGCCACATGGTAGAGATTCTCTAAACAACTTTCTGTCTCACATTAATCATATACACCCTCAGATCCAGTTCACTATTGAAATCGAAAACAATTGTTCTCTCCCTTTCCTAGACGTCCTCATTACAAAACAAAACAACAATCAACTCTCCTACTCTGTGTATAGAAAACCAACCCACACCAACCGTTACCTTAACTCAAAATCACACCACCATCCATCACAAATAAATTCCGTTGTCAACACTCTTGTAACCAGATCCCTCAGACTAACAGACAATTACAACAGACAATCCGAACTACAAACATTACAAGAAGCACTTCTACAAAACGGTTACGACAAAGGACATATAACGCGATCCATACACAAAGCACAAAATCCTTCCCAAACTGATCAGACAGAAACTCCTCCTCAGCAAAAAGCTTTCCTACCTTACATCAAAGGTGTCACAGACAAAATTTCAAAAATCCTGAAATCCAATAACATAAAAACCATATTCACAACACACCAAACAATTTCCAATTTAATCAGAACCCCAAAAGACCAAATACCTAATGATTCCCACGGTGTATACGAAATACCTTGCTCAAACTGTCCCCAAACCTACATTGGACAAACCAACAGACGGATTAACAATAGAATATATGAACATCGTCTTGCAGTTAGAAAATCCGATCCCACATCATCACTTGCCCAACACCGCCTTCTAACAGGCCATAATATAGACTTCGATAACACCAAAACCATAGCACCATCATTTTTCCAGAAACCGCGAATCATCCGCGAAGCAATTGAGATTGAAAAACGTCCCAATTGTCTAAACAAAAGGGATGACGGTCATCGTCTTCCAGTCGCTTGGAAATCATTGATCTCCAGGCTAGCCCCACAATATTCATCCACACCTCATAATCCTGATAGCAGCCGTTCTGCTCTGATGCCTCCATCAACAGACTCTCAACCCCCCACCACTCTCCCATCCACAGACAGCTTTCGTATAAATAACACTTCGTCCGATACTGCCAGCGAGTTCGCTCTAAGGAGTAGGCAGGTTGAGGCCTTAGAGACGGATCACGGTGAGATCTGGGGAGTAGGCAGATTGAGACCCCGGAATCGAACCAGTTCCACGAACTCCTAGCATTATTTTCTTTGACAATTTTTACTTGACTCACTTTTTCTCTTGAAAATGGCTCCAAAACGGGAGCCGAAACGTCGAGACATTAACAATCTCAGACGCGGTTCAACCCGAGAACCTAGTATTTTTCATATATATATATATATATATATATATATATATACATGAGTCATAAAGGTGTATAAAACGAATAATGTACAAAAAAAAAATGTATAAAAACTGGACAGAAACAAAAACATGAAGAGACAAACTGGCAACTGTGTATATTAAATTTTAAATAGATGCTAAGCACATACTAAATATACTAAAACTGTTTCCGTTACTGATCTAGAAACTCTGTCATATTATAAAAACAGTGTTCAACTAAAAATATTTTTAGTTTGTTTTTAAATAATCCAAAAGAATGTTGCAATTTTATTTCCACTGGAAGTTTATTATATATACGACTACCAGCATAATGGGGTGATTTTTTATATTTTGAAAGGCTGAACTTATGAATGTGTATTTCCCGGGCATTTCTGGTGGGATATTTATGAATGTCATTATTCATTATAAATTTATGCAAATTTTTGTACATGAAACAAGAAATTTTAAATATATAAATGCAGGTAACCGTCATTATTTTTTTTGTCTTAAAGGTATCTCTACATGATTCTCTATATGTTAAATCAAACATTATCCGAATAATTCTTTTCTGCATTACGAAAACTCTGCTTGCCTCAGACGATTGTCCCCATATCCCAATATTATAGCTAATGACTGGATACACTAGAGAATAGTAACATGTCGTTAATGCATTAATGTTCAATTCTTTTTTTAAATTTAAAATGGCAAATGTTGTCTTTGCTAATTTATTACATAAAGTATCTATTTGGGGGGTAAAATTCAGAGTTGTGTCAATCACAGAGCCTAAGAATGTTGTTCTATTGCTGGTCTCAACATATTTTATTTTGGGAATATTATTGGTTACAATATTTGCAAAATGTAAAAATACAGTTTTCTTTATATTAATAATTAAAGCATTTTTTTGGCACCAATCTTCAAATTGGCTAATAACTTTAATAGTTTTATTTTCTAAGTTTTCTACAGTGTCACTCTGGATGATGACAGATGTGTCGTCCGCATACATAAATACTTCACCTTCTGTCATATAGTCTGGTAAGTCATTAGTGACGGAAGAATGAATTTACAGACAAAAATGTACAAACAGAAACGAAGGAACAACAAACGCGACACAAAAACAAAAGAAGAGGGGGACAGGAAAGAATTAAAGTCGATGAAAGTTATGAAATATGAGTGAAAGGTGGATAGTATTAGAGAAGGTATAGTAGGTGAAAGTTTGGCTACAGTGGCTGCCGGAAGATTGGCATTGTCTGGTAAGGTAAAGGGTGTTTAATCCGAAATGGGGCATTATGCTGTCTAATTTGTGTAATGTGTCTTGTTAGTGGACTATCGCCCAGCTTGAACGAATAGAAGTTTTGAGAGATGTGCTGGACGTAGTCGGCTATCGGGGTTATGTCGTTGCAGCGTTCGTAGAGGTCTCTGAGGGAGGTGTACCTTCCAGAATTTGAAATGAGGCGCATGTACTTATGTTCCAGTACTTTCAGATTATTAATTGTCTTGGCCGACGTGCTGCACCACACCGGCGCCGCGTGTGTGATAGACGGCCTAACCACCGTTGTGTACAGCAATTTCTTATTTTGCCTGTTTAGTCTGCTACCCCTGACCATGAGCGGATACAGACTCCTGGACAGGGAGTAGACCGTCCGTATGGTTTCGTTAATGTGCGTATTAAACGTCTTTTGTCCAGTCTCACCCCCAGATACTTCACGCATCCCTTGATTGGAATTTGGTTGCCCCCGATCGAAATTGGTGTGAGAATACGATTCTCAGTGAATCGACTCATGAAGCATATCGCCTCCGATTTCTCAGCGTTGACCCGAATCTTCCACTGGTCGTAATAAGCCGCGACACGAGTCGAGTCGAAAGATTGAGGCACTCCGCCTACGGCGTCGTGCTCAATTTTCTTTCTCTTGCGATATGGCTATCATATCCACTCTTGTTGCACAAACTACTATATAAACAAGAACGTATCTTAGCTGCACTTACCTAATATTGAATTAGGTTTCTGTTGTGTTACCCCCTCTAGGAATGGTAGCTCAGTGTGTTAAAGCGACTGGCTAGCAAACTGAGTTATCTAGCGAAGTGGGTTCGATTCCCGCAAGGCGAAACAATTTTTCATTAAAAAAATTGCCCCAAGAGTGGTTCGGAATCCACATTAAACTGTAGGGCCTCGTCTCTCTTTGCCTAGCACAAGATCCTTGAGATCTTCCAGGGGGTTACTTCGGTAACTTGATAGGCGGTCAAGAAAACATTTTAAGAAACATTTTTTTAAGGTGGGTAGAGGATTTGTAAGATACATACTGTGAACCACCACTTTCAGTTCAGTTCTAAGACTCTTTGATAATGGTCGCAAGGCCGAAACATATGTCAGAGAAATCTGAACAAAACTAATGAAACAATAAACCAAGTGCGTATTGTAACTATTTTTTTGAATATTTATAATTATTCTATTGAATATGTTTCATCAAGAACCTACCGCAGATTCCATCTAATTAACATAAAGGTGTATATGTCATCTAGTTCATTTGTAGTTTTCTTGTTATGTCCAGAGTACCTGGAACATCGAAAATATGCTAGCATCTATAACATAACCACATCACAGCACTGTAACTGTTGGGTTAATTAACGTATTACTTCGAGTACTTATCTTAGTATTCAGTAGTATACAATTATCTTATAGGTGATTTCTTCTAATGTTCAATTTCTAAGCAGTGGAAATTAAAAGTTTCTGTTGTCAGACTGTCAAATTGCTTTCTAAGTGTATTCAATTAGTTATTGATTGTGCACTACTCCATGGATTCAGTTCTGTTTGGATCTATTAATTTGATATTATTTAGATTAGTCACCACATAAAACTTGAAATGCAATATCAGTCTAATAAACAAAACTGAGACAATAAGTCAGTTGTCTTATATATATATGTTTGTTAGTTAAAGAGTTGAGTGGGTCAGTAAAATGCTCAAGTATATTAATAGAGGTAACGCATTCAGTGCTACAGCTGCTGCCGAATGTTAGAATGAACGACATCTATATTAAAAGGTCTGTACGATAACTTGGTAACTTAGAGATTGTTTCTATAAATTAACTTTTAGTATTTTCACAATACCGGGTGTCAACGGATCATGGTAGACCGCTTTTTTCTTTATTTTTAATAATATCAGAATAAAACTTGGTAGCTGTATTATGTGACCAAGAAGACACTTTGTGGCATAACTGTAACTTTTTCCCACTTTCGGTTTCACCGGAAATGACCCCAACTCTTGATTTTTAAATGGAACATCCTATATATTATTATATTTTTGGAATCCTTGAAAAATTCTGAGTACGGTGATGCCCCATAAGTGACATTTAAAAAATAAATAAAAGTAGTAAAAAATAAAATAAAAGTATTTTTCTTCCGCTCGAGCGGACTTTTACTTCCGTTGCTAATGGCAACGCAGAGCCGACTGAAATGTCAAACTTTACTGTCATCATTTTCTGAAATTTAAAGAAAAATAGTATTTATTTAATTCATATTCGACGTTTGAAGAAAAAATAGCATGTTTTATTAGAAGTAAATAGATTGTTTTTCAAACGTCAGAAAATCATGTTATTTCTTAATCATTTCATTCATTTCAACGATGTGCGTTACCATTAGCCACTGGAGTAAAAGTACTTTTTCTTCCGCTCATAGAAGAGAAATGTCAGAGAAATGACAGTTTAGGTTCACGAAACTTGATATTAAAGTCAAACTTTTTGACGTATAATGAAATAATAGTGAAATTCATATTATTAAAAAAAAACAAACTCGTTTTTCACGCAATAACAATACAGTTCCCATACTTATAACAGTTAATCAGAACTTATATACAAGCTTTCTTAACCCTGAGATAACCACGACCTTGAAATTAGTCATTGTGAAACATATTTTTATAATTAAAAAATTACTTAACTTTTAACTATTTGTTAACCAATGCTTGTAAAATCGGCCGTAAGAAAAGAAAATTTTCTTTTTAATTCGTTAAATAATATTCGTTTTATTTATTCTTATAGCATGATATAAACCAAAAATTTGTAGATGTACCAACTACTATTCAACTAAATTAGTCTTCACTTTAAATTGGTATATTTATAATAAATTACTTAAAATACTGTAGATGAAAAAACTTTATATATAAACAATACGGTACAATATCCCGGGGCGGCGATAAATCACTGAAAATGAAACATAGTCGATATTAATTTTTACTGTGGAGTGCCTTCAGCTAGATAAATACCACAAGCTTTAAAAGTGAGATAATTAAGTTTGGAACAAATTCCTTGAACTTTTTCTAAATTCAAATTATGAATTATACATTAGGGACTCCAAAGGATAGTCGTACATTATAATTTTGATCTGACAGAATTATTAAAAAGTAAAACAGAAGATATACTAACAATCGCTCCGAGCTCTTAATAATTAAGCTATAATATTCCATTAATACTTAATATACCGAGTGTTAGAAAAGTATGGTAACGGTGAAAAATCTCAGAGTTTGCATCAAATCGAAAAATAAAAAAATACGTGTCAAAAATTTTTCAAAAACTATCCACTGATACCAAAATGACCTCCCTACCCACCACCTCTTTGGGTGGGGCGAGGGCAACTTTAAAATTCCAAATGGAAACCCCTATTTTTTATTGCGGAATCAGATTCTACGGCAAGAAACATGTAAATTTTATTCCGGATATTTCTTTCGATTCTTGCATGGTGTCGCTGTATCGTAACAAATGAAAAGAAAACATTACTATTTCAAGAGTAGCGTCTTGTGCCCATAAAAAAAACGTCCAATTCAAAAACTGAAAAACATTTTTACGAAATCTATCCAATGGCATTGGATTCGACTCTTCCACCCCTAACCCAGTGGGTGGGGCGGGGACAACTTTGAAATTTGTAATGAAAATCCCTATTTTTTATAGCGAATTTGGATTCTACAGCCAAAAATACGTGAATATTATATCGGGCATTTTTTTCCATTCTCGCAAAGTGTCGCTGCAATCGCAAAAAATTGAGTAGAAACATGAGAATTTTGAACGCATACTTAAAAAAATACGAAAAATAAAACTACTGATCTCAGAGTGAATGATTTCCCGAGCTGTTTGAGAACAGTGATTTTACATGGTCGTACGGAAATTACAACTATTGACATTCTGTAAATTTATTAGCAGCTGGTAATTTTCAATTTACATTTTTACAGGGCAATAAAAAACTCGATTTAAAAAAAGACTAACAGTGGTTTTACCTCTTAATTCAGCCACTTCAGACAAGTTCTTGATCCCAGCCAGTGAAGGCAAGGAGGTAACTCAGCCATTTAAGGCATGGTGAGGATTTCGGCCAGTTGAGGCAATTAGTTTACAGCTTAACTGCTACACTAGCAGGTTTTAATATCAAGATTATAGCAGGTGTTCAAAATGGTCCTCAATGACTTCTTGACATTGTCCGAGACGAACGTAAAAATTTTCAATAGCACTTCTTGTCATTTGAGATGGTATTTCTGCAAAAATGTTTATTATGCGTTGCCTCAGCTCTTCCAAACCACGAGGTTTAGTGGAATAAACCTTACCCGCGAGGTCGGGAGATCTTGCTGGCCATTCAATAGTTCCTCTTCGACCTATCCATCGATTTTCGAAAGTACCATTCAAATAGTCCCTAACAATATCCCGATAGTGTGGAGGAGCCCCATCTTGCTGGAACCAAACATTATCGAACTCATCACCAGCAATCTCTTGTATTACGGGAACTATTTGATTTGTCAACATTTCCAGGTATTTTTCTCCATTCAAATTTCCATCTATGAAAAACGATCCTATGATTCGATCCCTGAAAACTCCTGCCCAAACATTTAATTTTTGTGGATACTGCGTGTGTTTTCAAGCATCCAGTGAGGGTTTTCGTCACTCCAATATCTGAAATTATGGCGATTAACTTTTCCACTGAGTTCAAAAGTTGCTTCATCTTAGAAAATAAGTAGAGATGACAAGAAATTTGGGTTTTGGTTACTCCTTTCCATCATTAATTCACTAAATTCAAGCCGCTGATCAAAATCATCTTCATTTAACTCTTGGTGAAGATGAATTTTGTAAGGATGAAATTTCAAAAGTTTCATATTCTTATGAATTGAAAATGCACTCATATCAAGCTGTTGACTGGCTTTTTTGATTGATAACCTTCGATTTTCAACAAATGTTTGGGCCACTTCCATTTGTCGAGCTTCCGATGTTTCAGATTTTGGTCTTCCAGATTTTGGGTGATTTTTATTTGTCCTTGTGTCTAGGAATCGTTTGATGGTACGGGACACAGTAGATTTCGAAATTCGCACTTGATCTACACGGAAAATTTCGTTGAATAAAATCACAACTTCATCATAAGACCTTTCTTTATCGCCCCACCCTCGCATCATTAAAAGAGAAACTCTCTCTTCCTCTGTCAAAGTAGCCATTATGCAGAAAAAACGCGAGAACTTATAAAAAATGAAATAACTTTTTCCGTACAAATGTGCGCTCCTGCCTCTACAAAAGTTGGAAGGAACTGAACGTTCTCGTAGAAAGTTCACAAAACAAATACTGTTATTAAGAGCACTTAAAAAAAAACATTCATAAAAACCAAGATAACGCAGACATTGTTTTTTAAACTGAAGGTTTTTTTGTCAACACGAGTAGCTAGAGTTTATAAATATTTACAAACTTATGGACGCTTAAGGTTTATTTCAAAAATGCCCGATATAAAATTCACGTATTTTTGGCCGTAGAATCCGAATCCGCTATAAAAAATGGTCGAATCCAATGTCATTGGATATATTTTGTAAAAATAACAAATACGTGTTTTTCAGTTTTCGAATTGGACGTTTTTTTATGGGCACAAGACACTACTCTTGAAAGTCATGTTTTCTTTTCATTTTTTGCGATTACAGCGACACCATGCAAGAATCTAAAAAAATGTCCGAAATAAAATTTATTTAATTTCTGCCTTTATGAAAACACGATTGTTGCCAAAAAATGTCATCATGACTGCATCTACTCAGGGTAGAATTGTCCGACTGACATTGCAAAAATCCCGTGTCCGTCATCGCTCAATTAAAACAGTCTTCAAACTCCACAAAACAGTCAAAACACTACTAGATATTTGTTATTTTTGGGCTTCAAAATATCAATTTTTTATCGTCCTCTGGATTTGGACTTGTGTATAATTAAAATCTTTTTTATGAGACAATGAAATGCAACTTATATAAAATGGTGGAGGTGCCGGTCATCAATTGAATACTTTAAATTTCCATAGATTTGAAGATGGAACACCTCCACGAAAATACCAACCCCGCCTCTGTATGCACCGCTTCATTTCCATGTTTGAAAACATAGTGGAAAAGTCAGATATTCTTTGTGCTTTGAAGCTAAAAGTTAAGTGTTGTTTATGACAGGTGAAGTGGACCGAGAATTGCTGACTTATTTTATGGAGAATAAATAGTATATTCTATAAAATGTATCAAAAGGTATTGGTGATACATAAATTTTTATGAAAATGCAGTTTTTTTCAAATAAATTATTTAGGGCTGGATCAGCATATTTATGAAAATTCTCTACATATGTAACAGGGTTATTCACTATATATTGATTTCCTCTTTATTTCTTAAATACTTCTTGACATATTTGACATTTAAAATGCAAATGAGCTGCTTTATTGCAAGAAGAGTGATAGACCGTCAGAGAGTGACAGTGAAGGTTAAAAATTACATTGATATTAAGCAGAATAAAAGAAAATTTACGAGTGGTCTCTGGTTATAACATATGGAAAATTAGATGTTCCTTAACAAAAATAAAAGGTGTCTGTTACCCATATTTTCATGCAAGCCGTGTTCACTAAACGATTAATTTAATAGAACCTGGCTTCGGAAAACCAAAGGCTTGAGTGTTGCAAGTGGCTAAAGGGTTGAAATTAGGGAGTAATCTTATAAGGAAAAATCGAGATTTTGACCGATTTTTCATACAAGCCAATCGATAGTGTGAATATGTACCTCGTCACTAGCCCGAAAAACATATTGGCTTGAGTGGCGTGAATGGATAAATATATTTTGGGGTCGGAAAATTTTACGGAAATGGTTTTCGATTTTCAGTTATTTTTCTATGGAAGCCTTTAAAACTATAGAATATTGTTGATGTGTTAGACATTATAATATAATTGGCATGACTATCGAATGTGGACGGAACGAAGATTTGCGTAGGAAAGTTGCAAGAAAATTGTATGCAAATTGCCACCATTTTCTCACGCACGTCTTTTTACATCTTCTTCTTCACCGTCCCCATCTTCATTGTCATTATCATCTTCGACAGCGTCATCTACATTATTTTCATCATCATTGTCCTCTGAAGCTGCAAAATAAAAATAATATAAATTTTGTTACATATAATATAACTGATGCAGACATTAAAAAATATATACTTTTACCTTCACTTTGGTTCGTATCTATTAAAATGTAACCAACGCATTCTGATAGCTCATCATCTTCAAATCATGGGAAGGTATATGATATCTTCTAATTTCCAATCATACTGCAGTGCATCTAAAGTGGACGGTATGGGTGCAATGGAATTCCGCCCTTAAGGCCTATATAGGATGACCCTAATATCTGCTGATGCAATTCGTGCCCTTAAGCGTCAAAGTTCAACGGTTTTTTTTAATTCTTCCGTTTGATCTATTGCGGTGTAATTTATTGAAAATAAATGCAGTCGAGCCTCGTTCATTGAAGAGATGCCAGACAATCCATTGGCTTTGTTTTGTATAATTTGATATAAATCTATCCTCCCTTGTCATACATGTTTTTACATGATCATTGCAGGCCCTTGGAAGAATATATAAATTTTCCTATAAAATAAACATATTGCTTACTTACGCACAAAATTCATATTTACAAATCAAATATTAAAAAGATACCATTTTCCTTGAATAGTATATAGAATATATTCAAGGTTATTAAATTCATAACATTAGAGGAACTTAAAACATTATACGAATAATAACCGAATAATAGGTAACAACCCTGCATAAATATTTCTAGATTTTTTTATCAGCTATTTCTTAAATAAATAATATGCTCCATGTCCGATAGTCAAGCCTTTTGTTATATCGTTTTAGAATCAATTTTTCTAAGCATATGCCAAACGGTTTTTGTGGGAAAATGGTGAAAAATTATAGATTCTTTTTGTTATATCTTTTTTACATAAATAATACGCTCCATGTCCGACACTCAAACCTTCTGTTACAATAGTAAGACTATTGTAACCACTTTTTCTAAGCATATGTCAAGCGGCTTGCATGATAAAATGGTGGCAATTTGCATACAATTTTCCTGCAACTTTCCTATTCTCTGAAAATTTGAAGGCCACGCTCTACACTCAAGATATTAATTTTTTACGGACTCTGAAAGCCATAAGTTTTTATTGCAATTAATTTTCGTTTTCATATTTTCGATGGGTTTGTGTGGAAAAATCAGTCAAGATTACGCCCTTATTTCAACCCTTTAGCCACTTGCAACACTCAAGACTTTAGTTTTCCGAAGCCAGGTTCTATTAATTTATCATTTAGTGAACACGGCTTGCGTGAAAATATGGGCAACAGACACCTTTTATTTCTATTAATAAAAATCAAATTTTCCATATGTTATCCCCAGGGACCCCTAGTAAATTTCCCTTCATTCTACTCAACATCGTAGCACTTTTTAACCTCCTTGGAGGCTTCTTTGCGAAAATGGGGCACCTAAATCTGTCACTATCTGACGGTCTATGAGCCAAGCGTGTCAAAACACAAGTGAAATAAAAGTGACAAGGTAGGCCACGAAAATAATTATTTTATTGTTTATTCAATTTTGACATTTCAAACAGTCATTATTAACTCCATAGCAACAACCGTAAATAGTTGTTTATTCACTACTGAAATAAAAAGTTTTTCTACGACTGCTTTGAAAAGTGCTACTAACTACGCACTACTAATTACGCTTGAAAATTATTGATTCATATGATAAATCTTTAACGCACGCTAACAATATATGAAAACGCTTTCACGTATGAAAAGTGCTATTTTCAACATGTAAATTATATATGACCTAACTATAATCATGTGTAAATAATTAATGTGATATTAGAATTAACTTAATATATAATTTATTAAAAAACAGTTTTAATAAAGCAAGAGAAAAAACTCTTTATAATAAAATAATACTTTATTAAATAAATTATTCAAAATGGCCACCGTTAGTTTCAATGCAAAGCTCATAGCGTCTTCTTAAGTTTGGGAAAATATTGCAAATAGCGTTATTATGGTTTCTGTTTAAGTTGTTATTTCTTCTTGAATTATTGCTTTAATGGCCTGAAGATTGTGGTTATGATTAAAATTGACTTTGCCTTTTAAAAATCCCCATAAAAAGCTATCAAAAGGCATCAAATCAGGGCTATTTGGTGGCCGTCGAATGGTCCCAGCATTGCCTATCCAAATGATAAATTGATTATTTAAATATTCTCTAACTTCTAAAACGTTATGTGGAGTCGCTCCGTCCTGACGCCAAATCGTTATAGACAATACGTCCATAGGGAATTCTTGAACTAGACGATCTACCTCTGGTAAAACAATTTCGAGATATGTTTGTCGTGTCAAAGTAAAATCATAAAATATAGGACCAACAATTTTGTTTTGAAAAATTCCGCACCAAAAGTGGATTGACTTTCTACCCAATTTTTTTATTTGCTTGATCTTTCTGTGTCTTTGGTTTTTATTCTCCCAGGAACATCTGTTTTTTTTATTAAAAACTCCCGTCATGGGAAAAATTTACTCCTCTGCCCACACAATTTCTTTAAAAAAATTAGGATTTTCATCTAATTCATGGAGCATGATCTGACAAAATTCTAATCTTCTACGTTTTCGGTCTTCATTCAGTTCCTGGACGGATAATGTTTAGTAAGACCTATATTGATGCTTTTTCAAAGTTCTTTGAATATTGAAATATCTGCATTTAATAAACTATTAATCAAAGTTTCTAAGACAACTATTAAAATAAGGTATCGATCTATTTTTACAATAAATTCCTCGTTTCCTGTAACGTTACGTCGTTTTTTTGAAAAACTATGGGTCCTATGTCATGTATTCTCTTCTTGCGTCACAATTATTTTTATTATTTTTCACATAAAGGGAAAATATTTCGACCTTTTCAGCCCTACTATAACCCATTTTCATTAAATAAATGTTAATAATGAGGGTTTGAAATGTTAAAATTGAATAAACAATAAAATAGTTATTTTCGTGGCCTACCTTGTTATTTTTGTTTCACTTATGTTTTGACAGACATGGCTCACTCTTTTTGCAATAAAGCAGCTAGCTCATTTGCGTTTTGAATGTCAAGAAGTATTTAAGATATGATACGTATTTAAATTAACGATTTACGTTACTCAGTTACCTACAAAGTGTTACTAGTTATTATAATTTTAGACTGACAGAAAGATGTCGATGTTATTCTTCTCCCGACAATGCCATATTGGTTGCCGAAGTGTTCATCAGGTTGAAGAGTTTTTTAACTACATTTCAGGGGTATCAAACCTCTTAGTTTAAACCTGAATTGGTGGATCTATGTCCGAATTTATTTCAATATTTTGTGAAGAACTATACTGTGAAAACCACCCTTTCTCCCATTTTATCATAAACAAGAACTTAGTGGCTGAATTAATGTTTTGCTGAATGATTTTTTCCGTAAAATTCTCATTAAAAAATATATGTGTGTACGGCATATTAATAATAAAATGTTTACCAATTAATTTATCATGCATATAAATCTCTTTTGTTAAGGGAGATTTCGTTGTAAACATAATAATTGGTCATACGAGAACGATTTTAGGAATCCATTTTCAAATTCTGGCTATACCAACACAACTTTCCATAATAAATCGCGGATTCGTTACCGCATATATTAATTATTCTTAATAGGTCGACATGACATCAACAGTATGAGGCTTTTGCCGAGAGAGAGCGTGATTTATGCCTGTGCCCGAGATGGACGGACAACGGCCGATCGTAAATCGAGCTGAGGCATCTGAAGCTGAAACTTCACAGATTGCTGTGAAATATGGTCCTTCATTCACAGATTCGATACATTGGCATGCATGAGAGATTACAAATTGCGGATGTACAGACACTCTGTCAATAGTAACCATTATAAGCATGACTTGCATTTACTTTTATTACTCATTTTGTTTTTATATGGAGGTCGAATGTTATTTAAGTAAACTTTTACTAAAAACGATAAACATTGAACGTAATCATGTTTATAAATTAAATTCGATATACGGGGCGTGGCAGATGAAAAATACACAGATAATTTTTTTAATTTTTACTTCCACGGTCAGTGGAAGTATAGTAACGCAAATATATATATATATATATATATATATATATATATATATATATATATATATGTTGTTTTTTAAGTTTTCGCGGGTGTTAAATGAAGTGTTATTGTACTTCCGCGTGCTCTCCCGCGCCGATGGTCGACTCCTCCCGGAGTCACGGTTGTCTGAACGACGTTTCGGCGGAATCTCATCTGCCATCTTCAGGTTCTCATTGAAAGTTGCCTACTGCTGCTCCTCGTTGCTCGAACTGAACTGAACTGAACTCAGAATTTTAAGATCTTTCCGATAATGAAATTAAAAAAAGTGCTGAATGAGCCCATTATGCTTAAGTATTTAATATATTTTGCTGGTTCTATTCTTAATTTGTCATTAATGGCAAGTTGATTAAATGAAGGGGCTGATTTATCATTCAGATAAAAAGGTAAACAGTTTGTTTTAGATATATTTCACGTTAATAAGTTACTATTAAAATAATCTTTAACATTTTTCAGGTCATTTTCAACTTTACTTTTTAGGTCGCCTCAGTTAGAATCTTTATAAAAGAAAGCAGTGTCGTTAGCGTAACTTATTACTGAGCCACAGGTTTGTAAATTAAACAAATAGTTAATATTCATGATGAATAGTATAGGCATCATCATTGTTCCTTGCGGTATACCATATTCTACAGTAGCAGACCAACTTTTTATTGAGTTTATTTCTGTGTATTGTACTCTATTTGTAAAGTAAGATTTTAAGAGTTTTAGACTATTATTTCTACAACGCAAGTTATTTAATGTCGTTATAAGTTGAGTATGGCATACAGTGTCAAAATCTTCTTTTAAGTCAATAAAAACAGCTAGGCTTTTATCTCTGTTGTCTAAGGCACAGTAGATCTTGCTTACAAGGTTTGAAATTGCGTTTTGTGTACTCATACTTTTTCTGAAACCATATTATGTATGACCTGGACAACAAGTTATATTTTTCAAGGTAGTTTATAATTCTTGAGTTCTTTACAACCACTCTTAAAAATGAGCTTTATGATTGCTACTTTAAAAGCCGAGCAATCAAGAAATTTGGGCTCTAGGTACGACCATAAATGGCAGACGACTGAGAGACATTTTTCTTAAGCACTTTTTTAGCTTCAGGGGACCTGAAAATGTGTCAACTCAAAATCATTTTTTGCACGATCACAATACTTTCCTATATACTGCGTATATGGTTTATTTGTGTATCTATATCTCTTGCCCGCACCAACATTTCAATTCAACTTAGTCTTAGAGCCGGCCCGACGATGTGTTTTCTAGGAGTGGTAGCAATGACTACCGTAGACTGATAAATGGATCAAAATAATGATGATTAAATAAGTACAACTGTAAAACAAACTGGATATTCAAGATTGAAAATGTTTCTGATTTGTCTATAAACATCGACGAGAAAACTAAAGCAACTAATGAGCAGCCAGGAACAAACGACGAGCAAACAGTTCGTACTGTTCGTAAAAAAATCCTAATTTAGAAAATGGGGAGAAAAAAATTTCACGAAGGAGGTACATTAAAATTTTCATATTTTTATAATTATATAGGTATTGACATTCGGCAACACCTGCATATAATTTAACTCGTTAGTATAAAGAGCAGCATCTTAAAACTATAAACAGTTCATAGGTACAATTATAAAACAGGTAGGTTCTAATATATTTACGCAGCGAAAATGATTTTATGAATGGATAAATTGAATGACAAGAATAATTACCCGTCTTCAATACGCCTCCTTAAGGAGATAATATAAAGCTTAACAAGGATCAGAATCTAATAACTTTCAATCAATATTTACTACGAAATTAATTTTCTTGTAAAGCGACTTATCTTTAGCTAGAATAAATAATTTTACGCTTACTTTGGTAAATTTTAAGCGGAAATATAGAGCTTTCGGCATCGCCTCCTTCGGGAATGAATGTGTCAATCAAATTAGATGCCAATAAGTCCCTGCAATCTAAAATTACTTGTGCGCGCCGCAGCAGTTTGTTTACCATACTCCCTTCAGAGCAATTCAAGTCAAATAAACTTTTCGAGTCTTTAAGATTTGTGCAAATTACTTGGGTGCTATAAACGAAATATCATTTCGGAATTGACTACATTTTAATTAAATTCTTAATTAATGTTACTATTGAGACCAAAGGAATGTCGAATGGTGAGACATTTGTCGCTTTTCCTTGAAGAGTTAGGCTCTGTAGGGATAAATCTAGATAAAGTTAAAACCGAGAAAAGGGAGTTCTAAATAAGGTACTAAGTTATAAATTAATTGGATTAATAAATTTCAAGTAATTATTGCTAACCCTGTATTTATTACAATTATAGATATCTCTTTAGGAGCCCTTTAAACCAATGACTTATTACTGTGAGAACAACATCTGTATTTCATAATTTCTGAAAAATGTTCTATGGAGAAATGTCCATATAACATTTTTGCTAAATAGCAGATAACTTTATACACTCAGAGTCAAAACTAACATTTCATTCGACAATAACATTGATATTGAAATATTTAATCTGGTCACAAATTATAGACCCATCACACTAATAACACATTTGTCAAAATTATTCGAAAAAGTACTGAAAAAGAGATTAACATCATATATCAATAAATACAAATTACTCTCAGACAATAAATTTGGTTTCAGACAAAAGGTTTCCACACAAGATGCTCTATTAACCGTAACTTCAAAACTGTATTCTGCTTTAAATAAGGGCGAATCTTGTTTATGCGTATTTTTGGGCCTATCAAAAGCATTCGATACGGTCAGTCACGAAATGCACTTACAGTCACTGGAAGACATGGCCTTAGGAACAATTGTTTAAAACTTTGCAAAAGCTATTTTACCAATAGACACCAGAAAGTAAAAGTAAATGAAGTACTGAGCGATCCAATGTTAATAGATTGTAGAGTTCCACAAGGTACTGTAATAGGTCCAACACTGTATTAACGGATTATTCTCATTACATAGTTCTCATTACATAGTGAGTGAGAAATCATAGGATTTGCTGACGATACTGCAATTCTTTATACAGTTAACTCATGGAAAGGACTAAAAGAAAAAGCCGAAAATGGCCTATGTGCGATAAATTACTGACGATAAATTTCGAAAAGACGCATTATTTACCTTTTAGTTGTAACAAGACAAATCTACCACCTTTTGTTAGCATAGAAGTAAACGTCGAGGGAAAAATAAACACCATATCAAAAAATGAAATTAAATATCTGGACATATTTATAGATTCACATTTAAAATGGGACAAGCATATAAATTACATAATAAGAAAATTATAAACCGTATTATATAAATTTAAATATCTAGCAAAACTTCTTAAAAACCATCAATTAAAAACACTTTATCATGCCCTTGTAGAGAACTATCTAAATTATGATATACTTGGTTGGGGTGGGGTAAACAAAACTCATTTAACTCCACTGGAAATAATACAAAATAGATTTTTAAAACTGATAATGTCTAAAGAGCCAACATACCCAACTGATTTATTATACAAAGAATCTAAGGTTCTTGATATTAGGCAACTATATTACTTTAACATAAACATAAAATATCACACTTCTAAAAGACAAAGTTCCCTACCTAGTCACACGTATAACACAAGACAAAAAAATAAGTAAACAGTTCCACACATGCAAAAAACTCTTGGTCAAAGATATACTTTCCTAGCTCCAAGAGCCTACAACACAGTACCAGAAAAAATACAAACCATAACTAGTATCCACCTATTTAAAAAAAAAACTAAAAGTGCATATATTTAATAAGCCGAGAGATATCATTCAAAGAATTATAGATTTAAAAAACAATTACTAAAAATAAAAATGTGCTCTAGACATCAACTTCAACGAAGCTTATGTTGATAAAGCCCAGGGTGACAGTAAAAAAATGTGGAGGACGATGAAAGATTTAATCAATTGCAAAAGGGGAGAACTGATACAGCAAGACCAAATTGTATTTGATGGATACACAGATCGATTAGAAGAGAATTTTAATAAATATTACAGCGACAGCATAAAGGAAATAGCAGCCAGTATAGAGGACAAACCACTGTATCCTACAGATAGTTGGGAAATCGATGAATTTGATCTTTCTATTTTTGAAAAAATCGATCTGAATAAACTGCATAAAATAATCTGCAATTTAAAACACAAAAGTACCAGTGATGAATGTCTTAATGTAAAACTCTTGAAAGATTTATTTTGTGTTATTGGTTATCCACTTTTAAACATAATAAATGTGTCATTAGAGACAGGACGGGTGCCATCGGAATTAAAAGTCAGCGTTATTGTACCAATTGCAAAAGTGTCTGCTCCTACTCGTCCAGAGCACTGTAGACCGATAAATCTATTACCTGTAATAGATAAAATTCTAGAAATAATAGTGTCTGAACAACTAAAAACATATTTTGAAAAAAATAATTTATTATTTGCTGGGCAGTCTGGTTTTCGGGAAGGTCATTCTTGCGAAACAGCATTACAGTATGTTTGTGCGAGTTGGAGGAAGGACATTGGGGAAGGAAATGTTGTGTTAAGTGTTTTTGTGGATTTAAAGCGTGCCTTTGAGACGATAGATCGGAATTTATTATTACGTAAGCTATCCAAATATGGAGTAAAACCAGTGGTCCTGAAATGGATACAAGATTATTTACAAGACAGGTACCATAGAACTAAAATAAATAATAAGATGTCTAATATTGTTGATAGTGTGGTTGGAGTCCCTCAGGGTAGTGTACTGGGCCCCCTCCTATTTGTGATATATGTAAATGATATTTATTCTGTGTTAAAAAACTCATTTATAAGTTTATTTGCAGACGATACACTAATTTCTGTGACTGGTAAAAACTACGGTTACGTTACAAAGACATTAAATGATGAGTTAGATATATTATATAATTGGCTATGTAGTAATAAATTAAAACTAAATTCTGAAAAAACGAAATATATGTTCTTGGGCTCTAAAGCAAATTGCACGAAATATTGATCTGTCAAAATTAACAATGCTCCAGTTGAATGTGTATCAGAATTCAAATATCTTGGTGTAATATTAGATCCTCAATTTAATTTTGGTCTTCAAGTGGAGTATTTATGTAAAAAGTTATGGAAGAAAATTGGTTTCTTTTATAGAGTTTCGGCAAACCTGTCGCAATGGAGCAAGATACTAGTGTACAATACAATTATTTATCCTCATTTTAATTACTGCATTTCTTTATTAATATCATGCAATAAAGGTGAATTAAACAGAATGCAATTACTACAAAATAAGTGTATGAGAATAATTTTAAATTGTAACATTTACACATCAGTCAAAACTATGATGCACACTTTAAATGGTTGTCGGTAGAGCAAAACGTTAAAAAGGCGAATATGGTCTTAA
Source organism: Leptura quadrifasciata (assembly GCA_963675555.1). NCBI lineage: Eukaryota > Metazoa > Arthropoda > Insecta > Coleoptera > Cerambycidae > Leptura > Leptura quadrifasciata. Next base: position 138,957,041 of record OY776675.1, on the reverse strand, counting down.
TTTATAAAATAATTCAACAGATTGTGCCAAAGTATTTACAGATTTTTTTAAAAAAACGCTATGACTTTCATTTACGGAATATTAGAACAAAAAAAATTTTAATATTGAATTTGTAAATAAGTCTTTTTTGCAAGGCTCTTTATTTTATGAGGGCATACGCCTTTTTAACGATTTACCTTCCCATATAAAAGAAGCAACAAATTTAAATCTATTTGTACGACAAGTATGTCATTATCTGTCATATTTTGATAATTAACTATCATATATATTTTATTATGTACATATATGTTATAAATAGCTTTTGCTAAATAAAGGATATTATTATTATTATTATGACTATAGTCTAGTATACTTTAACTTGGCGTGTGTATGTATGAGTTAATATCTCCGTACGATTTGATTTTCTCTTGTACACAAATATCCAGAAATATTGTCCACGTAGAAAATGTTTCTGGACTATTGCTTTAACTTTGTGTAAAATATGGGAGAAAATGAAATCGTACGGAAATATTAACTCATACATACACACGCCAAGTTAAAGTATACTAGACTCTATGAGTTAATATTTCCGTACGATTTCATTTTCTCCCATATTGTACACAAAGTTAAAGCAATAGTCCAGAAACATTGTCAACGTGGACAATATTTCTGGACACATGTTTTTTAACTATAGTTATAATTGTATAGTATAGACTTTCAATTACTAACCAAAACTCTATATTTATACTTGCATTTATCTACTTGTATCTCAAAACAAGTGTTTAATCACTTATTAAGTATCAATTATTCATTTACAATCATTTTTGTCGGTATTACAAATTTTGTTTTATATTTACATTTGGTGTATTTTTTAAATTGCTTGTAAATTTTAAATTACTTGTAACTTGTAAATTAAAATGTAACATTGTAATGTATGTAATGTAAATAAATTATTATTATTATTATTATATTTAACAGATACATTGGCCTACATCGCTGAATTCGCTTAAATGACAAATCTTTGGTTAACGCCTTTACGTTCCTTCTCCCTAACATCTCGACAAAATTGCTTGTGGTATATAAGTAATATTTAATACATAGTTACCTATTGTATTAGAAGTACCTATTTATAAGTACTGTTGCGTGTTTCTCATACTTGAATTAATGAAATATCATGGTGTTTGAAAGCAAAGTAAAACACAAGGCTTTTGTCTAGTCAAAGCAGAGAAATTATAAGTTCTGTCTTAAAATTTAGGAAGCAAGAATCTATAGGTGGACCTCCTATTATACCATTTTTAAATGTAAAGACTTGAAACCTTATGCATTATGTTAAGTTTCGGCCACATGTTTTTGACTTAAATGATGTAAATGATAAACTCTCATATTTAAGCACAAATCTCATTAACCTTTTTGATCAACACGCACCTGTTGAAACATCAAGAGTTACAAAACTCCGTGCTCCATGGCTAACAAATACAGTTAAATTAATGGTGTCAATTAGAGATAAGGCTCTAATAAAGTATAATAAATAAATGAGGCACATCTTCAATATATAGGGAAATATGTAATTATGCCACAGAAGCTATAAAGAGGGGCAAACAAGCATATCTTACCTTTCAGTTAAATAATTCCTCAACTAAAGAACGTTGGAAAGTACTTAAAGCAAATAACATAATACGTAATAGCAAAATAAATGAAATTCCAATCGAACTTAAAAACCAAATGATATTAATAACCATTTTTTAAAGCAATTGCAACAATTTGTGTCTCAAATGTCTTAATATATTTTTCTGAAACAAATGATATCTGCAATACTAACTTTAAATTTGAATCAATAAATGAATCTACTGTATATGACATTGTTAATACAAAATCTACAAAAGCTGATGGATCTAATGGGATCAATATATAGCCAATAAAGTTGACGTGTCCTCATATGTCGATTATATTACCCACATCATTAATTTATGCCTAATAGAAAGCGTTTATCCTTCCGTATGGAAAAATGCTATAGCTACCGTGTTGCCTAAACAGATTGATCCTGAAAATTTTCAAGATCTTCGTGCCATAAGTATATTGCCTACCTTTTCTAAATTAATTGAGAAAATAGTGGAACAACAATTAATAGCACACCTATCGAATAACAATATTATACCCCATGTACAATCTGGTTTTAGGGTTGGACATAGTTGCACCACGGCGCTGCTAAATGTAACAGATGATATTTTAGGGGCGATTGATAAGGGTTTGTGTACTGTACTCGTTCCACCCGATTTTAGCAGAGCGTTCGATACTATTAACTATCGTATGGTTAAAGCAATTTTGCATTATCTGAAGAAGCTATTATGTTGATTAAAAACTATATGAGTAATAGACAACAATAAGTTAATATCGATCATGAAAGCTCCGATTCCTTAGCACTCAAGTCAGGAGTACCACAAGGGTCCATTACTTTTCAATATATATTCTAGCCAGTTGATCAAATCTCTGTCTTATTGTCAAACTCACTTTTACGCAAACGACGCCAAACTCTACCATTCTTTTCCGCCGAACGAGACGGATAATGCCTGTACCCACATTAATGAGGATTTAAAGCATTTTGTAGACATATCCAAGGACCATTGTTTAGCTATAAACCCAAATAAATCGAAAGTCATTATCTTCGGAAATAAAAATACAGAAAGGAGATAAAAAGATCTATACAAATTTATACTGAGAACCAAACAATTGAATCAGTAAATGAGGCAAAAAATTTGGGGGATATTATTGATGAAGATCTAAGGTTTAACACGCATGTTAATAAACTAGTACAAAAACATATAATGCCCTCAAATTAATATATGGTAATAGGCATTATCTACCTCAGAAAAGTAAAATTACATTAGGCGAGTCACTAAACTTGTCGTCACTTAATTTTGCTGATAGCGTGTACGATCCTAATTTAACTAGTCTATATAAGAATAAAACTCAGAAGATTCAAAACTCATGTTTAAAAATTATTTTTGGAATTCGAAAGCGGGAGAAAATTTCATATAAACTAAGAGATATAGGATGAAAAAATATGAACAACAGACGAATACAATTTGAGGCCTGTTAGTTTATATCAAAAAATCATAATTAATAAATCACCTCAATATTTATGCAGGAAAATAACATTCAGAACTGATGTTCATAACCTAAATGTGCGATTCAAAGGTTTGTTGACTCCTCCACCTCATCGCATTGAACTATTTAAAACGTCCTTCCGGTATCAGATATGCAAAGTTTATAACTCAGTCCCTTCTGAATTAAGGGATAACAAACTTAGTTCATTTAATACTAAATATAGGTCATTATTATTTGCGACTCAATATTAACAATAAAATATTTAATTGTGTATTCTATATTTATTTATTTTATTTTTTGGCTTTTCTGTTAAATAATTTCATATTGCATTTTTTTATTAAAAATATTCAGTTCAAGATTAAACAAATGTAATTTCTACCTTATTATTTTCATGGTTTATGCTGTTGTCTGTGTAATTATACTATTCTTTTACTTCCACGTCCAGTGGAAGTATAGTAACGCAAAAAAAATATTTTTTTTTTTGTTGAAATAGGCTTAAAATGTTATGAAACGTCGATATTTTAAATTTGAGCAAGAAAAATTTCCTGTCTGTCTATCTGTGTGTGTCTGTCTGTCTGTAACTTTTTTGTGCGTACGTTTACTCTGGAACTGTTTATGATATTTACTTGAAATATGGTACACTGATGTATTGTAACGAGATTTGGAACTAGATTACATTTTGATCTAATTCCGTTGAAGGGTTCGGGGTAAATAGGGTAAATAGGCAAAGCAATCAGGTAAGAGTCCACAAAATTGCAATTTAGGCCATGTACGAAGAGTCCAGGTCTCATCAGCCATTCCCCCACCCCCCTGTCATCCCCTGTGAACTCTTGTTATACTTTCGGAGCCTTTCGGCTGGTGATAGTATCTTGCCCAAAATGTGAAGTTCCACTTAGGCCAGCTAGCTCTTTCGAAAGAAATGGAGAGCAAGGGGTAGTTGGTTCAAAAGAGGGCGCCAGACCATAGACGGTCAGAAAAATTAGAAGTTCAAAGTATACTAATATATTACAAAAGAAATAGAAATATATACAAAAATTACTTACTATATTACAGCCTATAGAGATATGTACAAAAAATTTATATATTACAAATATTTGAAATACGAAAAAATATATTACAATCTATAGAAGTTTACTATGTTTAACCCCATATAGCATCCATATGATAATTAGCAATGAGTAAGAAAATGTTGCTATTCAGCTAGATACTTTACGTAATCCCTTATCGACTATTAAGAAATTTAAATTAATTAGTACTATACTAATTAAAAATTTATTCAAGCTACAATTTTGAATTTGTATTTAGCAGAACTATTAAATTTTTCCGTTGATAATCTATCAAACCACTATACCGCTCCCATGTAGTGTACTAAAATACTTAGCTTTATGGTAAAACTTCAAGTGCGATTAGCCTCAGATTGTCCTTTAAGTCAGAGATAGTAGATTACTTCATCATCGATCTCCATTTTATAACCATACCATGTGGTAAAAATTAATAGCCCTCGTCCAACACATCAACCCAAATCTTCGCCTGGTTGATTCCAGTAATACAGTTGCGAGTTAAATTTTTTTACATTTCCAACAATTTAAAGGTTTGTCGACTTCATTGAATGTTTCATTCCAATAAATTTTAAAATTTCAAAAAAAACATCCAAGTCATCAGGACTAAATTCCGAAATGAACACAGTTGCAAGGATAATTTACCAGAAAAAATAAAATAAAATAAACTAAAAGCCTGAAATATATTATCATAGTTAGATTTATCATGACACTGTATTTAATTTCTTACCTTATTTCCTAAGGCTTTTTTAATCCTCTTACAGAGTTTACGAAATTTTTATGTCTAGCTTCAATCAGATGTCAACGTAAAAAGGACGTGTTTGTACCATGCGGTTCCCTTCTATGAATTCTTTAAAGAAACCGACGAGAACCGAATGGACACGAACGCCTTACATATGATTTTATAAATCTTAACTACAATCTAGGCTCATAAATCTGATTTGGGCCACTAATTTTTCCTCTATCCCTTATATTAAACTACGTTATGCAAAGTTTTGGTTGCTATATTTTAAATTAACCGTAAAAATATCTATAAAATTCGGGCAAATATACGTTCGGCCTTGACCAGCAGCGTGAATGCTTAGTACGGAGACTGATTATAATTTAAAATACTCTATTTATTTCCTAATAGTACGGGAGCTAATATGAGATTTAATTATTAATAATTTAACTTGTATAATAACTTATTATACACGTGTAACGGAGGTGTTTCCAACATCGCACGTTACACCCCAATACCACCCCGACACTATTATGAAATGTAGTAAAAAAATTAAAATGTGATTTAGTGCGTATACAAGAACGAAACGTCTCAAAAAAAATTTCTGGCGTTAGCTCCCCCCTCTACCACCTCTATTGCCACCCGCACCCCATTAATAAAGGGAGTAAAAAATTAAATTGGGATTTAGTGTGTATACGAGAACCAAGGGACTCTAAAAGGTTTTTGACATCAGCCACCTCCTCTACCACCCCCTTTGCCACCCCCAACCTATTATTAAACGGAGTAAAAAATTAAATTGGGATTTAGTGTGTGTACGAGAACCAAGAGCCTTTAAAATTTATTTTAGAATTAATTGCCCCTTGTACCGCCCCCATTGATTCGTTGGGCAGCGGTTTTTCCTTTTGATTGTACATATCTTATTTTAAGATTATGTAATCAAATTTTATTGTGTTTTATAGTAGGTATACTGATTGTATATACATGTATAAGATATCGTGAATTTTGTAGGTTAAGTGTAAGAGAAACGCTGTTCGTGTTGCAGCAGTTTAATTTCGCCATTTATTTTTGCCAATATCTCTATTTTTTCACTAGTTGTTATGGTGTTATATTATTATGGTGGGAATAATAAAGACGTTTATTATTATTATTATATGAAATACATACCTTTGAAAATTAGTACACACAACCCGGGGTGTTGCGCAGCTCCCATTGTACATCCCCAGTTCAATAACTCGCAAAGTTTTCAACAAAATCGGCTAAAATTTATGTTATGGTGGTTTCTGTGGTCGCCAAATTTAAAAATTCGAAGATTAAAAATGACAGACCTAAAATGACCAACTTTAAGAATTAATTTCTGATTTACGCCGTTTCTATTGATTTTACTAAAAACCATGTAGTATAAAAAAATGTTTAGAATTCCATTTTGCATAAAAATACATCATTTTAGTAACCACATTATTTAACCCTTTCGGTTCTCCCCCGTGGAAAACTGACGCCTGACCCCTTCTTTTGCAAAAATTGCGATAAAAATTTTCTTTTTCAAGTTTTTATTATAATTTCACAATATTGGGCTAATAAAATTGAAATAACCAAAAAAATTACCGTATTCGCTTCAACTCTTTACTGTGGGTGGACATATAGTCACCTCCCAAAAAATACGATTATTCCTAAATTTTTACTACAAACTGGTGAAGGAAAACTTTTTCTCTTCTCCAAATCGTATTCTGGACACTTTTTTACTCTAGGCACTTCTCACTAAAATCAAATTGGCGCAATTCGCGTTTTTTATGTGAATACTTAAAAACGAAAAAAGTGGTTCAGGACGATAAAACGGAAGGGTTAATTGATGGTAGTTGCAAAATTTGTATTCTGATACAACGTGGTATTCTAATAATTTCTCTTCCTTTTATATATGGGGTAAAAATCAATACTAACGGAGATATTCGCGTTTTGAAAATGTAATTTTTTGACTACCGTGATTACCTACGGAACGGAAAGGTTATGGATTAATATTTTTAAAATTATGTATTCTTCCATAGAGAAGATCCCAAGTGAGTTGCTCATACTGAGTAAAAACAAACAATGTCTTGTCTCACTAAATTCCTTAATCTTGTAATGGCAACCGGTTTCGTGAACTATATCTTGCTTCACATCATCATTCCACAAGACTATAACAATGACAAAATATTTTATAAACAATAAAATTATGAGTACAAATAAGAATTACAAAAAAAAATTTGTGAATAAAATGGTTAGCAAAAATTATCTAAGTATATAAAAAGTGTGTATGTGAAGAATAAAAACTATTTAAAAAAAAATTAGGTAATAATGTTATAAGTGTGAAATATATTGGATTGAACAACAAACAAGAAGACTAGATATAAAAATTAAAGTAAATGAATACTTACATTTCTATACAAAATTGTTAAACAGCATTGTCAATAAAATAAAATATTGTTCATCAAACCTGTTAAATAGAAGAAGTACGAAAATTGTTAATAGTGAAAAAGAACCTCACTGTCGAAAGAAATAAGAAAATTGGAAAAGCAGCGAAAGAGGCTAGGCGATGTAATTTCTAGATTAAAAAATCAAGACAATTCAATTGAAAAATGTTTGGAAAATGTTAAAAAATTTATAGCAAATATTCCATTTCAATAGTTTATATTTTTTCCATTACTTTTGTTGTTTACCTTTAAGTTAGTAATATTTTTGAATATCTATTATACAGGGTGTTGCATCATGAGAGGGACATAGCTTAATAGGAGGTAGAGAACATCAGTGGTAACCGGAACCTCCCATAGAAATGTCCCATTGGGCCTTCATTACGAAGTTACAGGGTGTTAAATAATTTTTGGCCAAACCTGTTTTTTGTCATAACTTTGACAGGGAATGAAATAACGGATTCGTATTTGGTACGGCTAATGTACTAACGAGCCCCAAGAGGTACATGTATAAAAAAAAATATATCCAGGTCCGGACTCACTATAATTTATGTTTCTTCTTTGCATCAATAAAACATCACCCTGTATATATTTTTTTGAAATTTCGATACGATATTCGAAAAGAGCAAGAAAAAACAAACAAAATGGCCTATTTCATTTTTTTGTTACACCTTCGTGGTTATTTAAATACGTTGTTAAATGTGCAAGAAAATGGATTACAGAACCCTATTAAATGAGAGGCACGTGAAATAAATAGTTTTATAACTAAAATTTGCAAAAATTCTATTGAGCCTAGGTGGTCTGGGTGAATCCTAATTCCGGCACGTTTTAAAGGTCCATTTTGGTAAAAAACTGTAGTCCTAATAAGTAATCGGGTATGAAATAACAAAATTTTTAATCAATCACAGTAGGCTTGTTCAAAGTGACAGATAATAAAAAGAAATCTCCTAAACAGTTGAATAATTGTTTGTTAGTAATTTAATGTGTCAATAACCCGCATTTAGTTAGTGAAAACTTGTGAAAATATTTTAACTATGCCAGTAAAATTTACAAACGTGGAATATGCTGACATAATGTTCATCTATGGTTTCTGTAATGGAAATGGTAGGTCGGCGGAAAGAGAATATCGGCTGCGTTTTTATGGTCGTCGATGCCCTTATCATAAAACCTTTAGTACGATGTTCCAGTATGCAAGACAACACGGAAAGTTTCCTACTTCTGCAGTTGTGGAGCGTGTTTTACAACAAGGTGTGCAGGAACAAAACAATATTATAAACGTAGTTCAAGAAAAACCAAATATGAGCACTAGACGAATCAGTTTGGCAACTGGTATTCCTCATTGGCGAGTATGGAGAACCCTAAAAAGAGAACGTTACCATCCATATCATATCCAGCAGGTACAGCGTCTTCAGCAAGGCGACGATATCCCCCGCCTGGCATTTTGTCATTGGTTGTCTAACCATCGCCCAGTCATTTACATAACCTTATTTACGGATGAGGCACAATTTACAAGGGATGGAGTAAACAATTCACGAAATAATCATAAATGGGCACAGGAAAACCCACATGCGGTACGCCAACGCCGTTCGCAACACAGGTTTTCTGTAAATGTTTGGGTCGGACTTGTGAATAGACATTTGATAGGGCCACATTTTTTTGAAGAAAGATTGAATGGTGAAATTTACTTTGATTTTCTTCAAAACATTTTACCGAATATATTAGAAAATATCGGTATAAAAGGCATGTTGTTTCCGCATGATGGGGCCCCGCCACATTTTAACCTTCAAGTAAGAGAACACTTAAACAATGTGTATCCTAATAGATGGATTGGACGCGGGGGTCCACATGAATGGCCACCAAGATCTCCTGATTGTAACCCTTGTGATTACTTTTTATGGGGCCACTTAAAAAACGAGGTTTATAGCATTGAAATTGAAAGTAGACAACATTTAGTCCAGCGCATCGTTACAACCTGCGACGAAATACGGAATAATCCAGAAATGATACGTCGAGCAATTGGTGACCTTTCTAAACGCTCAAGAAAATGCACAGAATGTGGGGGAGGACATTTTGAAAATTTACTTTAGTGTCAATTACGTTTTATTTTTAAACACATTTAGTTATTGTTTTGTTATTTATTGTTAATTGAATGGAAAATAGTTTATTTATTTAGATTTTAGTTTGTTCTCTTTTGCAATTTTTATTAAGTATAAAATGTTGATGATTTTCTTGATCAAAGTAACTGGTTGCTTAGGCCTAAATGGTTTAAATTATCTGTCACTTTTATTCTTTGAACAAGCCTACTGTGATTGATTAAAAATTTTGTTATTTCATAACCGATTACTTATTAGGACCACAGTTTTTTACCAAAATGGACCTTTAAAACGTGCCGGAATTAGGATTCACCCAGACCACCTAGGCTCAATAGAATTTTTGCAAATTTTAGTTATAAAACTATTTATTTCACGTGCCTCTCATTTAATAGGGTTCTGTAATCCATTTTCTTGCACATTTAACAACGTATTTAAATAACCACGAAGGTGTAACAAAAAAATGAAATAGGCCATTTTGTTTGTTTTTTCTTGCTCTTTTCGAATATCGTATCGAAATTTCAAAAAAATATATACAGGGTGATGTTTTATTGATGCAAAGAAGAAACATAAATTATAGTGAGTCCGGACCTGGATATATTTTTTTTATACATGTACCTCTTGGGGCTCGTTAGTACATTAGCCGTACCAAATACGAATCCGTTATTTCATTCCCTGTCAAAGTTATGACAAAAAACAGGTTTGGCCAAAAATTATTTAACACCCTGTAACTTCGTAATGAAGGCCCAATGAGACATTTCTATGGGAGGTTCCGGTTACCACTGATGTTCTCTACCTCCTATTAAGCTATGTCCCTCTCATGATGCAACACCCTGTATAAGTATTCTGAAATAAATGGATTAAATTATATATGTGTATTTTTTAACTTGCTAAATAGTAACCTGTATATTCTCTGAAAATTGTTTACTTCATAAAAATTACCTGTTCGAATGTATTCATTCCAATATAATCGCAATTTAACTAAACGAACAGTCAATCAGATAAAACCAGCGGAACATGTAACAATGTGCATTATGAAAGAATTATTTAAATAGACAAATTTGCGATCATTGTAAGGTGACCGAATAAAAACACCTGTGGTGGGATCTGTGGTGGGGGGGGGGGAAGTGAAGGGATCTGTTGTGAGGGAAAGGGTGGGGGGGTCAGCTACAGTCCTTTCACTTCTAACCTACTGGTGTATATCCATTATTACTGATAATTTGGTAAAAATTGAAACTATTAGTAATATTTCGATATTTTCCCCATCAGTTTGTAGTAAAAATTGGAAAAATCATATTTTTTGGGAGGTCTATGTTCACCACGAGTAAGTGGTTGAAACGATTAGGATTAATTTTCTTTGGTTATTTTAAACTTTATTAGTCCAATATTATCAAGATATAATCAAAAAAAAAATATTTTAAAGTTTTTATCGCAATTTTTGTAAAAGATCAGGCGTAGGAGGTATTCCACATGGGAGAAGCGAAATAATTAAATAATGTGGTTGCCAAAATGGTGTATTTTTATGCAAAATGGCATTCTAAACTCTTTTTTGCTCTACATATTTTTCAGTAAAATCAATAGATACCGCATAAATCAGAAATTGATAATTTTTAACAAACATCTGACGTGTCATTTTGGAACAGCTTTAAGTATATTAAGTTTTACTATATTTAGACAGGTTTTATCGGCTGTTGTTCAATATAAAACGTCAAGTTCGATGACCACTGCAAAACTCGCAAGAAATTTCTTCATTTTACTCAACCTATTTCATAAACTTAATGCAACACACCTTTTATGAGGCCAATTATTTTCAAATTGCATACATAATCTCCTGCGAGGTTAACAAATTGATGTGTTCTACTAATATTTCCTCTTGACTTTTTGTATTGGTCGATCCTGAGACAGAAGGAAAGTTCTTGAAAAATTATGTATAACAGTACTACCTACTATCATAATGAAAAGAAAATATGTGTATTTTTATAACTACAAATGCTCAAATTGTGCACCATACATTCTAATACATAAACGTGCTCTACGAGACATCTCACGGATTACATTCTGTAGTATTTCAGAAGTAATTGCCTCACATGCATTTCTAATTCTGGTTTTGATATCTTCAATAGTTTCAGGGGCAGTTTGCAATACCTTGTCCTTAATGTAGCCCCAGACGAAAAAATCCAATGAAGTAATATCTGGTGATTGAGGTAACCATAGAATGAGTCCATAGGTGCCTATTCAGCTATCTGACATAACTTGATTTAAATAATTTGTACATATTACAGTAGTGCGAGGTGGAGCCCCATTTTGTTGAAAATATGAATAATTTCATATTTCTGCCACTGCTACTTCATAAAGAAAATTTTAAATTTCGTTTTGCAGGAAATTAAGATATCTACGAGCGGTTAATTTGCCATCATAAAAATAAGGTCCAATTACTTTAGTCCCTAAAAGACCCACCCAAACATTCCTGGAAAATCTTTCTTGCAAAGCAGTCTCTCTGTATCAGTGTGTAGTGTTTCGTATCCACATATAATGCATATTTCTATTGAATAATCCATTATTAAAACAAATTGATTCGTCCGATCAAAAAATGTTGCTATATATCAGCGGGTCATTCTTTTTTTATTTAACAACCATCTACAAAATCTTACTCTCCTCGGCTTATCTCCCTCATTTAAATGTTGAATTTTCCTCGTTTTTTAGCATCGAATCGGTTTTTTTAAAATATTTTTCTTGTACTGTCTTTTTTATGTGACAGTTTCTCTGAATTTGTCTCAAAGAGGTTTCTTCATTTTGGCTAACATAACTCTATACTCTATTAACTTTTCTTACGTTATCCGCAACATACCCTCGCTTTACTACTTTGTTTGCAAATGAACCGTGCGTTTTAGATTTTGAACTAACTTCTTAAACATAGTTCGATTTGGCTGCGGAGCATCTGAAAATCTTCTCCGTAAACCGTGACTGCCATCTCAGCATCAAAATTGCATTGACAATAAATGCTAATCATATCGAATTTGTTATTATTGGTGTACACTATAATTACTGATATAAAACTTGTCTTAGAACTCGACAACGCAACATACAACTGTAACAATCTGTCAAATTTGTTAATAACTGTTTACAGTGCTTATCACTAATCATGGCATAGCTGATTTGGGGTACTCTTAGAGTTTGTTAATCAGTCTGCACTGTTTTAAAAAATATATAATCTTCTTAATCTGCTCTTTGTTGTCAGTCAAACAGTCTTTCAGATTATTTGGAAGATCTAACTTTCGCCCACATTGAGCATATTTCCTACAGTTTAAAATGATATATTCTACAGTAAGAGCAACATTGCAATGGTTACACAGTGGACGGTGTTCTCCTCTAAACATATGGCTTAACGTGAGATTGGTGTGTACGATTCTTAATCGCGTAAGCGTCACACTTTCTCTTCTGGACAGCTTGTAGGGATTCGCCCATTTTTTAATATTTGACTTGACAATTGTTAATTTTGAATCTGTTCTCTCCTATTCCTTTTGCCATATCCTATGTATTGCTTCTTCAAATACTGGTCTTAGGTCATAGTGTCGAATTGATATATTATCTGCACTCTGTTTGTCGGCTGCTTGTCGCGCAGCTTTGTCCGCTAGTTAGTTTCCCGAATATGACTAGGCGCCCAAACGAAACAGATATTCTTATTATTTTGAGCTAGCCAAGACAGCAGTGAAAGAATCATTTGCACTAATAGGTCTTTTGAGAAATTGTTAGTTATGGCTTGAAGGGAGCTAAGAGAATCTGTTATAATAAGTATAGTACGCTACTCTGCGTATTCAGAAAAACTTAGTGCTTGCCAAATACTATACAATTCTGCAGTATAGACGCTATTCGCATATGGAAGGGTCCACGCGCCAATATCCATTGGCTGGATGTCGGTCTCGATAACTAGGGCCGAGTAGGATTATTACTCTTTGCACCTAGATTATCTCTGTAGAACTGGACCGGCCTTCGTGATAGGTGGACCCGCGCACTTCTACCAGACCCAGCTCACAAATGTGAGATGTGTCGTGGTATTTTCTGCGGACCTCCCCTGGTCCTGGCTGTTAAACCTCGCTGGCTGAGGTTCTCCACTGCCTGGATTCTCTTCATGTAGGACTTCGCCTGGTAGCCCCACGCTACCGAGGCGTACGTCAGCTGCGGCCTGATCAGGGTCTTGAGGAAGGGTCCACATATGTGTTTGGCCCATTGTGACAAATGCACACCCTACACCGATGTCTGTCTTGGACCCATCAGTATAAATTTTTATTTAATGTTATTATTTAACAAACAAGCAAGACCTTAAATGTACATGCTTAGTACAGAAATACATAAATGTTATATAGCGCATAAATACACATAATATTTATTATAATGTAACAGTTGCGTAAAAATCACATATTTAAATGTTATTATTTAACAAACAGGTAATATAACTTAAAATCTACATGGTGATAACATGATAACAGATATATTACATAAATGTTATATGGCGTGTAAATATACAAAATACTTGTTATTGTAATGCAGCAATTACATAAGAATCACATATTATAATATTAGTTAATAACTTAAATGTATATAGCATTTGAGGACAGTTTTATATAATGGAGATATATAATTTGTTAATATAGCGTGAGTTATTTCGATAATCTCTTTTTGGTACATAACAGCCATATGTGTTTTCACTGGGTTATTCCCTTAATTGTAACTAGCCATAAGTTTCGAGATTGTACTCAAATTGAAGATGTACCTGCAAGTAGTGATTAATAATTCATTACTGCTAGTAGTGAATAATGTAAATAATTTTAATTGAAGAAACACAAGTATAATTGGTATATTATAAAACAGTCGTGGACAAACTATATTATATTCTATTGTCTTTTAAATATCTCAAGCAAACTACAAATGTGTTGTAACAGAGAGATAAAAGAATTTGAAATTGAATGCACTCCCTTGTAAAATATCTTCAAAATATTCGGACGTCACTTCAAGTTACTGCGAGGGTCTTCATAGCACATTACGGCTTAAGAATAAATTTTTGTTAGTAAGCTATTAGCGTTCTTAGGTAGTGGGCCTTCCTCTGGGATTTCGATTGTCCCGAGACAATATTCAACCAGAACGTGCGCATCCGAACACATCCTCAGGGACGGATCGTGATACCAGTGATGAGTAGAACTCCTACCACATACGATTACCAGACAGGGAAACCACCCTTAGTTATGGGGCATGCACAAATCAACACTTCTTGCCTTCACATAGCTAAAAAGCCGATATGGGGAGAGAAATGATGTATCGGATATTCGTCTAGAATGTTACCTTCTGCAGTAGTTGGCTCTGACGTGGAAAAGAATGTAATAAAATAAATACGGAGGGGAATAACCGAGGGTAGTAGCAGGAGAGTTGATTGTTCTAGGTGTGTTAGCAGTAGGGCGATTTCTTCTTGTACTAAATAATGAAAATAAAGTCGAGGGAGTGGAGCGCCTATTTGTCAAGAATTTGTAATGACATGCGGGAATTCCTTAACGCAATGTCAGGAACAAATGATTAAAGGAACACCGAGAATACAGAATTGAGGATACTTTGAACTTTTCCCATGATCTTTTCTTATTATAAAATTTCTCACTTTTCATACCGAAATAATTCAGTAGCATAATGTCATGAAATATTCAATGTAAGAAAAACTGAGGCAATAAAAGAATTTTTTATCTTAAACAACAGGAAGTATTGTGTATAATAAACATTTTAAAAATTAACAATGAAAATAAGTATGAAAACTTTATGTTAACATTGCACTTTTCGCAGTTTGTTGAAAAATTATTTAGTATTTTTTTGAACAATTATGTGGAGACCTATTTAGGCGATTTTCTTAGCAAATTTCTTTAGCATATATAGAAATATACAAGGATATGTCTATGTGTAATCAATAAATATATATATATATATAGACACGAAATGATTACTCGAAGACACCTCCTTGTATATGTCTGTATATATATATATTATATTTCTGAATATATATGTATATGAAGTAGTGGTGAGAGGTAAGTGAAACCACTTAGATTGTCGCTGGGAATCAGGAGCCGCAAATTCGATCATAGGGGGTGAACTCGAAGATATAGTTTTGAAAAAATAGGTACCTTATCTGGAATAATCTTGCGGATCTAACTGTAGAGGGTGCCATTCTGTCCGTGATTGTAAAAAGACGTAAAAACTTTTTGTATTGATTGAAAATTGATTAATTTCATGTATACAGCGCGTTTCAGGGCTTATCTCTTAATATCTCTTAACGGATTTCAAACCAATCGAAAGTTTGTTATTTCTAGATTCAAATACTACCAAACTATTCTCGCAATTATTGTTAACAAATGCTGCAGAGTTTGTTTAACCTGAGCGTCCCCGAAAATTGTAGTTTCAGCATCGGGACATTTTTGAAACTATTACATATGGATTCATACTTGTATAATATGAAATAAGCAAAAAAGAATGGAGCAATTTTTAATGAAAGAATTATCTACATTGGTTTAATGTTGTATATTGTTTTTGCACAGCACTCCGTTGTTTTTCGCTGAATCGTACATGCATATCTCGCGCGCTCTAGCCTTCGACACTAAAGGCGCGGCCTCATTGTCGTCGGCTTTGCCGATCGGCATGGTCGCTCATCATTTGGTGGCAAGTGAGTACGTGCTATTCGGCCTGTGCCGTTCGGCATGAAAAGCTGATCAGCACGCCGAAACATTTACTGCCTACTGTCGGAAACCAAATCCGAATATACAATTGGGGACGTAAGGCGGTCGGCTTGCGAATAGTTCAGTAGTTTTTAATTGGACCGATCATCGTCCTGTTGTCTCTAAAATGAAAATTGTTATGAGACCCAAACACCGAAGAACTCAAGTAAAACGTAGACCCCGTCTCTGTATTAGTAAATTGCGTGACCAACAAACCGTCGATCAGCTAAAGCAAAAAGTTCAAGAGAATTTGAATGCACTAGAAGAAACCAATTCTGTAGATGTCGCTACTACCTGGACACAAATTAAAGACAGTTTAAAAAGTGCGAGCGAGGAAATTCTTGGCACTGCAGCAAGTAAAAAACAGGAGGACTGGTTCAATGATAATGAAGCTTTTATACAAGAACTTCTTGACCGCAAACATATTGCCTTCCAAAACGCTATCAACCACCCCAACGACTCATCAAAAGCAGAAGCTTTTACCCAATCTAAGTATGAAACGCAACGCGAAATCAGAAGAATAAAGAACGAGTGGTGGGCAAGCAAGGCCAGAGAAATTCAAAGGTACGCCGACTCACACGACTACAGGAATTTCTTTCAAGGAGTAAAAGCAGTGTACGGCCCCAGTCGGCAAAATATGTGCCCTATTAAAGATTTAAATGGAAATCTCCTCAAAGAAGACCAGGAAATAAGAGTCCGATGGAAAGAACACTACTCTAACATTCTTAACCAGCAAAGTCAAGCC
This sequence comes from Leptura quadrifasciata, assembly GCA_963675555.1. NCBI lineage: Eukaryota > Metazoa > Arthropoda > Insecta > Coleoptera > Cerambycidae > Leptura > Leptura quadrifasciata. The sequence continues at coordinate 138,940,156 of OY776675.1, read as the reverse complement.
GATCACGATATTATAAATCTTATTCCTCAATATGACACCTTCGAAGACTTAGATAAACCACTAACAACGGAAGAGATCTTAACCGCCATTGGGCAGCTAAAAAATAACAAATGTCCCGGCGCCGACTCACTCCCAGCTGAGATCTTTAAAGTTGTGTCGTCAGAGCTCATACCCTACCTCAAAAAACTGTTTGATGTCGTGTGGGAAAATGGTCAAGCTCCGCAGGAGTTTCGTGATACACTTTTAATCAACCTCTTCAAAAACAAAAGAAGCGCTGCGGACTGTGGAAATTACAGGGGTATAGCTCTCCTGGCTGTTGGAGGGAAGATACTCACTAAAGCGATGGCAAATAGGCTAACACCTGTTATGGAAAAGTTACTTCCTGAAACACAGAGTGGCTTTAGACCAAACCGAGGCACATCGGATTTAATCTTCACACTTAAACAGCTTCAAGAAAAAGCACTCGAACATCAAAGAGAAATTCACATGGCCTTCATTGATTTAACCAAGGCGCTTGACTCGGTGGACAGGGAAGTGCTCTGGAAAATTATGTTCCGCTTAGGTATCCCTAGAAAATTTGTGGAAGTATCTCGCAGTCTAGATACAAACAACAACGCCCAGGTTATGTATAATAATGAGGCAACCGAACCTTTCCAAACCCTCACTGGAGTTAGGCAGGGATGTGTCTTGGCACCCCTACTCTTTAATTTCTTTACCACTGCTCTAACAATTATTGTTGACAACAAACTGACAGTCAGAGGAATAGGTCTCAGATACCGTTTTGATGGCGGTCTCTTTAACATAGGGCGCTTTAGAGCTTTCACGAAGACACGCACATGATTCATTTGTGATCTCCAGTATGCGGATGACTGTGCACTTTTAGCCTCTACGCCGGAAGAGCTTCAAGAACTTTTAGATGTGTATGCCCAGAGCTATGATTCCTCGGGACTTAAAATCAACATTGGAAAGACTAAGATTATGTCAACACCTCATCAAGTGAACCAAATAGACATTACACTTAACGGAAATTCTCTTGAAGTGGTGGATCAGTTCAATTACTTAGGCAACGTTGTTAATGACAAAGCAAACATGGACAGCGAGATTCGCAATAGAATTAACGCTGCATCTAGAGCACTCTGGGGACTTAGAGAGAGAGTATTTGACAACCACGACCTTGCTTTGTCAACGAAAATGGCTGTCTACAGAGCAGTTGTCATTCCAACACTGCTATATGGATGTGAAAGTTGGGTCACTTACCGTCGTCATGTGAAAGAATTAGAACGTTTTCAGCAAAGACACCTCAGAAGTATGATGAAAATCCGTTGGTTCCATCACATATCAAACGTGGAAGTACTCAGGAGAGCAAAAAGCCTTCTAATTGAGGTGCTTATTTCAAGAGCACGCCTAAGATGGGCAGGTCACGTTCATCGTATGCATGATAACCGCCTTCCTAAATGTGCACTTTATGGTTAATTGCTAAGCGGTAGAAGAAGGCGTGACGGTCAACGAAAGAGGTTCAAAGACGCTCTCCATGAAAATCTAAAATCCTGCGGTATTGCAGACGAGCAATGGGAACAACTTGCAGCGGACAGAACCGAATGGCGAGGGGTTGTGGCCAGCTATCAAGGAAATGTTGCTGCAAGAAGGCCGAATCCAAGACCTAACCAGGTCTATGTTTGTCCTGACTGCGGTCGACATGTGCTCTCCCAAATTGGCCTCTATAGCCATAGTCGTGTGCACCGTAGATGAATGGGAATTACAATAGACTACACCTTTTACTTGTTTTTTATTGCACACAATCTATCGACTGTAACATTTTTATACTCGGACTCGAGTAACGGCTAATAATAAAAAAGTTTTTAATTTTATAAAATATACATTAGTTGATTTCGTGCATTGAAATGGAATGAAATGAAAAAGTTCTAGCACTTATTGCTATGCATCGTGAACGACGGGTGCAAAGACGTGAGTTATGACTGCAATAATCTTTGGCAGAAATGGCTTTCCTAAAGGTGGTATCTTGCTTACACACTTTTGGACCAATCAGACTTAATAAATACTCAAATTCACTACTAAACATTCTAGAAAAAATCCTTGAACCCACCGTTACATCTATATTCCAAGATTAGAATATTAACATCATCTTGAACCAAGTTATTCATTAAATCGATTCTACTAAATCCATTTCTACTACGCAGACTTGGTCACATCTAAAACATTTAGCTTCCTTTATTTTTATTATTTACGGTCACCATTAAAAGCTGCTGTTGTAGTGTTTTAATAAGAATATCGTCACTGTCAAACATTTTGCTCGCGACTAACTGAACTATATAAATTGATGATGCCTCTTGTTTCGACTTAAATGTGGACGAGTCACTGAAATCGGCAAAGCCGAGCAACAAAGCCGACCGGCAAACCCGACGATAGTGAGGACGCGCCTTAAGGCGTAGTATACAAAACAAATCTCATGAAAGCGTATAAAATAACTGTGTTGTGTGTTGTTTATAAATTTAAGTGAAATATTCGACGATCATTACAAAAAAATGAAACGATCTCAGCTTCACATGAAAGGTAAAATAATTTCTATATTAGTTTAAATAGTCTGTTAGTTCCATTATTATTGCAGAGTATCTCAATTACGACTTGTGCATAATATGCCAAAAGCAATTTCTACCGAAACCGTTCAAAAATTAAAAAGGCAAGTATATCCTGCTTTAAAAAGTGCAGCTAAAGCAAAATTTGATGACATTTCGATTATATTGAAAACCGAAATAGTAAACGAGGCTGAATTTTTGGCGCGGAATCCAGTATATCATGCTCAATGTAGGCGAAATTATACAAGAAAATACTATAAGTCAGAAGAATATGTTAGAAGCCTGGACAAAACGGCAAACCTAAATAACTTGTGATCTCGTGGTGAATTTACAGTTACGAAAAAATATTGTTTCATATACCAAAAAAATCGAGACATTAAAGGCAATCGAAAATTGATAATAATTTCAAGGTTATCGAGACAAATTAAATTTGGCGGAAAGCAAAAGAATTAAATGACGCATCTGAAACGAAGTGGAGTCACCGTTGACAACGACAAAAACACGCACAAATACTGGCAATTTTTTATTATCTTGAAGCTAATGTGATGTCTAAATTTATGGCATTTAAGACCTTGATTTTAGTTGTTCCAAAGAATATTAATCTGATAGAAAATAAAGACTAATATTACTGCATGATATTTAACTTTGCTAAATATAATTAATGTTTCTGTGCGTTTAATGGCAATTAATTTAAGGAGCAGTGATGAGGGTATAATTTATTTAAATAATAATTTGCGGGAGTTACTCAACATGTCAACAGAATTAATTCTCGTAATTCATAAACCGAATGAAACTTCAAGATAAAAAGTAATTCTCCAAGGGTTTAATTCTACAATGTAGGCAAAATCTCTTTCAAATTAAACGTCTACATGGTGATTACGGTATGCTTGGGCATTGGAAGTTATATATCAAGAATAATCCTCTTAAACAAAGTTGCCTTTTTAGAAGACTAGACTTTCGGCCGGATTAAAGAGGATTATCCTGCATTCCCGACAACCCTTTTTGGAGCATGTTTAAATTTAAATTGTTTAGATTGACTTTTTACATGGCATTCTACTTTTCAAAGTCCTGCAAAAAAGTTCTTAATGTGTTTCGTTGTAAGCGCATATTCCGATGTCGGATTTGCATATTATACACCCTTTAATGTATATCATTTTAATGCATGTTGTTAAATTAATTTAAATCCCCAACCTAATGTGTCATCTGTGGAAAACTGAATATATTTTATTTTATTCAAGGAAATATATCAGCTATTAGTTCCTTTCTTCTCTAAAAAACTTTTTTCGTATAAAAAAATTCTTAAAGCATTTCGTTGTAAGGGCATATTACGATCCGGGATTTACATATTATACAAGCTTTAATGTACATCATTTTAATGCATGTTGTTAAATTAAATCTCCAACCTAATGTGTTATGTGTGAAAAGCTGAATTTATGTTTATGTGAGAAAAACCAGTCTCGAATAAGGAAATGTCCAATTGTGATTCTTTTTGCCAACAAATAAATTTGGGACTTCCCAACATTCTGATACATTTGTGCCGCGGACGTCAAAGGAGGGAGAGGAGAACGCCATATCAAATGTATGGGAAAATGGTTATCCGAAGATAACTCCGCGACTTTTGATCTGACGAAAAAATTTTCAAAAATGAAGAGCTCATGAAAATAAGCAAATTTTGTTCCCAACCTCATCGTCATCAGATCATTGATTCGCGAGATATCGCATATCCTATGTACAAAAATTAAATAAATTGAATTCATTCTTTATCATGAAGGAATGGAGTTGAGGATTCAATTTTATTTCAATAGAAGGGTATTGGCAGATATTTTGTTGGGCCGGAGGCTGGGTGTGGTGGGATAATTAGGAAGGGGGGAGAGGGGGAGAATGAAAATATTCCACATGCTTATAACTCCCCTCTAATTGACCTATCGCTATCAGACCAATGTACGTTTTTAATTTTTTTATTTGCTACAAGATAAAATGATTTCTTTCGCAAATAAACGCTTGGTGCGCGAAATAAAATTTGCACGTTTTTTCAAACAGTTTTTTTGTCACGAAGGGAAAGGGTGAGGGAAAAAACCTTTTCGCCACTTGATAACTTCTTTATTAACGTTTAATTTTCGTCCAGCCAGATCCCGATAAAATGATTAGGAAGAATATTTTATTCCCTTTAATAATAGAGTGAGGGTGGTAGAAAGGGTGGCTAATGGAAAAAAAAAATTAGAAGTTCTTGGTTCTCGTATACACGCTAAACCCCAATTTATAGGGTGGGGGTGGAAATGGGGGTGGTAAAGGAAGTAACTAATGCCAAAATAAATTTTAGAGGCCCTTGGTTCAAGTCCCAATTTATTTTTACTCTCTTTAATAATAGGGTGGGGGTGGCAATGGGGTGGTAGAGGGGGTAGCTAATGCCAAAAAAAAACTTTTAGACGTTTCGTTCTTGTATACACACTAAATCACATTTTAATTTTTTTCACCCCCTTTAATAATAGGGTGGGGGGTGGCAATGGGTTGGTAGAGGGGGTAACTAATGCCAAAAATTTTTTTTAGACGTTTCGTTCTTGTATACACACTAAATCACATTTTAATGTTTTTTACCCCCTTTAATAATAGGGTGGGGGGTGGCAATGGGGGTGGTAGAAAAAACGCAAAAAATTTTTTTCAGACGTTTCGTATTTGCATGTACACTAAATCACATTTTACTTTTTTTACTCCCTTTCATAATAGCGTGGTGGTGGTATTGGGGGTGATAGTGGTGGGAGAGGGACTGATGCCAAAAAGAATTTTGACACCTTAACTTTTCGTACATACCATACATTGCAGTTTTATGGAATCTTACTTTGTTGTTTTGCCTATTTACCCTTATTTACCCCCGAACCCTTCAACAGAATTAGATCAAAATATAATCTAGTTCCAGATCTCGTTACAATACATAAGTGTACCAAATTTCAAGTCAATATCATAAACGGTTCCAGAGTAAACGTGCGCACAAAAAAGTTACAGACAGACAGACCGACAGACAGGAAATTTTTTCACTAAAATTTAAAATCTCGACGTATCATGACATTTTAAGCCTATTTCAACAAGAAAAATATTTTTTTTGCGTTACTATACTTTCACTGGGCATGGAAGTAATTAACATTTGAGGATATTGTATATTTTTTTCGTATAGAGTCATTAAAATGGGTTCTTATTTTGTCCTCTACGATGGAGGTGAAACATTTTTAAATAGTCTGTGCTGCTTCAGTTTCGTCATTGATAAGTTTATTATCATGGCCAATTTTTCATTTTCAATATCATTTTCAACAGTTTTTTTACTTGTTTTGTGTTTATTGTTTATGTCTTCATAGTGACATTACTCTCTTAAGTAGTTTAAAAGTTTTAGGTCTTGTAATTTTGTTGTCAGGGTGGAAGGGAATTTGATTTTATGCTGTTGAGTTGTTATGGTTTTTTTTTGTTACTTTTGGAAAAGCAGCCTCAAAGTACCAGTGGAAATGTTCCAAGGAGAAACCATAAGCCTCGCTAATGTTGATGTACACTGTATTGTAAAAAAAAAATTGTAAGTACTTTATCGCCAGTAAAGAGTTTAGTTATAGTAAGTTTTATTCTGAGTATTATCTCTTCAGATTACCAACTGCACATCATGATGATGAGCGCAGGGTCGAAGTTGTCGCATATTGAGTTAATATTAGTTACTATGTAGTAGATTTATTCATACTGTCGATGTTAAAAGCATCGTATATAAAAATGGTTTCTTATTTGTTTGTAACTCTTGTTAACAAATTTGATAGTTGCAATAGAAAGATGAAAGATATTTTAGAAAAGTATCCCCTCTTGAGAGATCTGTAAAGGAAAATTATGCAGATATTTTTGGAATATGATACAGCAGCGCATTCAAAAGATAGGCCAGTTGATAAATTACAAGAAATTTTATGTTTTTGCACTTACATGCAATATTATGTTTTGCAAAAATCACTGTTCCGCCATATGTACGACTTTGATGACACAAGTTATTGGTTTGCTGATATTATACAGGGTTACTGGTAATTCGATACATTCCTTTGGAGATGTGATGGGGCATGAGCTAAGGAGTACATCTAGCCCTAACATACATTATGCAAAACTCGATAGTTTTTGAGATATTTCAATTTTTTTGTTTTTCTCAAAAAAGTAGATCTTAATGTCTTAAAAGTTAATTTCCGAAAAATCTACTTGACATTTTTAAATTTTTTTTACTGGATTACTTGTCCAATATTATAGATATCCGTTTGGAATGAAAAATATTCGGAAACATTTCGATCATGTGAACATTTAAAATAAAAACTTGTAAAATTATTTTTTTTAAAATCAGTTATGAAATTTACCTATTAGGTTTTTTCAAAAAAATATTAATGTAGCACGCGTACAAATTATTATAAAAACTTCCTTATTTCAATAGCTATCTAACTAGGTACAAATGTTTAATATACCCTTGATAGTTCTAATACAAAATTAGTAAAGGTAATGCTGGTGGCGGAATTTATTAAATGACTAATCGTTCATTTTCATTTAAGTCAGTCAGTCCTTGACTTTGACGTTTGTGCATATATGTCATTAACTGACATTCTTATCTCCGTGTCCCTTAAGTTTGTTGGTCTTGTTAAATTAGTTATCGAAGATTTTGATTTTGCTCGTAGTTGTTATTAGTTGTTGTTATTGTATTTTCTGTACCATGGCCGCGTATGCCAACGCAGAATACGCTGATATCTTGTTTGTCTATGGATACTGTGACGGCAACGCTGCTGAAGCTCGCCGAGAATATGGTCTTTGGTACCCTAACCGCCGCTTACCAAATGCACGTGTATTCAGTACGGCATATCGAAATATCGCTGAAACTGGCTCCGTGAAATGTAGAAGAAGTGACGCTGGTGCTCCTCCCGTTTATGAACCAGATGATGAGGAAGAAATATTGAGGTATTTTGAGGAAGACCCAACTATTTCAACTAATAAAGTCGCAAGACTAACCGGAGCGTCACAATGGAAAGTTTGGTCTACGATACGTAGAGTTGGATGTCATCCTTACCACTATACCCCTGTCCAAGGCTTGGAGGAAGGTGATCCTGGAAGGAGAGTGGAATTCTGTCACTTTATGTTAAATTCAGATGCACAAAGTGCAAATTTTTTAACAAGTATTTTATGGACGGACGAGTCGAAATTTAATCGCGAGGGTATACCAAATTTCCACAACCTACATTATTGGGCAGAGGAAAATCCCAAGTTAACACGTGAAACTAGTTTCCAAATGAAGTTTTCTATTAGTGTGTGGATGGGAGTCATTGGCCACTATTTAACAGGGCCACACTTTCTTCCTCAAAATTTAAGCGGGGAAATCTATGAAAATGTTTTAAGAAATAATCTAGCGGTGATTTTAGAAGATGTTCCTCTCGCCGTCAGATAGCGAATGATGTTTCAGAACGACGGTTGTCCAGCACATTATCGGCTGACAGTACGACAGTTACTTGATCAACGTTTCCCTAACCGTTGGATTGGAAGAGCGGGTCCAATACCTTGGCCAGCGCGAAGCCCTGACTTAACACCCCTTGATTATTACGTATGGGGCCATATGAAGGAGATGGTCTATGCCACACCAGTCAATACTATAGAATTAGACAAAGGATAGTCGATGCTGTCCAACATATAAGGCATAATCTGACAACCAAAGTAACAAGGACGGAAATAAGAAGACGCTGCCGAGTCTGTATGCGGAATAGGGGCTCCCATTTTGAGCAAGACATAAAAAAAATAAAGTACAACTTTGAAATTAATGAAGAATTAAACTCTACTTTTAAAATGTTTTTTACTGTTTATCTAAAAATAAAATTCTTACTACTTGTGTTATTTTTACTAGTATTTTCTTAGAACTATTAAGGGTACATTGAACATTTGTACCGTGTTAGATATCTATTGAAATAAGGCAGTTTTTATAATAATTTATACGCGTGTTACGTTAATATTTTTTTGAAAAAACCTAATAGGTAAATTTTATAGCTGATTTAAAAAAAAAATTTTAAAGTTTTTATTTCAGATGTTCACATGATCGAAATGTTTCCAGATATGTTTCATTCCAAACGGATATCTATAATATTGGACAAGTAATCCAGTAAAAAAAAATTTTAAAATGTCAAATAGATTTTTCGAAAATTAACTTTTAGGACATTAAGATCTACTTTTTGAGAAAAACAAAAAAATTAAATATCTCAAAAACTATTGAGTTTTGCATAATATATGTTAGGGCTAAATTTACTTCTTAGATCATGCCCCATCACATCTCCAAAGGAATGTATCGAATTACCAGTAACCCTGTATAATATTTAGTATTTCTTTATCGCCTCACGTCTGAAAGACCCGAATTCTTCCTTTCCTTTGTTCTTAGTCTACTCATGAATAGGCTGACAAGAACAGGTAATTAATTAATTTATTTATTCATCCATTCATTTATTTATAATACACTGTTCAACAAGTAAACACCCAATTACAGAACAGAAAAGTACAGGAAAAAATACATATAACTGAAATACATATACAAACTTCTTATAACATATAACATATATAAGATATAATATGTAATCCACATAAACCTTGAAAAATCATACACAATATTGTCAAAAGGAAGGAAAAAATTTTCTTATATTTCTGACACATTAATGTTTAAAATATGACTTGATATCATTAAGATGTAGCGTACTTTCCCACAATTAAGCACGGAAATACCATAATCGTAAAACTAACAAGGGTTATACCTTTAAGGCAAAAATGCCGACAGGCTGGAGGCGGTAATGGCCAACTACAATAGCCAACCGTAATTTGGAAATTACGCTCATTTACTCATCCCTCAAGAGGTATACGAGAGACCGCCGAAATGCAGGCAAAAGAGGTCAGTCATATTTCTGTTCCCAAACAATTCACTTCGTATATTTAAACTTAAGATTCGTAATCACTTTTTGTTTAGCAAATAACTCCTTCTGAAGAACATTTAATTAGTTGTACCCACACAACAAAGGCTTCAACAGAAAATATCTGTTACAGGGTTAGATGTAGTTGTTACAAATTAAATAAAAATAAGAATTTTTTAAGGTGTTAGTCCGCGGTGTTGGTATATAAAAAGTTAGTTCCAGTCTAGGAGCCAGCCTAGGGACAAGAAAGTTTAACTTTCCTACTATTTCCTGGCAATATAAAATATTATGGATAACCTTGTGTAAAAAAAACTTGCGAAAGATATTGTCTCCTGTCATCAAGATTAACCGTACCAAAAGTATTGAGTAAGTGTTGTTGAGGGTAACCAGTAGGAGGACATAAAAACACTAGTTTTAGAAATCTTCGTTGCATATTTTCTAAATTAATAGGTATACCAAACAGGCGACGCGTATTCTAGCTTAGACCTCACAAAACAACAGTATAATGTTCGTAAATTCTCGGCTACTGCGTACTACGAAACCAAGTGTTTTAAATGCATTACCACCTCAACTTCAATAAGGGCATTGACTGTTAACTTCGGATCAAAAATTGCACCTAGGTCACGGAAATATCAGGTTTTTGTATGACAGTGTTGTCAAGGTGGTAGTTAAACACGTGAGGAGTTGATTTACGCGTAAAAGACAAAACATTACATTTTCCGGCATTTAATGGGAGTTTGTTGTCTATACACCACTGTGATAGTCTGTCAAGGTTATGCTGTAGGCGGTAATAGTCTTCAGTACTTGTTATCACTGTAATGTTCTTTAAATCATCCGCTTATAACAGACAACAAAGTCTAGAATATCCACTATATCATTAATGAAAATATTGAATAGTAAGGGACCTAGAACCGAGCCCTGAGGGATACCTGCTAACTCCAAGAATTCGACAGACTTAACTTCATTGTAAGCGACATATTGTATTCGATTTGACAGATAAGATCCTAAGTAACTCTAGCAGTGAATAAGACAAACCCATTTCATGTAACTTACGAAGTAATGAGGGGTTTCCATTTGCAATTCATTTTTATTAATCGATGAAAGGTTTATTGAAAATATACAGCGACAAAAAAGTGTACCAATTTTTAGTTAGTACTTGAATTTTGGACATCAGTTTATATTTGGAGGTTAAGGTTTAAAGCCTAAAGAGAGATAAATAATTTATGAAAAAGGAAAGAATCACAGCAGCTATGTTCCATTCTTACTAGGCTAGATATTGCTACAGAAAATATTTATTTTAAACACTATATTTAGATAATACCATGTTCTCTGCTATGGATTACCTATGTTATTCTTTGAAGTCTATTTTTCATCAACTAGCTACAATTTAAAATAAAATACATTCAACTTATTTATCCGATACGTTCTAGTTTCAAACATAAAAATATCTCCATTTCAGTATTTGTAAAATTGAACCTGGTACGTGAAAGTACATACATACATACATAATATGAATCAGATAGCCAAGCGCTCCATATCACTAGTCCCCAAAGCACAAGTAAAATAGGAAATAAAAGTGTTTTCAACCACCAAATGTTAACAAATCAAACAAACATTCCAGGCATGTACAATATTGATGAACGAATTCGTCGTCCACAAGGGTCCGGTAAACATTTCGCGGTATCTTTCATTTCCGGAATACACCGTTGAAAACCAACAAGGCGTGAAATTATTTGCTCACCAAGGATTTAAAATACAATTTCTGATCGTTAATGTTGCCTAAACATGTCAGACATATGAGTGGTTTTTAAAAATTAAGACAGATAACACTTTATTTCTAATATTAAATCAATTGAAATCAAATCAAATTTATTGATGTTTTCCAATAATTACATAATTAGTTACAAAGTATTTAAGAAATAATAACAATACACATTTAGTACCAATTTTAATATATATTAATCGCCAATGTTATGTAGTACACGTACATTGCATAAACATTAATTGCATTAATTATTATTTAAAATTTCCTTTTATAATGATCACAAGAGAAATATACGATCAGTAGATCATGACACTATTATATTACTTTTATATTCAATATCTTAACAACCTACCAATAATTTCGTGAATTTCTGTTATTTATTAAGTATCAGTTATTTTATCACAGAATAGTCCTATATTATCATAATGCTTAAAATGGACAGGTAAAATATTATAAAATTTTAGACCATAATACGTTATAAGTTTTTGTGTTGCTGTGTATATAATTTGAAGTATTATGACTGTGAGGATACCACAAAATTAAAATTTGATTAAAAGAAGCAAATACGTTTTATTGTCCAGCAAAAATTATGTTGTAAAAACAATTATTATTATTGACATTCTGTTTCAAAAATAATATGTTATTATTTTTTTGTTTTTTTTTCTCGCAATTGTTTTTCTGATGTAGCTGTAAGTACGCTACAATGACATATAAATTATAATTTTGTCTTGTGTTGTGTACATGTTGTATTGTACTCAATAAATTTTTATGTTTATGTTTAAATATTAGAACGACTGGTATATAGGAGTTACACATTAAATACATTAAATTGGTTGAATAGTCGTTCAGTGGAGTAGTATTTGTCTTTCCTAAGATACTTCTTATTATATGTTTATATTTAAATACTTCTAATATGAACGTCCTTATATTATTATTCCATATCTAAGAGTTGATTCGACCAATGCGACTTTAAAGTGCTAAGAGAGGTAATATATTCTTTAGGTATTAGAATTTTCAAACCAACTTGTATATTTTGTTGTTTAAATATTGAGTGTGCTCGTGCTCTGTTCATTTTAAATTTTGATTAATAATAATTACGCGATATTTTAATGTTCTTTGTTTGCTGCAATTTCATGGCACATACAGTCGCGTTTTCGTTTATTTATACATGAGTGTATGTAACTGAAATTATCTCTCTTAGGTACGTTTCTGTCATATAAACTAAATCAGATAAATTTAGTCTTATTTAGGTTAACTGTTAGGTAATTTTCCGATAGCAACTGTTGTAGTTTTGAAAACTTTACCACCGCTTATTGGCATTTTCCCAGAGTCATCTTCAACCAGAAGAATGGTCGTCTGTATATGCTACTACTTTCCCATTAATTGGAAGTTGAAATAATGTATTAACATAAATATTAAAAAGAATTGGCTCTAGAAGCCTTCCTTGACGAATGCCGTATTTTATTATTTTTAAATTACTTCTGTTTTCACCGATTTTCACATATTGCTTCCTATTTTCAAGATAACTTCTGAACAAGTCATTAACTGTACACTTTGGTTGGCCAAATCAAGAAGTATTGTGATTAAAATTAAATTAATTAATACAAATAAATTTAATAAAACATTTTTGTTTATATTTATCCTTTAGAATTGTATCAAATACCTGCAAGTGCAGTCAAACAGAACTCTGGCGAATTGTTAATAGTTTTTCAATTCATTTGTAATTGAATAGTTAATAATAACAATTAATTACAATAGAACAGAAATGTAGAACACGATTTTTTAAGTAAGTATTTTTGGCTATTTCACATTTAATATGCCAGTTACCAAAAATCAATACTGAGACTTTAAAACCTTTGGGGAAATAAGTAAATTAAAAAAAAAATGGAAAACTTGTTCCTTCTCAAAATCATTTACGAGATATCGTTAATTGGTTAATACTTCTGCATGTTATTGATTTTATTGTTTTTTAACATTGAACATACGTCATATTGCTATTTCTTTATAGCTGTTATTATACCAGCGTTATTTTAAAACGTTATTATTGAAATCGATGGTTATATTATTTGCAACAATATTGTTATGTGCACTCTCCCTTACCGACAGAGATATATGTAGTTATTCCTTCTTAGGGTCGGTTTATCAATACAGGGTTAACACTTAACTATAGGATAAACGTCAAACGAAACAATGAGTAAGTATCTATTGTTTTGTTTGACAGTTATCCTTTGGTTACGAGTTAAACCTTGCATTGATAAACCGGCCCTTAGTATATAAGTAGCTACTCTATAAAAAACCGCTGCCCAAGGAATCACTACTTCCACATCCAGATTTTGTATAAAAGTCATAGGGTGGGGGTGGCTATGGGGGTGGTAGCTAATGCCAAAATAAATTTTAGATGCCCTTGGTTCTCGTACACACACTAAATCTCAATTTAATTTTTTACTCCCTTTCACAATAATGTGGGGGTGGTATTGGGGATGATAGGGGGGGTGGCTGATGTCAAAAAAAAATCTTAGACCTTAACTTTCCGTACATGCCCTAAATTGCAATTTTATGGACTCTTACTTGCTTGCTTTGCCTATTTGCCCTTATTTATCCCCCGAACCCCCCCAACGGATTTAAATCAAAATATAATATAATTCCAGATCTTGTTATAATACATAAGTGTACCAAATTTCAAGATATCATAAATGGTTCCAGAGTAAACGTGCGCACAAGAAAGTTACAGACCGACCGACAGACAGGAAATTTTTTTCGCTCAAATTTAAAATTTCGACGTTTCATGACATTTTAAGCCTATTTCAACAAAAAAATATATATTTTTTTGCGTTACTATACCACTGGATGTGGAAGTAATTATTGTGGTTCGGCAATCCGGCTTTCTAAAAATCGCAACTATAAAACTATTAAATATACAAATACCTTGTATATTTCATGCATTAATTAAATGTTATACTAAAGTCGATCCTGAATCGTACTGAACTCGTATTTATGCAATTTTGATGAGGCCACAGTTGCAGTGCTCATGCAATTTGTTTTTCTCTTTTATGTCCAACTTTATTGATACATTGGCAGCACCTGCTTTACAACTTTGTGACATGAGAAAAATGTATACTGGAACATTTTGTCCCTAATAGATACATTTTATATATTTTAATAATCATAATCGGATCAGTATCAAGTGGTTTCTATAAATTGCATAGATTTTTGAGCAGAATGAATGAAAAACAACAAATGTAAGTTGTATATATCTTTTCTAATATTATACAATTTAACCTATAATGGGAAAAAATGCTTCTTGACATATTTAATGACTGGTGGTGTAATAATAAATTCCCTGAACAAATCAAAACTGTTTCTGTCTGCCTTATCCTAAAACCTAACAAGGATAGCAACAATCCAACATCATATCGTCCTATATCTCTGATGTCCTGTATAACAAAGATCTTCGAACGTATGCTTAAATATCGCTTAGAATGGTACTTTGAACATAATTCACTTATCCCCCGAAATCAGTTTGGCTTTCGTAAGGGTAATGGAACAATTGATGCTGTCTCTACATTAGTTACAGATATACAACACTGTTTTATGGAAAATTCTTATCTTGCAGCTTTATTTGTTGACATAAAAGGGGCTTATGACTCGGTCGATTTACCTTTGCTTCAAAATACGCTCATTCATTATGGTGTCTCCTCCAACACCTCAACAAATATTGTTGAACTTTATAATAATAGAATAGTATATGTAAAGGATTCTATAAATAATTACCATGGACCTCGAATTTCGTGTCAAGGACTTCCACAGGGTTCGGTCCTAAGCCCGCTGCTTTTTAATATTTACACGGCGAGCATACATGAAATATATGATGAAACGATAAACTGCATACAGTACGCTGACGATTTGGTTATTTACTCCACTCAAAAAACATATAGAGACTGTGTTACTGTTCTGAAACATATATCACCTATTACCTCAAATCCTGGCTTAATGACCACAATTTTGATTTATCTGAAAACAAGTCCGCCGTCATGATATTTAGTCGCCACAGAATCGATCCTGGTATTAGAACTTTCAATTTAAACACATATGCTATTCCTCTTGTCAATGAATATAAATAACTTGGCATTAATTTGGATAAAAAATTACTCTGGACTAAACACATAAATTACATTAAAACAAGATGTGAAAAAGGTATAAATGTTCTAAAATCTGTCACCAAAGTCAAATGGGGCTCCGACCGCAGGACCGCACTCATGTTCTATAAGTCGTACATCCTATCAATACTAGATTATGGTAGTACCTTATATGGTTCAGCCTCCGACTCTAACCTAGAAACTATAGACAGAATTCAGTATAAGGCTTTACGTATATGTATCGGGGCTATGCAATCTTCACCATCCGAAGCTGTCTTGGCTGAATCACAAGAATATCAGGCCAACAAATTCTTTGCCAAAATACAAATCTGTAACAGAAGGTTATACAATAAAGTCTGTACCCTCGCTGTAGAAGTTTTAACGAATGGATTTTGGGCACATCGTAACAGCCCACCTTTAACCGAATCATTTCTTGTGTATCATCGTTATACAAACCAAGTCATTCCACAAAATAACTACTCAATTTTTCAATATGAGTATGGTTTTGTACATCTAAAATCAACAGTATTATTCCCACAATACTCAGATTATGAGGTCCTAAATTCGAAAATTCTGAGTAATATCTTGAACAATAGTCCTACTTGCAAGATTTTCACCGACGGGTCCAAAACCGCAGACGGTACAGGTTGTGCCTTTTTCATTCCTAGTTTAAGCATATCCGCTACCTTTAAATTATTTAAAGAATGTACTATATATAGCGCTGAAGCGTTCGCAATATACCAGGCTCTATCTTGGATCACAGACTTTTACATAAAGTTACCTAATCCTGATTTTAAAATTTTCACAGTACTAAGTGACTCTAAATCTGTTCTGTTATCGATAAGTAATTTTGGATATGAGCAATATAAGAACGACATAATTTGTAAAATTAAACGTCAAGAATCATTAGTTATCGCAGCAGGCTTTGAAGTTAAATATATTTGGGTTAAAGGTCACTCAGATATCAGAGGAAATTGTATTGCTGATCGCCTTGCCAAACAATCAATTAAAGAACAAGGTATCACTCACCCATTCTTCCCGATGACAGATTTATTTCATATTTATAAACAAGAACTAAAACAGAAATGGCAAGCTAGTTGGGAGGAGTATGTGGCCAACTCAAAAAACCACTACACAAAAATTCATCCCATGCTACCAACTTCTTTACCCCATAAGGTTTCTAGATATTTTTCTACTACTGTCACTAGATTGAAATTAAACCACGGACGTTTCCCACAACACCTTAATCGAATTGGACTTCGTGATAGTCCTTTGTGTAACTGTGATAATGGATCTACCGCAGATATGAACCACATTATTTTTAATTGCAATCGAAACACTCAGGCTGCAACCAAACTCATTAAAAATCTTTGACTACTAATATTACTACATTATTACACTACAATGACTTACAAATTTTCAACACAATTTTAGCTTTCCTGAAAGAAATAAAATTAGACTTGTGATTCAATTTCAAAAGCTAACATCATTGTGAAATAGGTTTAGCTTTGTTCCACCTCTGTTTCTATCCCTATAATATTTTTCCTCTTTTCTCTCCAACCGTGGTCCATCTCTCTGTGGAAAAAATGCCCTGATAGACCCCTGGGCGAGAACAGTGTCTCATACCTTTTCCAGTTCCTGATGTTTATTTCTATAGCTTTCGGGTTAGGTTAGAATTATCATTGTCTCTGCTGGGTTAATCCACGTTAAACAATTCTGCTACTTTTGATACTATCAACAGTTTGTGGTGTGTGAGCTTTCCATAAGCTCGAAGCCAAAAATTTTCAAAAAAAAAAAAGTTGTATTGTCAGCGGAATATATAAGTATTGTTTTTATGGTATCTAAAAGGAAATGAATGCATTTAAGTCTTAATCGTTACTACTTGAATGTAAAGACTTGAAACCTTTTGCATTATGTTAAGTTTCGGCAACATATGAAATATATATCTTTGAAAATTAGTGCACTCACTCCGGAGGGGTTGCATTCCCCATTTTACACCCGCAATTCAGTAACTCGCAAAGTTTCCAACGAAATCTGGTAAAATTGATATCATGGAGGTTTTTCGGGTTGCTCGTCATGAATCCGAAGTGAAAATTGGAAAATTCAAAATGGCGCACCTAAAATGGCAGACTTTAAAAATTTACGCCGTTTGTATTGATTTTACTGAAAAATATATAAAATATGTAAAATAAAAAAGTGTTCAGAATGCCATTTTGCATAAGAATACATTCTTTTGATAATCACATTATTTACCCCTTCCAATTCTCCCATATGGAAAACCTCCTATGCCTGACCCTTTCTTTTGCAAAAATTGCGATGAAAACTTTTTTTAAATTTGTTTGTTATAGTTTGATAATGTTGGACTAATAAAATTGAAATAACCAAAAAAGATTAGCACTAATTGTTTCAACCCTTTACTCGGTATGAACATATAATAATAATAATAATTTTATTGAAGATGAAAATTTAAATACATTTAATACATTGATATAATATTTATAGCTAATATTACTTTACGGTGCACAAAACCCTGCAAAAATAAATTTGTACGCAGGGTATGAAAGAGTGGAAAAAGAAATTTTACAATGACATGTACTAAACATAGAATGTATATACTTATGTAATTATATATGTAATTATACATGTAATTATATATGTATATATAGGTATGTTCTGTGCAAATGTAGCAATATAAGGCCATTGAGATATGAAACGTGGAAAATTCACAAAGGAGGTTTAGTAATACCTCTGATTGAAAATCTAAGTATTTTTTATGTCCATTAATTGATGTAGATGCAGTCTACCCAGAGACATTATCCACTTCTTTGTTTTGTTTTTAAACAGTTTTACAGAGTTAATTTTTTGAACTTCAAGGAGTAGTTTATTGAATACTCTTGGTCCTAAGAATAGAAAACAGCGTTGTCCAATAGTTTTCCTAGCATGAGGTACTTCTAATGCGTTCCTGCTGTACCTGGTACTGTACACACGATCAATTTTTTGGGTATTGGTTAGGTTTACTTTTTGATGACATATTATTGAATGACAATATAATTGTCTAATATCAAGTACATTTGCTTGTTCAAATAGTAAATTGGTTGAGAAGGTAACTTCTTTTTGATGAATGATTTTCAAGATCCATTTTTGCATTATATCTAATTCTGTTAGGTGACAATTTTATACACCTCCCCAGGCAATTATACCATAACGAAGTTGTGATTCCACTAAAGCATAATAAACTGTAGTAAGTAGATTAACGTCTAAAATGTTTTTGAGATATTTAAATTTCGCTAGGAGACCCCTTAATTTTTGTGTTAATTTATTAATATGAACGTCCCATTTAAGATGTAATAATTCCCAGATATTTAGTATTATACTTTATTGGAGTCTGGTATAAAGAATTATTACAGTCTATTTCCAATGATTTGAAGTCATAGGATTTACTATTACTCGTGAGAAATGGTATGTACATGGTTTTATTAAAATTAATTGTTAACATTTTAGAATCGAACCACTCCTTTATCATTTTAAAATCTCGTTGTGCTGTCTCAATAACATCTTCCCAGGTAGATCCTGTATAAAAAATTGCTGCATCGTCTGCATAGCTGATAAACTGTCCTTGTGAGGGTAGAGAAAACATATCATTGATATAAATATTGAAAAGAATGGGACCTAATACAGTGCCTTGTGGAACGCCATATTCAATTACATTAAATTCATTGCAAGTTTCATTTATATTTACACATTGTTGTGTGTTTGACAGATAGCTTTTCATTAACTTAGCTCCAATCCCCCTGACACCAATTCCCTCCATAATGTTTAAAAGTTGTTTGTGATCTACTGTGTCAAATGCTTTGGCTAGATCCACAAAAATACAGATGCTAGGATTTCCATTGTCTATAGATTTGTATATATTTTTTGCAAGCAGGCTAATAGCATCCTGAGTGGATCTAGCTTTTCTAAACTGGAAGTCTGAGAGTATATCATGTTTGTTAAAAAAGGCAATAAGTCTGTAGAATGACCTCCGAAAGAATATGATTTTTCCTGAATTTTTACTACAATCTAATGGGGTACAATCTTTTCTCTTATTCAAAATTTCATTCTAAACAGTTATTCACTGTAGGCATTTTTCATTAAAATCAACAAAAACGGCACAAATCACGCTTTTATATGAATCCTTTGAAGGAATAAGAGATGCGATTGAAATTATAAAAATAGGAAAACTGAGGACATCTATGGATTCTCTACGAACGTATTTTAATATGTAATATGTTCATTTAGAAATAATAGAGAGTTCATTGAAAAATGCCTTAAAGAAGGTATGTTTCCTGAAGAACTAAAGCATGGATCGCACAACACTAAAAAAGGAGACATAAACAATGTTAACAAACATCGCCCATTGCCAATATCACCGGCGAGCTCAAAAATATTTGAAACGATAATACCACAGAAGGAGACAAATAACTATGGCCAACTAGTTTCTAGGAACAGCTGTTAAGCTCCTTAGCTGTTTTTAAACTCTGACCACCATAACTATAATAAAAGGAATAAAAATGATTTTCAAATTTCGCGTCAACGAATCAAAAAAACAAAACAAGGTATAGACTATTGGGGAGCCAAACTCTACACTAAAATCCCTATCGAATTAAAAACATAAAGTGACAGAGACTTCATAAATGGTGCAAAATAGCTTCTTCTTGGAAAAGTTTTCTATTCACTTTATGAATTTCTCCATACGACATGTGATATAAACTCTGATGCTCATTATACTATATATAATAGATCTTTATTTAAAATTTTGTATTTAAAAATTAGTTTCTTACGTGTTTTTTATTATATTATAATACACGCAAATTGTACTTTTTAGGAGAAATAATTTATAAAGCTTTTATATTACGTATACATATTCCTAATATAAGACCCAAAAAAGTTCCCATCTAACCAGTGTCCGCAACATCCCTTATTTTGGTAAAAACAGTTATATCAACATTTTAGCTTTTCCTTACCCAATTTCTCCTATTCTATGCTTTTATGTTTAATTTACGTGCACTATTATTTATAACATTTGTTTCGTAGGTATATTTTATTATATTATTTATACAAATAAACGTTATATTTGTTTCGTGGGTTCCTCTGTATGAGTTGTTTTGATGCTTCAGTGTAACGAATGAAAATTTACATTGAATATATCTATGTATCTATTTCGCAGAAAGGCTTGGAATATAACATTTTGTAAGCATTTTATGTCAAGTCTCCTGTGATTGAATATAAGTATTAACAAATTTATCTTACCGCTTTTGGCTCTACTCGATCAATTTTAATTATTTGGGCATTGTTACCCTCCACAAAAGGGATATAGATAACCTTAATAGTTACAATTATTATTTTGTAAATTAAAAAATTGTCCATTTTTTGTTGAGTTTGATTTCAAAATTATGCAACTCTTCATAACTAAATGAGCTTGTATTTGTTTCATGATATTTGCTTTAAATTGAGAGTGCATAGATCATAGAAATAATACATTCGACATTAAAAACTTAATCAGTCCCAGTGATAAAACACTCTTGATATATTAACGCATACCACAATATAACATATAAAGCAAAAATGTCAAATATTCGTATAATAAAAATCTTTTTATTTTTACTGCTCAACTAACTCGCTGCACAGAAGACTGGGAGTTTAACGAGAGACGATATCAATCATATATATGTCCTGGCTTGGATTAGCTTGATTGAATCATAACTAATGATATCGGCGATCACAAGTCTGTGGCGGATTGACAGCCGCCTGCACAATGACGTGCAGTCCATACATCATTCCCTTGTCATTTTTTTATTTAAATGCTTTACCAGTTAACTCGGTTACACTCTAGAAGATTATGAACAATTTAATGTCATTCCCAAGATGATGTACGATCGTGACACATAATAGTTGACATGTTTTATGGACTATTTTGTTTACTACATTTTTTTGTGAATAGGAAGTTGTAAAAGAGCTCTCGAACATTTTCATGGACCATGAATACATACAATGGATCCTTGTAAAATGTGTTTAAAATGTAATATATAATTCTGATAATATGGGTATTTAATTACTTCCACGTCCAGTTCGGGGGTAAATGGGGTAAATAAGGGTAAATAGGCAAAACAAGCAAGTAAAAGTCCATAAAATTGCAATTTAGGGCATGTACGGAAAGTTAATAGATATAGCATGTCCATTACGTAATTGTCGCCTAAAACTGCAAAGATCACTCTTGCACATACACTGAAATACAAAGCTAGAAGATGCGGGGAGAGAACACTTCTTTCCTTGAAACGGCAACCCATCTAAGTACTGAACGTGCCTGACGTTATTCTACTTCACATATCGACAGCTATGAATTCAATTCAAAAATGCTTTATTCACAACTAGATTGTACATTGTCCTTCGGATCTACTCCTGGATCGGCCATGCAACCACCGCATAGATCGCGGTGGCAAATAGCATTGTCAGGCGGAGCAGGCCTGGTTTGGTTAAAAACAATTAAAACTAAAACCGCTGCTGAAGGAATCACTACTTCCACATCCAGATTTTGTATCCGAATGTAATATTGTATTCCATTTAATAATAGAGTGAGGGTGGTAGAGGGGGTGGCTGATGCCATAAAAAAATTTAAGACCTTGACTTTTCGGAGATGCCCTGAATTGCAATTTTATTGACTCTTAGCTGCTTGCTTTGCCTATTTACCCTTATTTACCCCATTTACCCTGAACCCTTCAACGGAATTGGATCAAAATATAATCTAGTTCCAGATCTCGTTACAAGGCATAAGTGTACCAAATTTCAAGTCAATGTCCTAAACAGTTCCAGAGTAAACGTGCGCACAAAAATAGTTACAGACCGACCGACAAACCGACAGATCAACAGACAGGAAATTTTTTTCACCCAAATTTAAAATTTCGACGTTTCATGATATTTTAAGCTATTTCAACAAAAAAAATCCAAGCCTTATACACACTAAATCCCAATGCAATATTTTATTATAGAGGGTGTAGCTAACGCCAAAAAAAATTTTTTAGATGCTTCGTTCTTGTATATACACTATATCACATTTTTTACCCCTTTAATAATAGGGTGAGGGTGGTAATGGGGTGGTAGAGGGGGTAGCTAACGCCAAAGAATCTTTTTTAGACATTGCGTTCTTGTATACACAATAAATCACATTTTAATTTTTTTACTCCCTTTAATAACAGAGTGGAGGGTGACAATGAGGGTGGTAGAGGGGGTGGCTAACGATAAAAATTTCTTTTAGACGTTTCGTTTTTGTATATATACTAAATCACATTTTGATTTTTTTTGCTTCCTTTCATAATAGTGTGGGGGTGGTATTGGGGGTGACAGTGGGGGGGGGGGTGACTAATGCCAAAAAAAACTGTTGAGACCTTCATATTTCGTACATGCCCCAAATCGCAATTTTATGGACTCTTACTTGATCGTTTTGCCTATTTACCCTTACTTACATCATTTACCCCAGAACCCTTCAACGGAATTAGATCAAAATATAATCTAGTTCCAGATCTCGTTACATAAGTGTACCAAATTTCAAGTCAATATCATAAACGTTTCCAGAGTAAACATGCGTACAGAGAAAGTTACAGACAGACAGACAGACAGACAGACAGACCGACAGACAGGCAGACAGGAATTTTTCAAATTTTAAATTTGAAATCTCGACGTTTCATGACGTTTTAAGCCCACTGCAAAAAAAAATTTCTGGAATTAAAACTAACTCTCCCTACATAAAAACAGACTGAAAAGATAATATTTATTAATTTATAGTTGTTACGACCGCACCCTGTATATATATTTAAGTTTACGTTAAATTTCAAAATTATTTATTCTTGTCATATATTCGTCCTAGTGTAATTTTATTGCTAAGATTTTTCGATTTAATTATTCGTGCGACATCTGTGGGCTGGAGATGGGATAACTTGCCATTCGGTCGACAGAAATCACGAAGTTCGGCAGCTCCGTAAACCACTAAAATATTCTGAATTTCGTTAATTTGTTTAATTCCATAAACCACTAAAATATTCTGAATTTCGTTATTTTTCTTTTAACATATATGTGTGTGTGTGTGTATTCATTCAATACAGTCCATCGCTCATCGTTCAACAAGGAGTGAAAACGCATAGGAAATCGTGAGTGAGTACTACTTTCCAGCCCTCGCGGTTACTCTTTGTTCTTGCTCATTCAATAGTAGTACACTGTTCTACAGATAAAGAATAGTTAATTAACGAACAAGTGTATTAATAACGGCGATTAATAATCGAGGTATTTTAACGTGCGAGCTTAGCGAGTCCGTTAATGGTCGAGATTATTAATCGCCGTTTAATATACGAGTTAGTTACAAACTTTTTTCGTCGACTGTATTTTTGACAGAATGGAGAAAATCCGATTTTAAATTTTTATTCATACACAAATTCAATTATCCATTAAATTGGCGATCTAATTTGTGTTTGTAAATATTTATATTATAACACAGATTTCAGAAATTATAAGCTTGATAGTGACAGATATATTGATGACATGACGTCTTAATTTGGATACTTGATTTTATGTATGTTTATACTAAAATCGTTTATTAATAGTA
Organism: Leptura quadrifasciata; assembly: GCA_963675555.1. Taxonomy (NCBI): domain Eukaryota; kingdom Metazoa; phylum Arthropoda; class Insecta; order Coleoptera; family Cerambycidae; genus Leptura; species Leptura quadrifasciata. The sequence continues at coordinate 138,916,100 of OY776675.1, read as the reverse complement.
AAGTCATGCATTAATAGGGTCATTAATAAACGATTTTGCATACACTAATCAAACTTGTTAATACACGGACGACGCAAAACCCAATTACAGAACACAACGATAAGAACAAAAACACTAATAGGTCAGCTCTGTACAATAAGAGTGAAATAAAATATTAGACATATCAAATATCAACTATACATTAAGAGAACAAGAAATACTTTCACCAGAACTAGTATAATATGATATAACATAAATATGGTTAAACTAAATACAAAAAATATACATAACTATACAAAATAGTAAGAAAAACAAAGAAAAAGAACAAAGCATATCTTAAATAATGCAATTTAATATCAGTTTTTAGAGAGTTTTAATTGTTTTTAGCAATTGTTAGCATTCATGAATTTTATTAGTTATTTTAATTTGTTTTTAGACAAAAGGTGTGTAGGTTAAATTTTATTATTTTTTTGCCAGCCTCTCCCCGCCCGGTCCTGCAGCCACCATCACGTATCGCATGTTGGATGCAGGGTCGATCCCGAGGTGAGGTTTGGGGAGGACATACGTATTTTGTAATATTTAGTAAATCTAATGCTTGCTTAGATCGTGGGTTCAAAACCAGGTGCAAATTTTGTTCTTGCTTTCTCTTTACATTACGAAATTGAAAAAAATATTAAATAAATTAAAGAAGTAACCATGTGTTAAATTTGATAAAAATCGTTTTAGATAAAAAAATTATTAAATTCTTTAAAACTCGCCCCTGTAGCAGTCCTCCCTGCATTTTCTGGGAGCAACTGGTTATGCCATCTTATGCTGGTACTAAGGGAGTATTTATATGCCAAATTTAATCAAAATCGTTAGAGCGGTTTCAGAGAAATAATTATATTTATATTATTATTTTTTTCCAGTTTTTAGGGGTTTACTCCCCCCACATTTGAGCTAGGATCGATCTTGTGATTTAGCCTCGAGATGTGGCCGCCTTAAATACGCATGTAAGATTTTAACAAAATCGATCCAGTAATTTTGGCTCTAGGTGCGACCACAGATGGCAGACGACAGACGGCAGACAGACATTTTTTAAAACCACTTTTTTGGGTTCAGGGGACATGAAAACGTGCAAATCCATTTTATTAGTGCACTCGAGAATATCTCACTTAATATCGGTCGTACAGAAAAAATTATTTTTACGAAAATTGTGCCGATTTATATAACCTACAAAATTTTTTAAAGACATTTGAAATCCATGGCCTAGTTTAAGATTTATGGCGGAAAATATCGAAAATGCGGAAAACGTCTAGGTCAAATAACTCCGTTATTTGAAGAGATACGAGAAAAATTCTGAGGCAAAAATTTTTTGCAAAACAGAGTGTTTCAACGAGATTTTATCTAATTTTTTTCAAAACCGCTGTATTTTGAGATTTACTCTTCAGGCTGTTAAAAAAATTATTTTGAAACGGGCGAGAAATGGCGCTATTCAATAGAGTATTTTCCTCCCTCTTCAACGATATATCACATGCCATATTTATGCATTGGTACTACGTTAGTAATTAAAAACTTTTTTTTAAAACCAATAATTTTTTTTAAACAAGCATTATACTTGCCGTAGAGAAGTATGATTAAATAAAACGATAAAATAATTCAATAAGTTGTTCAAATCTTTACTATAATAAAACATTAACACAATTAAGAAGAATAAAGTAAATTCAGGTAACAAAAACAAAATAATAATCAAGAAAGCAACATGGAGCAATTATGGAAAGAGTATTCGCAGTTATGCCAATGTATAGAGGTCCTCCATAAAAGCGTCACTCCTTGCTCAGAAAGTTAAAATGTCTTTACCAATTAATTTAAGTATAATATCCATTTGCTGTATTTCATGATTTCACTATTATTTCAATTATTTAAAAATAGTTGGCTATGAACAAACTTGACAATTTAATTTTTTGACAGATCATCTCAGTTAATACTTAAACTCTCACTCAATCACACTCGTTTAAGAATTTAGAATTTTCAAAAATGATTTTCACTCACACTGGTCGTTGTAGTATGTTCGTTACATATTGCCAATGCAATTTTAACTCTGGATTGGCTCAAGTAGAATGTAGAAACAGATTTCCATAAGCACTACAGCCGAATAAAACTCTGTTCAGAAAATTAGCTACGAAACTGAAAAATAACGCTTCATTTTTAAAGAAGAGGACAAAGTTGAATAGTGTTACTGATAATGTAAATAAGGTAAACCGAGTTATTAATTATGTAAGAAATAAAAATACAGAAAATTTGGAAACATCATTAAGAGAAATTCAAATTGCTTGTCATATAAATAAAACAAATGCTAGAAAAATTTTAAAGAAAAATGGTTACCCGTGTTATAAAGCCAAAAAAGTTCACAATTTACAAGCGGGGGACAAACCAAGGAGGACGACTTTTTGCAGGTGGCTGTTGGAAAAGAAGCGTGCCGATCCATTAATATGTAGTAAAATACTTTGGTCCGACGGGGCAAATTTTTGCAATAATGGATTTATTAATCGCAATACTCATTACAAATGGACTTCTGAAAATACACACTGGCATAGACCGACTGGGTTTCAAAATCGTTTTTCAGTAAATGTGTGGATAGGTACTTTAGGCACCAATTTAGTAGGTTCTTATTTTTATGATGGTCACCTCAGTGGTCAAAGGTACCTAAACTTTTTGAGAAATAAATTTAATGAATTCTTAGATGACCTACCTTTAGAGAATCGACACAACTTTCAATATTTTCAACAAGATGGAGCTCCTCCCCACAATTCCCAGATTTGCCTAGATTATTTAGACGAAATTTTTCCTCAACATTGGATTTATTCGATGGCCCCCTCGTTCTCCAGATATAACCCCAATGGATTTTTTTCTATGGGTGTATATTAAAGATAAGGTGTTTTCGACGACACCGCAAAATGTAGAGGACCTAAATGCTCGGATTCAACAGGCATGTATTACAGTTACCGACCGAAATGCTGAGTAATGTTTTAAATGCAGTGCCTCGCCGCGCTCGATTGTGCATAAGAAATCGCGGTGGACACTTTGAAGACTTGATATGATATCTTAAAAATTATTTTGAGGATTAGATAAGTATTAATGTTCTGTGCGCTATATTCTTTCTATTATTAATTTGCTTTTGTTACCTGAATTTACTTTATTCTTCTTAATTGTGTTAATGTTTTATTATAGCAAAGATTTGAAAAATTATTGAATTATTTTATCGTTTTATGTAATCATACTTCTCCACGGCTAGTATAATGCTTTTTTTAAAAAAATTTATTGGTTTTAAAAAAAATTTTATAATTACTAACCTAGTACCGCTGAATATATATGGCATGTGATATATCATTGAAAAGGGAGTAAAATACTCTATTTAATGCCGCCATTTCCCGCCCGTTTGAAAATAATTTTTTTAACAGCCTGAAGAGTAAATCTCAAAATACAGTGGTTTTGAAAAAAATTAGATAAAACCTCGTTGAAACACTCTGTTTTGCAAAAAAAATTTGCCTTAGAATTTTTCTCGTATCTCTTCAAATAACGGAGATATTTGGCCTAGACGTTTTCCACATTTTCGATATTTTCCGCCATAACTCTTAAAGTAGGCCATGGATTTCAAATATAGGTTATATAAATCAGCACAATTTTCCTAAAAACAATTTTTTTGTACGACCGATATTAAGTGAGATATTCCCGAGGGCCCTGATAAAATGGACAGCCTGTATACTACGTATAAGGGAAATTTAAAAAATCAAGAATCTCGAATTGTTTTCAATTACACTTCTCCACCATCTCGAAATCTTTATTTTTCTTTTGAGCATTAATGGACCCTACTTTTCAACCGCTTATAATAACTCGTACAAAACGGTTTGTTAAAGTGTGGCAGTTGACATCCTACCGTGTGAGAACATTACCGCTGTCGGATCATTTATAATATATCGTATAAGGGGCATGACCCACGGTAGCAGGAATATAAATCCTTATTGCAGGTAAATTATTGCTTTATACCACATCAACTTTTTCATATGCAATTTATAGAAAATTAAACGGATTACGCATACGATTATTCAATCTTGTAGATTAATTTTTGTGGATTATTGATAGGATTTACAGAACTTTATGAAACGTACAATTCGTTATCTCACACTGACTGGTTATTTCTAGAACACTTTCAAGACGTAAACATTGCTTGTGATAACTTTTATAATAAACTATACTTAATTTTACTTCCACGTCCAGTGGAAGTATAGTAACGCAAAAAAATTATTATTATTTTTTATTGAAATAGGCTTAAAATGTCATGAAACGTCGAGATTTTAAATTTGGGCGAGACAAAATTTCCTGTCTGACTGTCGGTCTGTCTGTAACCTTTTTGTGCGCACGCTTACTCTGGAACTGTGTATGATATTGACTTGAAATTTGGTACACTTATGTATTGTAACGAGATCTGGAACTATATTACATTTTGATCTAATTCCGTTGAAGGGTTCGGGGGTAAATGGGGTAAATAAGGGTAAATAGGCAAAGCAATCAAGCAAAAGTTCATAAAATTACGATTTAGAGCATGTGAAGGCCCAAAAGCTTTTTTTTACAACAGCCACCCCCACAATCAACCCCATAACCATCCCCACACTATTATGAAAGGGGGTAAAAAAATATGAAATACGATATAGTGTGTATACAAGAACGAGACGCCTCAAAACATTTTTTTTGGCATTAGCTACTGACCATTCACCAGTTGTTTCAAAAAAATATTACAATAATTGCTACATTTCTGTTATTTTTAGTTTGATAATAAACCTTGAGCTAGTTTTACCGCAGATTCAGAGAATACATGTATTAGTGTCAGTATTACTTTCTAATACTGTAATTTGGGGAAAGTCGAGAGCCAAAGAAATAATATGGAGGGTATTGGTATTGGTTAAGTTGACCCTCATGGCGACATTCCTGTGAAAATATGTGAATCTGACAAATATGTGACTTGTTCGATCTTATCCCTTCCGACTTATTTCTAAGAACTTGTTCATTTCACCACTTGTGTGAAGGGAAGAATATCCTTAATCTAATTACACAATATTGTATTGTTGTGGAAAATTTATGTCTGTGCCAATGAGAGCTCTAAGTAGATGGAAAATAAGAAATAAATTGCGAAACTTGGTGCTCGCAACAACAAACAGCTAAATAAAACGTTTAATAAAAAAGCAATTTGGAACTGAAGATGTTGAATACCCTTGTATCCTAAAATATTCATGAAAGGATAAAAAATATATTTTAAGGAATATCTAAGGTATTTAATTAAGATTTTATAATGCGAAATAAGGGATGAATAGTAATATGAAGAGCGATTGAATAAAATTCTATTAAAAATGATTTTTAAAACTCACGAAATCTGATATTTAACTTAATTCACTTTCATGCTACAAATTCGTTGGAAAGGCTTTAAGATCATGTGGATGCCAATCTGTCGTTAAAAATAAAAGCAATCTACCAATAGCACAGTACAAATATTCATATGTATATATGTATAAAACACACGAAACTGTGTATAAACATACAATGCAAACCGCTATAGAGAATATGGCTTACAAAATACTAAATAACAAGTGGCTCTTTGTTCAGCACATTATTAATGTTTACAGGGACGCAATTTTCAATAAAACGCAATGTAAATATTTTCACATTTTACGTAAAGGGACGTTACAATGAAAATGACTTGCATAAGGTCCACTATAAACAACATAAAAATATATTTGTTTGCATTAACATCCCTTCGTGTGCGTGAATGGTTCTTATAAACATTCCTATATGCACACCCTAATTGAAGGGTGAGTAAGGTGGGGGCCACCCCATATTGTCTCTTCTGGAAGCAATTTTTATGCGATGTCAAATGCTTTTATTTCATTTAATTTTGGATGCACGATTTTGATCATATAGAAGTTAGATTCATTGACGACTCGTCACAATGTTACAAAGCTGACGAAATATACACGAAAAAAAGATAATTATTTAATCGTAATAAAACATCTTTATTGGGAAAATGTACGTATACATTTAAGTGCATTACATATAGAGATTCACAAGGCGAAGTTTAGCCACATGGCTATTTTACTTCCACGTCCATTGGAAGTATAGTAACGCAAAAAAAAATTAATTTAATTTTTGTTGAAATAGGCTTAAAATGTCAGGAAACATCGAGATTTTAAATTTGATCAAAAAAAATTCCTCTCTGTCGGTCTGACTGCCTGCCTGCCTGTCTGTCTGTCAGTAACTTTTTTGTGCGCACGTCTACTCTGGAACCGTTTATGATATTGACTTGAAATTTGCTACACTTATGTATTATAACGAGATCTGGGACTAGATTATATTTTGATCTAATTCTATTGAAGGGTTCGGGGGTGAATGGGGTAAATAAGGGTAAATAGGCAAAAAACCCCTCCCCCCCCACTGAAACGTCTAAAAAAAAAGTTTAGCGTTAGTTACCTCTTCTACCACCTTCATTGCCCCCCATTATTAAAGGGGGTAAAAAAATTCAAATGAGACTTAGCATGTACACAAGAACGAAACGTCAAACAAAAATGTTTTTTGGCGTTTGCTACCCCCTCTACCACCCCATTGCCACCCCCACTCCATTATTAAAGGGGGTAAAAAAAATTAAAATTTGATTTAGTGTGTATACGAGAACCAAGGGCTTCTAACACTTTTTTATATTAGGCACCCCCTCCACCACCCCTACTCTATTATTATAGAGAATAAAATATTACATTGGGATTCAGCGCTTATAAGACTTGGATATAAAATCTGAATGTTGAAGTAGTAATTCCTTGGGCAGCAGTTTTTTTATACATTTATTTAACGTTGGCCTATTTCCGCTACCGATGACTATAGCCGAGCTATCCTCAAGCAGGAATTTTGCCGAACCTCTTCTCTTTCGCAGAGTAGGGATCTTTTACTTGCCTAACATTTAATAGACAAAGGATCGATAGATTTACATCTCCTCCAAGGGAAGGTATATCCACTACGCAATTCTCGCCTAAGATTACATAGCTTCTACGCATTCTCTGATATACAAGCCGCTAGAAGATACGGAGCAACGACATTTGTTGCCTGGAAACGATGGTATGGTATTGGTAGTATTTATAAACTACGTTTTAATTTGGTGACGGAAACATTAACTGACAGATTTTTATATATGTGTTGAGCAGAATTGTATAAGACTCTAATGTTTACATTATGGCCGGATTCACCGTATATATACCCGCGTCGATTATACTAGTCTATTTTAGAATGTTCTCCAACATTCACGTCGTCGTGCACATAACACTACAATACTATTAACTGTCAATAACATTTTCATAGCAAGCACAGAACGTAATCTTGCATCTATTATTATTTTTGGCATGAGTTAAAAACGGTAAATCTTGATTAATTCTCAGCTAAATGGATTTTTTTAAGTGACGTTGTTTATTTTCAGAGCAGAATAGGATAACAACAAATTCTATTGTACCAATCTTAAGGTTATGTTGATGGTTGATCAAATTAGTGGCAATGTCGGCGTTAAATGAATCAAAACAATTAAGAAGCTGGTTATGATCAGCGTGGGCTTGCAGATATAAACTAGTTACTACCTTAAATATATCTGACACATATATGAGAAACAAGAGAGGACCAAGGATGGACCCTTGAGGGACACCTAATGTTGCCGCTTTAAAAATATATAATTTTTCTGCAACTGATACAAACTGAACGCGTTCATTCAAATAGAAATTAAAATAATCGCAGAGATATCCTTCTAAAGCTATAGTTTACCTTAGCATAAAGATGCCAGTGATTAATTGTATCAAATGCCTTGGAGTAGGCCAGTGAAACAAGATAGCTACATATTGTCTGAAAATTATTTGTGGCATTCTACGAATATTCATTCCTTTTATTTGAGTTTTCTATCACATGTATTATCCTCTTCAAAAACAAATCACCGAATCTAGAAAATAATAGAATTATTGGAAAAAAGCCTCTGAGCCTGTGACGTTTACGTCAAAGAAACAGTCAGAGGTTACGTTTACGTTAAAGGAACAGTCAGAGGTTACGTCACAAGCGCAGAGGTTTTTTTCCAATAATTCTATTATTTTGTAGATTCGGTGATTTGTTTTTGAAGAGGATAATGCATGTGGTGGAAAATCCAAATAAAAGTAAATAAGATAGCTACCATACGTCCGTCTAGTGTTCTAATCATACTGTCATTAAGATTCAACAAAGTAGTAGTAGTAGTAGTGGTGCTGTGCTTTACCAAATCCCAATCGGTATAATAGACATAAGTTATGTAATAACGTGTATCTAGAAATCTGATGGTCAAATATTCTTTCTGGAATTTTAGAAAGATTCGCTAACAAGTTGATAGGCCGCAGATCCTGCTCGGATGCAGGATTGTTATTATTCATGACTTACCTTTTACGTTAAAAAAATAGTTTTACAATGTTTTCTGAAACGCCTTTCAAGTTACCGAAATAACCCCCTGGAAGGTCTCAAGGATCTTGTGCTAGGTAAAGAGAGATGAGGCCCTACAGTTTAGCGTGAAGTCCGAACCACTAAAGCTTTGGACTTATTGAGTCGTTAAACACTTCTTACAATTTTACATTACGTAGGATTTACTGACACTGTCCGCTCTTTAATGACCTCTTATCTTTTGGGAAGACACCAACAGGTTTCACTTAATAGGCAACTATCCAATGTAGATATGGTAGTCTAAGGTGTTCCTCATTGGAGCAAATTGAGGCCTCTGGCCTAGACTATTTTCAGACGGAATTTTCATAAATTTTTTAAACATTATAACTACCCATTGTAACTACCATCTTTATGCTGATGACAACCAGCTGTATTACTCATTTAAGACGTCTGATGTTAGAGAAGCTAACTAAAATGTCAATCATGATCTAAATGATTTTAGAACATTCTACCAATCACCTCCTTAAAACTAATGTTAAGGAATCATATGTGCTGTTTTATTTAGCAGTAACAATTTATGGTAAAAGCATTACTTCTACTTTTTTCTTTAACGGCCAAAATCTTTAGATTTTTTTCATTAAAATATATTTTGTTTTTCTTTAAAATTAGAAGCGCTGAGAAGAATTTCTAAATATAGATTTATTAACACTCGGTATTCTCTAAACATTTTTATGTAAACTATTCTACATATTGCTAAGTTGTATTACACTAGAATTTATGTATATTTAACACTGGTTGAATCGTAGATACTCTTAGTCCGGCTTATATTTTTGATGATTCATCCATGTTGATGTGTTTTTCGAGTGAGAAAATATTTGGACGTTCTGCCACTGCTTTCACGTAAATTCGGGATCGACGTTGTAAAAGGGCGGTCAGACTGTGGAAACAAGTAACGTATGTAAATCCTCAATGTGCATTACATTTAAAAAGTGAATTGAATTTTTTGTGCCTTTCATAAAATTAGTTAGCTTCAGGCATGTTCTATTCAAAGATAAATCGAATTCTGGCTCGTTTAGAATTCTAAAAAAGTGTCAACTACATAACAAGATCAGAAATGTACACATGAAATTGTTTGAAATATTGTAAACAGTAATAACTGATGTTAAAAGAACGTGACTTTTTAATGACAAGTTTTAAGAACTTAAACTGTCATTTCTCCGACACTCCATTCCAGTCTTTTACTTCCACTCTCATCATTCAGAGCGGCAGTTAGTCCTTTACTGCCACTTGTTTACTGCTGATTAACAGTATTCGACGGAAAAATAGCATATTTTGTGAGCAGTAAAGTGATTTTTTGTGTCTCGGATGTTCTTGCCGACCTCCTCTACACCAAAAATGTCACTCTATCTCGAAAACTACTGGTTTTAATGAAAAGTGTAAAATATTTTGAAAAAATTGAGAAAATTTAATTTAAAAAGTCTTAATTGAAAAATAAACAATTATTTATTTATAAATGGTTGCAATTAGCCATAGGGAAGTGCTTACAAAAATATTCGTTTGTCATTTCTGCATTACATCGTCTAAAAATATACAGGGTGTTCCATTTGAAAAAATTGAGAAAATTCAATTTAAAATGTTCTTAATTGAAAAATAATATTTGGCCGCCCTGTACATTTTTTGAAAATGAAAATGATTCAGAAACATTAATTAGATGTCTCGTAACTGGTATTCACATGAGTTTTTCTTAAAACCCATCCTGTGGTGTTCTTTTAATATCCATCTGCAGATTGCATTATTTCAACAAAAAAACTAATTACATTCAAATGGTTGGGAGATATTCAATGTTAATATAGGAATAAATAGAGCCTATAAAGAGGCTCGCCCTGTATGTTCGGAAATAATTTCCAGTTATAGACTTTTTTATCTATCTATCTTTATTTGCAATTTTTTTCAAAATTTATAGCTATCGTAGAACGAGATATCGAGGTCCGACGCACTATTGCTCCACCTGTACATATTATATGATGATTTTTTCTCTTTTATAATTATTATTATGGTTAGTAATTTTTGTTACACAGTCTGTTATTAATTTTGTCCTGTAAGTGGGTTTCTGTTGGCCAAATAAATAGATAAATAAATGTTATTAAATATATTTTTTTTCAATCTTCTTGTTTAGATTACCGGCCTAGAGAAGTCTAGATTGGCTATCCCACCACTCAATCAGGACAGGACACATACATATAGACAATTACACAACGACCATTCCCTACGATATTGTCATCTGCCGTAGCTCAGACTCGAACTCAGGAATGGTACAACGACTAGCCGTTTTACCTTTCACACAAAACCGTCTAGCTCACTGCTACCAACTTGGTAATACATTAAAATTATCACTAAATATCCATGCCCTAACCAGGATTAGAACCCTTGTATCGAGCCTAACGCGTAGCATTCAAATAAAAATGATGTTCCTATCTTTTGTAGACAACTTGGTGCACATAATATTAATGAACTTAGATCTAAATTCACCAACATAAATTGGATCTTCTTGTTTGATTTTGGGATAAATATTAGTTTTAAGTTATTTGTGAATTGTTTATGCTGGGGTTTCAATGTGTCCTGCCCTTTTAAAAAAACACGCAGAAAGCTCTCTAATCTCAAAAGCTGGGTTACAAACCAGATTGCTGAAGGTGAGAAATTTAAGAGGCTGTTCTAGCTTATGGCTAATACAAAATTTCCTGAAATTAAAGATCTATACAAAACTTAAAAAAGGAACGAAGGAAGTCAAAATATTTTAATAAAAATCACTAATTCATCCAATAAGACCAAAGAAACCTGGTGCATAATAAATTCTAGATTAAATAAGACCAACAGTGATATAAAAACTGTTGTCCTTAATTACAATGTTGTTTGTATAGATAGTGCAAATGCTAATTTTTTTTTTGGCCAGCCAATCCTCTAATTCAGCTGAGCAAAATGCCCTTGACCATTTTGGGCAAAATTTGGCACATCAATGCCAAATATAAACATTACAAACCTATATATTGGCCCTTTCACTGAACAAGATGTTCTCGACGCCCTGAATCAGATTCAAAATAAAAAATCCATAGGGACTGATGAATTATCCTTGGTTGCAATTTCTGGTATACTAGATCTAATGATGCAACTACTGCTATATTTATTTAACCAGTCTCTACACCAAGGTCGTTTTCCTGACGTGTTTAAAATAGCCTTAGTTTTACCAATATATAAGAAAGGTGACTTAAATAATATTAATAATTACAGACAGATTTATATCCTTAATTCATTATCTAAATTATTCGAAAAATTGTCTGTAATTGCCTCTCTGCTCATTTGGAGAATAATGCCTTACTGATCACGTTTCAGCATGGTTTTAGGAAAAACAGATTTGTCGAATAACCCGCCTATGAAATGCTGAATTTTGTTTATCTTAAACTGGACAGAGGCAGATATGTGACCTCACTACTATTTGACATGTCCAAGCATTTGATTCTGTACGGCACTGATTTTTTAATGTCACGAGCTGGGGGAAGCTTGGCTATGAGAAGTTAAATTTTATAAGTAAAAATAAGAAATTAAAACAGAAATATACCAACATGTTATTAAAGATGAAAATAACAAACAAGGAAAATAGTTCAAAAAATAGTAAAATAAAAAGATCTCACCAGTCCATAATAGGGGAGATGCGTCAGGTAGATGCTCGTTGACTGATTGACTGCCAATGAGTAAAGTGTGTATCAATTCTGGACTATTTATATGATTCTCAAATACTTATTCAGCAATATTCCTATAAAGGTAGACTTGAAGTTTATGTCTCAAAGCGGTTACAAGCTGAGATTGAAATACGAAACTCCTTTATGCTTGTTAAATAACGAATTTATATTGTAGAAATAAAATATGAATGATAGAATTTTAACTTGGAATGAATGTAGAATTTGTTTATCGATTTAGTTTTGCGGTTTATTTAATTTATTATTGAATATTTGAAAATTATATTTGGGAAGAAGAAAGAATGTAGAATTTATTTATCGATTTAGTTTTGCGGTTAATTTAATTTATTATTTAATATTTGAAAATTATATTTTGTAGAGAATATGCTAAAAAGTATTTTTGTTAATTTTATAGTGCAGAATAATTACTACTCGACAATAATGAAACTAGCAGATACAACTTGTCAGGGAACATAATTAATTGGATCCAATCGTATCTTGAGGGACGAAATATGGTTATTGATATTAATGGTGTCAAGTCAGCTGTACATGATGTTGAACTTGATGTGCCACAGGGATCTGTGCTAGGTCCATTATCGTTTTTATATTTATCAACGACTTGACGAATCATATAACTGGGGTTCTTGTTACAATGTTCGCTGATGATACTACCATAACCGTATCAGCTGAAACATCCCAGCAGCTGGTACATATGATTCCTGATGCCACCTGTGATGTAAGTACTTGGTGCGAAAGAAATAGACTCATTTTGAATAAAACTAAAACAAAATATATACACTTTTTTAAGAGAAGAGACATTCCTAATAAAGACATGATTAGCGATATCCAATTCTCGCAGTCGGTAACGTTACTAGGTACCTTCATAGATAACAGACTTACCTGTGATGTCCATGTGGAAGGTGTTTGTAACAAACTGAATAAAGCCTTTTATGCCATTTTGCAAATAAAAGATGTCTTAACTGTTCCAGGACTTCTAAATATATATTACGCCATGGCATACTCACATGTTTCTCTATATATAATTAGCTGGGGTGGTGGGAGAGACTTCAAGGGAATATTTGTAGCTCAAAAGAAACTTCTAACACAAATTTTTTAACATGAAGTAGGTACAGTGAAAGTTGTAGACAGATTTTTGTGAATAATAAAATTATTACAGCCCCATTAATTTATATCCTTAAGTGTGTAACGTTTATCAAAAGCCACTACAATTTATTCAACAGGGGCGAGCGTAGGTGCGTCTTTACTATGTACATATTTCGACATGCGATGTAAAGCAACGATAGGCGCAGTTAGTGGTTGGATGGGTGACTGTCCCAGCGCGTCCTCGCCTCACACATCTTCCAGCGGCTTGTATATCAGTTTATGCGCGGAAGCTATACAACTTTAGGCGAGGGTTGTATAGGGGATATACCATCCTTCGGAGGGGATGTAAAGCCGTCGGTCCCTTGTCTATTAAATGTTAGGCAAGTAGAAGATCCCTACTCTTCTTAAGGGAAGAAGTTGCATTATTGCAAATGAAATAATTTATATTTTGCTTCCATTCACCAAAGCCTCAACATGTCCACCATCTCTTTCTAAACATTTAATGGTTCGTTTATCAAATTCCCGTAACACATCCTTTATCATATTTGTAGTAATTTCCTGGCATGCTTCTGAAATGATCCTCTCCAAATTATCAATATCTTGAAAAGGTCCTTGCTGGTAAACCCTTTGTTTTAAGTAGCCCCATAAGAAATAATCCAGAGGTGTTAAGTCTGGAGATCTAGCCGGCCAAAAAATATCGGAATATCTATGTATCAGTTTGCCATTGAAAATAGTTTCAAGGTAATCCCTAACAGCTACTGTACTATGGCATGTAGCACCATCTTGTTGAAACCATATACGTTGACGGTCTTGTAAGGGCAGTTCGTCCATAAAGTCGTTCAATTCATTTCGTAAAAAATGTAGATAGCGTTCGGCATTCATGGTCTGTCGAAAAAAATATGGTCCTATTATTTTATTCTTGTAGATGCCACACACCACACGTTTGTCTTAAGCGAATATTGGTCATGAGTCTTAATTGTAAAGTTGGGATTACTGTCACACCACCAACGACAATTTTGTGCACTGACCGTTCCATTTGAAGAGAATGTCGCCTCATCAGAAAAAATTATATGTCTTAATAAAAACGGATCCTCTTCTAACTTTTCTTGTATTAAAAAGCAAAAATAAAACCGTCTATCATAATCAGTTTCTTTCAATGTATGAACAAACTGCGGTTTGTATGCATGATATTTATTTCTTTTTAAAATATTTGCGATTGTACCTCTACTTACATTATTTTGTATCAAAGACATTCTTTTTCGCAATGACATTTTTGGATGTTCTACGACAGATAGCATCACTTGTAATTCCGTGTTATCATCTGCAACCCGCTTCCGGCGTTTTTTATTAAAATTATTATGAACACTTCCAGAATTCTTAAATTTATTTACAATTCTCGTAACTGTTGAATGTTGAATATTTCTATTTGGATGTCTGTTGTTAAAAATAACTGCTGCTTCTCGATGAGTTTTATAATGATCTCCCACAATCAAAACTATTTCAATTTTCTCCTCAAAAGTTAATAGAGCTGCCATTTCTTGTGTTCTATAAATTCTAACTAGCGTTTTGACGTTTGCTATCAAAAATTCATTGGTTTGTCAGTGCATCCCAGATTAAATGTCAACGTAGAGACAAATTACTACTATACAGAATTTGCCAGTGCATCCTAGATTAAATGTCGATCTGTAGGCATAATATCAATGCTAATTACAGAGAAGAGTGTGTAAAAATAACAAAATTTCTTTTTTCATGATAGATGGATAATATTGGATATCTGACCGTAATTTTCAATTAGGATCAACTTTTCGTAATAACGTTTGTCGATATTGTAATAAAAAGAGGTACTTTACTCTTAAGCAAAATTTACATTTTTCGACATACCTCGTATACGACTGCAAAAAATTGATATCTGATTATTTCATTTTGGGTTTTAGTCCATGCAGAACTTTTTATCAAGAATAACTTTTTTTCATAAAACCAATAATAAAAAAGTTTCCCATATTGTGCCGACTTAGTTGGACACACTGTATATAAGAACCTTGTTAGTCAATGAATGTTTCTATAGTGTTGACGAATTTCTATCAACCTTCTTTGACCATATGCGATACAACATTTAATTAATTAACCGATACATATCTATCTATAACTTTGCTTGCTTTACAATGTACTTAATATATTGCGTTTTTCTCTATATTTTTATCACACACACTAATAATTGTTGTAAACGTTTGTATACTCATAAATGTAAATTTTTACCCGTCTATCTTTTACTTATATTTTATTTTATTTTTTTGTATACTTGTTTGTTATTTTTTTCTATTCATTGTATCATGTAACTTTTACATATATATTGACGTTTCATATCTGTAAAATGTACAACTTTATATGAATTAATAAATATTATTATTATTATTATTTACACAATTTTCTTGGATTTAGTAAATTTTATTAAACAGGTACATTAAATATTATTAAATAAATACTCTTTGCGCTATATTAAGTAAACCGATCAAGATTATTAAAGCTATATCTAATTTTTATCTTGTATCATGAGTAGGGACTGGCGCTATCGACATTCTCTTTTAAAAATGAAAAACTGGTTTTAAATACTGTAGTATGCACAAATATTAATGCTATATTTTGATAAAGATTAAACTACCCCATGATAATCTTTATAATCTTATTAACAATATTAACCTCCCAGCGAAATATGACGACAATATGATCTAATAAGACACATGGTGTTTTCCCGCTGCCTTCCGTATCAAAAGCTAATTCTGCCAAATAAAAAATATATTTCACTTTCCAATAATCACATCCAGAACACCACTTGTGCCATGGGCACCATGTGTGTTAAATTCACTTTACTTCCAAATTTAACAAACGAAATCAGTCCGCCTTGGAAAAACTTAGGATTGCAATAATCTTCGCCCAGCTGCCGCCGCAAATAATTGCATTGGACCAGAATTATTGCCTTTTAGTTACTTTTAGGGCCAGTTTCAGAGAAAGAAATCCATCATTAGGTATCGACTGACTTGACAGCTTTGATATTATGGTGGTATTAGGGTACAGCTAAACACAGAGAAATAGATTTTTCATTCACTTGTTTTTCTAGGGAGGATTAGGAACTAACGCCGCTGATGAAAGTTCGGATAAATCCTTGACAAATAGTACAAATGGTTTGTTTTATCCTCATGGTTTCCCTGTGCTTGTATTGATTAATGTTCGTTCATTTTGTAAATTGATGCGGTACTAACACGTTAAAACGTAGCTGAGTATCTTTTCTTATTCTTGACTTTTTCAAATCTGTGCACAGTCCAAGTAATTTGCCTAACAACTTTGACTCGAATTTTCCTAGCTATAATCTAAAAAACTGACATAAACAATATAACTGAAAATGAAATGTTAATAGCAATTAAATCACTAAAGCCTAAGGCAGCCATTGGTGTAGATGGCATACTTGCTTATTTTTTCAAAGCATATGGTGAACTGATCGCGAAACCACTTGCCATGTTATTTAATTTGTGTCTCAAAGAAAAAGTATTTCCCAATAAATTTAAAATAGGACGTATAACTCCTATTCACAAGAGCGGAAACACTAGCTTTATAAATAATTATAGACCCATAACAGTTCTACCATGCCTGTCAAAAATATTTGAAAGGGTAATATATAACAGAATGTACTTGCATGTTAGCCCAGTCACAATCAACCAACAGCACGGCTTTGTACATAGTAAATCAACAGTTACCAATTTGTGTATATTTAGTGACTCAGTTGCCAACGAGATTAAACATGAATCACAACTTGATGTCATTTATACAGACTTGGCGAAGGTATTTGATAGGGTCAATCATCAAGTACTTATCCTAAAATTAGAATCATTTTCATGTAGCAGAAACACTTTGGACTTTCTTTACTCATACCTAACAGGAAGGACACAGTTTGTAAAGTTTAATAGTGATAAATCATGTAACTTTAATCCCATATCAGGAGTCCCAAAGGGGTCCATTCTGGGACCCTTGCTTCTTATTTTATTTGTTAATGACATAAACTTTTATATTAAACACTCTAAATTTTTATTGTATGTAGATGATTTAAAATTGTTCCTTAGAGTAGATGCTTTGGAAGACTGTGATCTATTACAGAATAGCCTAGATGCTCTTGTTGCCTACTGCAGCAAAAGTGACCTTACTCTCAATGAGTCCAAATGTAAAACAATCAGTTTAACAAGAAAAAAAAATCCTATTATAAATGACTACAAGATCAATAACACGACGTTAGATCGTCTCTGTGAGATAAAAGATCTAGGTGTAAAGTTTACTAGTAACATTAGCTTCAAGAGTCATGTATTAGAATTAATATCCGAGGGTTACAGAAAGTTTAGTTTTATTACTAGATCTAGTAAAGAGTTTAACTATGATACCTGTATATTATTATTCAATTCATATGTCCGTTCTAAACTAGAGTATGGGGCTATAATATGGAATCCAAAAACTATTTTATATTCTGCTATGCTAGAAAAAATCCAAAAAAGACTACTGAGAACCCTATTCTTTAGAAAACATAATTCAAGGCCATTACTTATATCTTACACAACGCAACTACTAGATTTTAATATTAACTCACTCCAGAATAGAAGAAATAACTCTAAGATATTGTTTATTTTTAACGTTTTTAATAAAATTAATGATCCTGACATCTTAGCAGAAATTGCTATTAATGTTCCTGATATTAGATTATTATTTATTATTAGCCGTTACTCGAGTCCGAGTATAAAAATGTTACAGTCGATAAATTGTGTACAATAAAAACAAGTAAAAGGTGTAGTCTATTGTAATTCCCATTCATCTACGGTGCACACGACTATGGCTATAGAGGCCAATTCGGGAGAGCACATGTCGACCGCAGTCAGGACAAACATAGACCTGGTTAGGTCTTGGATTCGGCCTTCTTGCAGCAACATTTCCTTGATAGCTGGCCACAACCCCTCGCCATTCGGTTCTGTCCACTGCAAGTTGTTCCCATTGCTCGTCTGCAATACCGCAGGATTTTAGATTTTCATGGAGACCGTCTTTGAACCTCTTTCGTTGACCGCCACGCCTTCTTCTACCGCTTAGCAATTCACCATAAAGTGTGCATTTAGGGAGGCGGTTATCATGCATACGATAAACGTGACCTGCCCATCTTAGGCGTGCTCTTGAAATAAGCACCTCAATTGGAAGGCTGTTTGCTCTCCTGAGTACTTCCACGTTTGATATGTGATGGAACCAACGGATTTTCATCATACTTCTGAGGTGTCTTTGCTGAAAACGTTCTAATTCTTTCACATGACGACGGTAAGTGACCCAGCTTTCACATCCATATAGCAGTGTTGGAATGACAACTGCTCTGTAGACAGTAATTTTCGTTGACAAAGCAAGGTCGTGGTTGTCAAATACTCTCTCTCTAAGTCCCCAGAGTGCTCTAGATGCAGCGTTAATTCTATTGCGAATCTCGCTGTCCATGTTTGCTTTGTCATTAACAACGTTGCCTAAGTAATTGAACTGATCCACCACTTCAAGAGAATTTCCGTTAAGTGTAATGTCTATTTGGTTCACTTGATGAGGAGTTGACATAATCTTAGTCTTTCCAATGTTGATTTTAAGTCCCAAGGAATCATAGCTCTGGGCATACACATCTAAAAGTTCTTGAAGCTCTTCCGGCGTAGAGGCTAAAAGTGCACAGTCATCCGCATACTGGAGATCACAAATGAATCGTGTGCGTGTCTTCGTGAAAGCTCTAAAGCGCCCTATGTTAAAGAGGCCGCCATCAAAACGGTATCTGAGACCTATTCCTCTGACTAGATATTAGATTAAGAAGGAGAGATAATACTTTTTAACATAAGTAGAAGTAAACTGTTAAATTGTATGTATTATTAGCATAATATGATAAATTATATATTATATTAACTTTGTATATAATTATATGTAATATTAGCTTTACATGTCAAATGTATATTTCTCCTCCACACTACTATTTCTTAGTTTTAGCCTGTAGTATACACACTACTTAAAACCCTGTAACCATATAAGTGGAATATTGTATTCTGTATGATGTGCAGTAATAAAGTTCTAATTATTATTATTATGGAAAATATCGATAACTGTTTGCTTTTTGATGAATATTAAAGATTGCAGTTATTTAGTGCCTTGATTTGCTTTTTGCATTTTGAAAAATTTTCATGAGCTTCCAATGGCTAAAGAATTCAGCTACTAGTATGATACATTTGCGTAAGGTTACAAAAGATTAGTAATGAGCGAACAAAAATAAGCTGGTATCAGATAATTATTGAGAACGATAATCATTTATTAGTTTTAAAATCTACGTGAAATATAAGATGGTATAAGCAATATAAAATAATAAATAGTATACAGAAAATAGTAGTTAATCTTAATTTATCGTGAGATATTGGAAGTTATTTTGAAGGTATTCCCCATAGTACGGCAGCCCGTTACCAAAATCTTCGACTTATCTCCTAATGGAAATTTCCAGCGCAATGCTTATTTCTTTGAACAAGAATAAAAAAGTTCAGGGCAACGGAAATTTTTAGCGTCGCGAAAGGGTTGAATCCTATAACATGTAAAAAATAACGGGTCACCTAATGTCCGTTTGCTATTTCTTGCTGTTGACAAATATGCAGAGTTTGATAAAAAAATTAAATCGTAAATTTTTAGTGCTGCGTCAAGATGTAAAGGGTTAAATACTGAAAAGTGGGAACAGATGGAAATTCCTGCAGCCGCCTAATGTCCGTTCGGACAATCCTCGTCTGTTTCTAAAGTTTTTCTACGACAAAAAAAACAAAAACGGACCTTTTAATCATTGCATATCCCAGTACTTGCATTTCAATTGTGCGTATTTTTTTAGTCTAATTTTGTTACTCCCTAATGTCAATTCTCTAATGGAAATGATGTTTTATATAAAAAAAATGTATGAAAAATATGAACGGACAATTTTCAACTCGATATGTTGAAAAAATCATTGTCCGTCGCAAAATTTCATATGGCAATACAGCTGAGTAACACTTTTCTCTCTATGTCTTTTGAGGCGCTTAATCGAATGCGAGTAGTCTCAGTACCCCCACCCATCGGACGCACTCCTACGGGCAAAATAGAAGCCCTGAAACGAGAGTTTCATTAATGTCGAAGTAAAAACTGATTTTTCGTTGTTAGTATAGAACGCGGAATCATCTTTTCAATTAAAAAGAAACAGATCCCCGCTTTGATATTCATAAAAATCCCGGTTTGTGAGACTTTTTTCCCAATAGGGGTGTCATCGGTTGATGAAGAGAACTGTTGATCGGGAAGGGTTCTACTCGTGTTATAAAACTGAAGAACACCGTCGGTTTTATATGCAAAAGCGGCCTTTATGTACTCGTGCTTTAATTGCAATGAGAAATTACAGATTGAGGGTATACATGAGGAATAAACGAGAGCTTTTTCGTATAAAATGCAAAAATTATTAGTTTTATTGATACAATCGACTTCATTTTAATCGTCCTCCCCTGACGAGTTTCCTTCAATATCGATTTCAGTATCTGTCTCGACTCCATAATTCGCATCTTCCTTATCTTCTTCCCCTTATTTTTCTTCCCGTTCTCCTTCTTCAAGGTCTGAAATTGATGAGAAACGGACTAATAAGTAGGCGTAAATAAATCGAAAATGTTTCTCCGTAACCCTTACCTGTGGACAGACCTGTTTTAGAACTATCTATTATAAAATCAGCGGATACAGGAAATTGATCACACTCAAACCATTTGAACGAGTATTTCACGTTTTCCTCAACCCATCCGACATGACTTGGTGATAGGCTGCTCGGTTGGCGTAAATGAGCCCCAGCCCATATTTTAGCAATATATCAATAAATGTTGTCGAAGCTCCGATTTGCAAGGTGGCGTTATAATGCGTAATATCTATTTGCAGCTGTTCGTTCATATTCTGAGTGTCGTATGTGCGTTGGAAAATGCTCATTCTTGCTTCATTGACATTATTGATTTTTTTTCTCGTTGTATAAATCGCATACATACTGTCCCAAGACCGCGCCTCAGCATAGAAAATGTCCGTTCATTTTTTTTTCGATAGTTTAAACCATATTTTATAATTTAAAAAAGGTTTCAGCCATTAGGGATAAACTTTTTATACCATATTTTAATCCAATTTTGATTTTACTTCCACGTCCAGTGGAGGTATAGCAACACAAAAAAATATATATATATTTTTTTGTTGAAATAGGCTTGGAATGACATGAAACGTCGGGATTTTAAATTTGAGTGAAAAAAATTTTCTGTCTGTCGGTCTGTCTGTCTGTCTGTCTGTCAGTTTAACAATTTCCTGTGGTTTGAGATATTTATTGACAATAATTCTTATAAATTATTCGTATTATATCTACATACAGGGTGGCATAAAAGTACGGAAATGGCAGGATAACTAGAAGAAGACGAATGCTAGAAAAAAACTTTAAATACGAAAGTTGTAGGAAACTTCCCTGGCTATCTCTCACGATGACCTTCTATTTGACATTGGTTACGACTTTCAAGACCATTTGAAAGTCAAGTCGGTTTTTCAAATGGACTGCCTACTTTTAACCCCGCAAATGACACGAACGGCAAATTTCACGTTCTAATATGACCTTCGGCACTTACAAAATTGAAGTTCAACTTCAGTAAAGATGATCTTAGAGGTCAATTTTGTAAGTGCCGAACGTAAAATTTTCCGCTCGTTTCATTTCCGGGGTTAAAAGTAGGGGGTGTTTGAAAAAAACAGACTTGACCATCAAATGACCTTGAAGGTTGGTTCGTGTTCAAATCCAAGGTCACCGTCAGATAACCGGAGAAATTTCCTACAACTTTTGCATTTAATTTTTTTTTGCTCAGATTCGTATTTTTCAAGTTATCCTGCTACTCCCGCACTGTTATGCCACCCTGCATGTAGATATAAATAATACGAATAATTTACAAGAATTATTGTCAATAAATTTCTCAAATCACAGGAAACTGTTAAACTTTTCAGCTAGGTGAAATAAAACAGTCCTCCCTATGCAGCAATTTAGTATTGACATAAACTATTCCGTTCCTAGTTTAGATAGGAGAGTTAATGCAAAGAATGTTATGTGAATGCGCGTATCCAGTTCATAAACATCAGCAGGAATTGGAACAGAAATATTTAATTCCATTTACCAGAGAGTTCTTTATGTAATAAAGTTCAAGTGGTGCTCTTAAAGTTTACGTTTTCCTCAAAATAGAGTCTGTAAACAACATTCTTTATTCTGTTTGACGTTTATGCAACAAAAATCAATAGAATAAACTTGAAACTAGCAAACATTTTATTATTGGATATACGTTTTAGAAGCGAAGCGTAAACATTAAAAACATAATGGTTTAGCTTTAATCAGATTAGACCTATAAAAGATATTTTTCATTATCATTATTTGTCCTCAAACTAAAGCTGAGTCTTCGTCAGTTATTGAGATGTTTATGTAATTGTTCAATATTTTATAAACTACTCTTCGAAGGCTTTGAAAATAATGGGATATTTTCCATTTTTTTAAATCTAGTTTAGTGATACACTTAATGCAAAAAAAATTGTTTTAAATCAATATAAGTCTTGCCTATTTTGTTTTCAAATCTTCGACGTTATTTGGTCCATTTAAGTAGACCTTCGAGTTTAATAACCCCATAACCAAGTAATCAATCGGAATCAAATCGGGAGAACGGGCTGGCCATCGCTTCTATCGATGGACCTATTAGAAGAAACTTGAACGAGATAGGGCCTTATTCCAATACAAAATATGTAGTCGAATGAAAAAGCGACAAAAATGTTTCTAAATTTTTTTTATGGTACAACCACATGGGACCTTCACAGGATAATAGATTAAATCCTTGGCTTGGTCCAACATTTTTTTATTATGAAAATGTCATAAATCTGTCAAAATTTGTTTTTCCTATTTTTTCACACATCCCTCACGATATCTCTGGAACCAATTGAGATAATCAAGCTTTTTTTCGGTCGATAAAGGAAACGTGAGCGGAGGAAACTGAATTAATTTAGTCTTTATTGAAAACCTATTTTTTTGTAAAATTAAGTAAAACTTTAACGTTTATTTTTCTTGTAGCACTTTTTTCAGTAAGCGAAAAACTTTTTTGTTTTAGTGAATTTTACCATATTGTATGCTTATGAAATGAAGCTAACACATCAAGGAAGTTTTTGAAAAAAACGCAGTACTTTAATACGTTTCAAGTTATGGTTATTCGAAGATGAGTTTCTGCGGGCAGGATACTTCATGAAGCCTCGCTCGCCCGGTTCTACTGTGCTTTAATCAGTGTGCTATGCGTGTTTTGGGTGCATACGGAAAATATTATTTTTGACACATCTTTAATATAAATTTTATTTTCATTTTAGGAAAATAACTTTTTGCGGTTTTAAACTCTTTAATTTTTTCTTTAAGATACCCGCCGCCGCTTTGTATAAAATTAGAATTTCGTTTTCTTCAAAATTCTGGGAATATTCACTCGATTTTATTTTGGTAGAAGGTTCAGAGTCGGAGCTGATTGTCTCTGATTCTGATGTATCACTTTGGTCTTTTATTGATTGGAGAGTTGTAATAGTAGCAGACTTATATTAACAAGCTTTGATATTTTGTTTGCCTATGTACCGACAATCAAAAATAGCTTTTGTGATATTTATCAATATAGGCAAAGAGATCTTCGTAACCGGCTAATTTGCAAACCATGTCAATATCTTGTCGTTTTTGGGCAGCTTCGATTATTTTAGAGTACGTGTTTTCCCAGTCCCTAAATAAGAATAAAAATTTTAATAATAGCGCTATACATTATTATTAAAAAGAATTTAGCAAATTAGAAGACATCAAATTATCATGCGCTTTAATTAAAAAAAAAAACATCACAAGGCAAACAATTTTTTTTGTTTAAATAGTGATGTGTGAGGTAAAATGATATTCTTCAGTATTTTCGGTAAATAATTCGTCAGTCTGAATACATAAAATACGTAATCATAGTGAGATTTTTTTCTGTAGATGTAATTCTTTTTACTTCCACGTCTAGAGGAAGTATAGTAACGCAAAAAAAATTTTTTTTTCGTTGAAATATGCTTAAAATGTCATGAAATGTCGAGATTTTAAATTTAAGCGAAAAAAAATTTCCTGTCTGTCTGTCTGTCTGTCTATCTGTCGTCCTGTCTGTCTGTAACTTTTTTGTGTGCACGTTTACTCTGGAACCGTTTGTGATATTGACTTGAAATTTGGTACACTTATATATTGTAACGAGATCTGGAACTGGATTATATTTTGATCTAATTCCGTTGAAGGGTTCGGAGTAAATGGGGTAAATAAGGATAAATAATCAAAACAAGCAAGTAAGAGTCCATAAAATTGCAAGATCCTGATAAACTAAAAATGTACATTAACTACTTGTAAGTCGGATGTATATTTACTGGCCAGTCAAAAAATGCAACAAAAACTTGACTAGCTAATTGTTAATGCCGGTGAACAATTTAGCATGGTCTTATCAAACGAGCCGACGTACTGTTGTGAGCAGAAACAAATAGGACAACTTTTTTTTTCTAATGTAAATCTGTCTCTATTTGAATATGTAATGAGTAGCCGAAATAAGACAGATATCACTTTTAATTTATTTTTTATTGTAATGCTGTAGTTATTGCTATAGTAAATGATGGATGGTTAATGAGATAAATTGTACTGCGTTATAACATTAACAAAAAGTTGGTGTGTAACATTTGGTGGAGAATAAACGGTACAATTAGTAGAAATTCTGGATCACACAATTATATAAAAGAAACATCCCCGTAGTTAAGTTAAACCAGAACGCTGGGAGGATCGCACTTCTGACATATTTTATGTTAAAGGTTAATGCCGAAAGGGGTGAGAATAAAGCAGCGCACTTTTCACGCAAGATATATTACTATTACACTATACTTTTCAACAGTTCAAATTAAACTAAACTCTCTGTTAATATTATTCTTTTAGCTATACCAGAGTTCGTGGTCTCAACATAAACATTGAATAATATAACAATGTCTATTAAGCACATATTGCTCTGAGGCACCTTTAAAATGGAATAGCCTTGTGAATTATACATAGGATAGCGGTCCACTGTCCTTTATATTGTTTTAAAAATTCATATGAAATTGTTTACTATCTATCGAAAACCGCAAATTTAATATTGAACATTTTTCCTATCGTATATATTCTGCATATGGAAATTCAGTTCGTTACTAGGCCAGTATTCAGTTGCCAGAATGAAATATGTTTAATATGTGGGGAACGCTAGCCGGGTCAGCACAGCTCTCAAAGTTACTACACAAGTATTGCCATACCACTTGACATATAATTCAACATTTTATTAAAACAATAGCAGCATATTTGACAGCATGCAGACTGGCACTTTGGTCATTCTCTTTATTAAAGAACGAAGCATTAGAAAGATGTTGCATTAGTCACAGTGTGGCTGAAATATTGTTCTCTTTTGGGGTTAGCCAAGGGGAATGATATTGAGGGATTTAGATTTAGCGTCGTTTGATTTTAAAAATAAGTACCCGTAACATCTGCAGGATAAAGAAATCCTTTCGAAAATCCATTTTAATTAAAATTTAATAACACTTTGTCAGGATTTATGTCAAACTGTAAATTCATTGGTTTAGAATGGATGGAAAATAGATTTACATCTTAAATTAAATCTAATTGGTTAGTATTTATCGTTTTGCGCCAGAAAATAATAATTACTATATTTTCTCACAAGATTGAACGAATTTCAATACTTACATTTTTACTTGTCTATTTTATGTAATAAATAAAGTATAATATCTAACGTCCAAATTATTTTATATTTTTAATTAAATTCTTGGAAGATTCTTTAGTATTTGGAAGCAATTAAAGAAAACTACCAGATAAAAATCCTGCTACTAGTGAATGTATTGAATTTTCAAATATACAGGAAACAAAAACAAAGGAAGATAAATTACTGATGTTAAGCTTAATGCATTCTTTCTCACAAGTATCGATGAAATTGTTTCCAATGTTAAATTTAGCGGTAAAAAGATTCTTAAAAATATCGATCGGGAAGGAAGCATTCTATTTATTTATTTACATACACAAAGCTAACAAAACTGACATTCCATTTACAGGGCCGGAAACAAACATACAGATAGATTATGATAACTTGTGATATAAAGTATTGTAATGCAAATGAAAATATATACAGGGTGGTCTATAACTGGAAATTATTTTCGAATATATAGGGCGAGCCAAGATGAAATTACAGGAACAAGTGCCTTTTTTTAAATGGAATGCTATGTATATCCGTACATTTTTTGAAGCCTCTTTGTAGGCTCTATTCATTCCTATAGTAGCATTGAATGTCTCCCAACCACTTGGATGTAATGAATTTTTTTGTAGAAATAATGCAATTTGCAGATGGATACTAAAAAAATCACTAGTCACAATTATCGGTTTTAAGAAAAACTTATGTGAATACCAGATACGAGACATCTAATTAATGTTTTAGAATCATTATAATTTCCTAAAATGGTACAGTGTAGCCAAAAATTATTTTTCAATTAAGAACACTTTAAATTGAATTTTCACAATTTTTTCAAATGGAACACCCTGTATATTTTTCAACGATGTGTTGTAGAAATGAAAAACCAACATTTTTTTGTAAGTACTTCCCTATGGCTAATTGCAACCATTTTCGTTTTATAAATAAATAAGTGTCAAATTCAAGAATAAACTTAAAAAATGAGATTCCCTCAAATAATTCATTAGAAAAATTTATAATAAATGTTCAACGTATTGCCCATTTTGATTGACACACGTCTTTATGCAAACTTGAAATGAGGCCATTTAGTGGGATCATTTCTTCCAATCCATTGAAATGAGTAAATAGTATTTAACCGGTCCTTTACTGTATTGTTTTTTCTAATTTTTTTTACTGTTTTCGTTATTCGACAAGCATAAAACCTCAATTTGGTATAAATTGTCGTGTACAAAGGAGCATTTGTCACACTTATCGGTTGTTACAATTTGCATTGAATTTAAAATATTTGGAATTTTACAATATGAATTTTAATAAAGCGGAACTTGTAGACATGATGTTTTGGGCGAGTCAGACATAAATTGTTTAATTGCCAATAGAGTTTATCACCAACATTATCCTGAAAGGAGAATTCCTGATGTTAGCAGCTTCCAAAACCTTCTCGATAGATTTCTGGAAACTAGAAATGTCGAATATAAAAAAAGTGAAAGAATAAAACGTGTTGTGAACGAAAAAAATGGGTTTTCTGTGGTGCTGGCAACGGTTGAGAATCCCCGTGTTAGTCAAAGAGAAGTGAGCTCATTAGTAGGAAGAAGTAGACGGTCTGTGGGTCGAATCTTAAAAACAAATAAGTTGCATGCATATCATATTCAAATGCACCAGGAATTATCTGATGACGATTTTCAAAAGCGCCTACAATTTTGTAATTGGGCCAGAGGTAAAATGCAACATGATGTCAACTTCTTCAACATTGTTTTATTCAGAGATGAGGCAACTTTTAAAAATGTGGCACAACAGTGTTTCAAAAACAGAGTTCTAAAATCTCAGTGGGAAGGAGAAAAAACTGTCCAATAGTGATAAAACTTCAAAATGTGTCCAAAAGAAATTAACAAATTAATAATTTAGAAGTCTGAATGTACCAAAAGTGAATCAAAAATCATAAAAGAGACTACTTATAACCACTAAGGACTAAAACAGCTTGAAAAGGTGGTATAGGTGCCACAGCTGTCATTCTATGCACAAAACTTTTATAAAAACTTTTAGTGTAGTGATAATTCAAACCATGGTCAAATTACAGGTCATAAGGAACAATTAGTGATATATTAATTTAATAAGGAAGATACCAATGTTCAGGAAGTGTCATCTAAAAAATAAGAAAAATTAGTATAATTATTAATTTATAATTAAAAATTGAAAGCGAAGTTGTATTATATTTAGTATTAAGATTAAGTGTTCAGAAAAAGATTTAAATGGTAAAATAAATAGAAAATAGCTAATTATGAAGAAATTTGTAAATTTATCTCGGATAATTTAATGTACAAATGGAGTATCAAATTAAAATAGAAATAAAAAGAAACACGTTGGTAATATTTATTTTCAGAAAAAGTTAATAATATCTGCAAAAAGTAAATATGCAGAAAAATTTATTATAAAAATTTCATGTCAAGCAGTTGGATTTGCTTAGAAATGTCAAATTTAGACGATTTTAGGCACAGATCGACAATTTTAGTGTGTATTTGGTCGTGAGCTAAGCAAGACGCTACAAATTTAAAAACAAAATATAACCTCAAAAGAGGAAAACAAAAAGACAAGGTAAATGTCAAGTCATTATAATAAAACATTATCGAATTTAATCAAATAATATAAAATATACATAACCAACAAGAAATAATCCGAAATAAATCTGAATCATTGATTATTCAAGTCCGGTATGCTTGTTTAGTCTAATATTGTGATAAAATTGTAACTAAATTGACTAATTTAACCTTACTCCATATAAAATAAAGTTCCTCGAATAATCCAGTAGCTCGGAAGAGTAATTTCAATATTTCCAACAAGAAATAAAAAAATAAGCATCACGTCGCAAACTGACAGATGAAATTGATATAAATTGAAGATAGTCCATGCTGAATCGAGATACAAAGCAAGTGAGGCGATTTTCTACGAGACAACGAGGGAGCATACCAACGACCGGATGGTTATAAAAGGTATACCTATTCATTTCGTATGAGCTCTTTAATAAAAATTTTTATGCAAAAAACATTTATTCAATTTGTCAATTTACAAAATAGAAAGGCTTAATTAGTGCTAAGGTACGTTATTGTTTATCAAATCATTTAAATCCAAAATATATTCATTTAATTGCATGTATTGTTGAAAAACTAAATCTTCAATATAATTATTTCTTATCTCAATTATGTTACCTCCTTTCTCTTATTATTTATTTTTGAGAAAGAATTGAGGCAACATGTGCGGACGACTAGCTGGTTTAAGCCGGAGCAGAGAGCCGTGGGTCCAGAGCATTCGTAAGAGTGGAGAAACTTACCCTTTCTGACATGTACAGCATAAGCGATAGATTTCTGTTTATTTCGAGAAAAGGAGACAAAGAAAAATTGATGTTAAATTGGGCACCATCTATAGTGAAATAAGCAAAATTGTCTCTTTTTCTCGAATAAACAGTCTGCTATAGATCAGTCTGAAATTATTGGTAAGAGAAATAAAAAGATAGTTTAAAATGAATGACAAAATATATTACATGAAAGAAAATTAGACAAATCGGTTTTGAGACAAATTGAAATGTGAAAAAATATATATATATAAAAGACAAATTGATACCAGTATCCTAGATGGTTTACGGTTCAGGTGACTGGTTCGGGGACAGCAATCCAGGCCCACAATTGTCTCTTGTTGCAAGAATTCTAAATTTTCCTTGGCAATTTACGTCTCTCAATGAATGGGGTGAAAATTGTAGGAAATTTAACCAAATATAAGCACATTCAAAATTTATGCAAGTTAGTTATGCAAAATTTAAGCAATGTTAGCTATGCAAATATAAGCTAGTTAGTTGTACAAAATATATTTAAATTAGCTGCACGAAATATTAAGCTAGCTGTACAAAAGCTGCAGGAAATTAATTTAAGCTATACAAAAGTAAGCCGATTAGCAGTACAAAAGTAATTTTAGCTATGCAATAGTAATTATTAGCTATGCACGAGTTATTATTAGCTATGCACGAGTAATTACTAGCTATGCACGAGTTATTATTAGCTATGCACGAGTTAGCTGATTTCTTAGACTATAAATTGCCAAAAAAATGAAAAGGAAAGAGAAAAATATTTTTACAACCATGTGGTACATATAGTATTTTAACTACTTATTAAATTAAGAAGAATTGACTTTGAATTTATTTTAAAAATAATGGAATTATATCAAAGGCAAAATTTGAAGATTAATTACATTTTAAATAAGTATAATGAAATTACCTGTATGTTAAACACTTTGTAACTGGGATATAAAAATTGTAATATCAATTACTGAAGTCCACAGTTAAAAATTATAATGTTTGAATCAGTACAAAGGCTGCAAGCAAATGACTTCCTGGTGAGTTTTACTGATAAGGTAAACTTTTTGTCCTGTTTACTGGAAAACAACGCCACCAAAAAAATGTGAGAAATCTAATTCCCTATTGAAATTGAAAGCTATCAAAATATAGAAATCGTACAAGTATGGCCATCTGTCAGTGGTTAATTTAAGCGCACCAACTTGCCTTGTAGATTCCCATACTCAACTAAAGTAGTGGCATATAATCGATAAAAGGAATCTATAATAATAGTTTATTTTCCATGCCAGCTGATTTGCCTTTGCAATTTCTATTTTATACATAACAACAAATATTAACAGATGTAAATAAGTAGTAAAACGTATTGATATTATTGATAAATCAGTAACATATTACATGTTATAGGATTTACTATATATAGAATGAGATAAGGTAAGGAAAATAACCATATGTACTCCATAGTAAACAAAAATATAAAAATTGAAAAATAGATATCTGATGTAATTAAATTTTGTAGACAAATTGTTTCCTGGGATAATAATGCTGTATTACAACGGATATGAGATACATAATAGTGTTAATAGAAAAACAGGACTAAGTTCCTAAGATATAAAATTAAGTACATAAACAGTGTGACATGGTTTAGCAGTTATACATGTAAAATTCTGTTAGTTGAAAACAGTTTCACCTGCAAAAACTGAATCCAAAAAATATACAGGTCGTGCTAACTATCCACAAAACACTAGTTTTTAAATAAAACTGTTAAATGGACATAGGCCATGTAACAGAGTCTTATTGATAACTATTTGGAGACGAACCTACAAAGATATCCTGAGAACAAACTCTTCATAAACATTTAAAAAATTAACCAAATTGACTGATCAAAATAAGAATATAACATTAAAAATTTGATATTGCAAATAGTATGTAAAAAATTAATATATCATTATACATGTTTACCTATACACTATATATACCTACATATACAAGTATATACAATAAGAAAAAAATAGATATACAGTTAATCGAAGATAATCTGAACTTATTTTGAGTTAATCTAGTGTTAAAATGTCGACATCATTAGCAATAGTTTCGTAATTACGGCAGATAGAATTTAATGGGGAACACATTAAAACATTTGTGTGTGTGTGTGTGTGTGTGTGTGTGTGTGTGTGTGTGTGTGTGTGTGTGTGTGTGTGTATTGGGGAAATAAAATAAAGATGTAGATCTGGTTGACCTGGTAGGTGCTCTAAAGTTGATTTTTTCAAGTAATTGCGAATAGTCAATCATATTGTTTAGAAGTTTGTATAAAGTATTACACTTTGTATCTCTCTCCGCTGCTTCATAGAATTGTATGAAAAACGATTCACTAGTAATGAATGATCATATCCTATATTGATGATCGATTTCATTTCAAGCAACAATCAGCAATATTAAGAGAATTAATTTATAAATATAATATCATAAACTAGGAATATGGTACTAACCGAAATAGTACAACAAGATGATTTTAATGTAAAAGAAAATAAAATAAAAGTTACAAACAACGAAAATTGTAGACATATTAATAAGGCTCCGGGTTACGAAAAAAATTTGGATATTGAGGTTAGAGATCAACTGTTGAAATTTTGTCATCCAAACTGTGTTTCAAAGTACAAGCAATTAGGCTTCCGAAGGCCTTATCCTTGCTGGTCCTTAATGGTACAAGCCTTTGGAAAAAAATCATGGATTTCCTACTAGCATTTGAAACTATAAATAAAGAATCGCTACTATCTAAATTGTATAAAATGAACAAACTTGGGCTTACAGATGAATTATTAAATAAATTTAGATCATATCCCAAGTCTAGAAAAAAACATATTTAATTTAGAAATAATTTATTAGATAAATTAAAGTTGTTACTTTGGAATAAGTCACAGGCAATATGGTGAATGTATTATAATCAGTATTGCGCAGGAAATACTGAAGTTATTTGCATCAGTATAAGAATAGATGAAATATATTGATAAAATCTATTCTAAAATGCAAAGAATTAAAAATGTCTTATATGTAAAAAGGTTTTACACATTAGATAATATCAGAAAACAATTTTTTTGGAAAGTGCTGCGTTTACCGAAATATTAAATAATTTTTTGAAGAAAAGAACCAGTCAACTCTGACAAGAAGTTCATGTATTGAAAACTAAAATTAAAAGACTGCGATAAAGATTGGTTTGGAATACGTATTGAATATACATCGGTCGTACAAAAAAAATTATTTTTACGAAAATTGTGCCGATTTATATAACCTACAAAATGGTTTAAAGATATTTGAAATGCGTGACCTATTTTAAGAGTTACGATAGAAAATATCGACAATGCGGAAAAAGTCTAGGCCAAATATTTTCGTTATTTGGAGAGATACGTGAAAAATTCTAAGGCGAAAATTTTTTGCAAAACACAGTGTTTCAACGAGATTTTATCTATTTTTTTTCAAAACCGCTGTATTTTGGGATTTACTCTTCAGGCTGTTAAAAAAATTATTTTCAAACGGGCGGGAAATGGCGCCATTAAATAGAGCACTTTCCTCCCTTTTCAACGATATATCACATGCCATATTTATTCATTGGTACTACGTTAGTAATTATAAAAACATTTTTTTAAAACAAATAATTTTATTTTTAACAAACAGGCAACAAAAACAAAATAATAATCAAGAAAGCAACATGGAGCAATTACGGAAAGAGTATTCGCAGTTATGTCAATGTATAGAGGTCCTCCATAAAAGCGTCACTCCTTGCTCAGAAAGTTAACATTCTTTACCAATTACTTTAAGTATAATATCCATTTGTGTGCATTTCATGATTTCACTATTATTTCAATTATTTTAAAATAGTTGGCTATGAACAAACTTGACAATTTAATTTTTTGACAGATCATCTCAGTTAATATTTAAACTTTCATTCAATCACACTCGTTTAAGAATTTAGATTTTTCAAAAATGATTTCACTCACATTGATCGTTATAATATGTTCGTTACATATTGCCAATGCAATTTTAACTCTGGATTAGCTCAAGTAGAATATAGAAACAGATTTCCACAAGCACTACAGCCGAATAAAACTCTGTTCAGAAAATTAGCTACAAAAGTGAAAAATAATGGTTCATTTTTAAAGAAGAAGACAAGGTTGAACAGTGTAACTGATAATGTAAATAAGGTAAACCGAGTTATTAATTATGTAAGAAATAAAAATACGGAAAATTTGGAAACATCGTTAACAGAAATTCAAATTGCTTATCATATAAATAAAACAAGTGCTAGAAAAATTTTAAAGAAAAATGGTTACCGGTGTTATAAAGCCAAAAAAGTTCACAATTTACAAGCGGGGGACAAACCAAGGAGGACGATCCATTAATATGTAGTAAAATACTTTGGTTCGACGAGGCAAATTTTTCCAATAATGGATTTTTTAATCCCAATATTCATTACAAATGGACTTCTGAAAATACACACTGGTATAGACCGACCGGGTTTCAAAATAGATTTTCAATAAATGTGTGGATAGGTATTTTAGTCACCAATTTATAGGTCCTTATTTTTATAATGGTCACCTCAGTGGTCAAAGGTACCTAGACTTTTTGAGACATGAATTTAATGAATTCTTAGATGACCTACCTTTAGAGAATCGACACAACTTTCAATACAACAAGATGGAGCTCCCCTCCACAATTCCCAGATTTGCCTAGATTATTTAGATGAAATTTTGCCTCAACATTGGATAGGTATCAATGGATTTATTCGATGGCCCCCTCGTTCTCCAGATATAACCCCAATGAATTTTTTCCTATGGGGGTATATTAAAGATAAGGTGTTTTCGACTACACCGCAAAATGTAGAGGACCTAAAAGCTCGAATTCAATAGGCACGTATTACAGTTACCCCCGAAATGCTGAGTAATGCTTTAAATGCAGTGCATCGCCGCGCTCGATTGTGCATAAGAACACTTGATATGATATCTTAAAATTCATTTTGAGGATTAGATAAATATTAATGTTCTGTGTAGTATATTCTTTTATTATTAATTTGTTTTTGTTACCTGAATTTACTTTATTTAATGACGTCATTTCCCGCCCGTTTCAAAATAATTTTTTTAACAGCCTGAAGAGTAAATCTCAAAATACAGCAGTTTTGAAAAAAGTTAGATAAAACCGCGTTGAAACACTCTGTTTTGCAAAAAAAATTTCGCCTTAGAATTTTTCTCGTATCTCTTCAAATAACGGAGATATTTGGCCTGGATGTTTTCTGCATTTTCGATATTTTCTGTCATAACTCTTAAAGTAGGCCATGGATTTCAAATGTCTTTAAATCATTTTGTAGGTTATATAAATCGGCACAATTTTTGTAAAAATATTTTCTTTTGTACGACCGATATTAAGTGAGATATTCTCGAGGGCCCTGATAAAATGGAAACGAAACGCCCGGTATACAATAGGTGAATTCTGATTGTGCAGTAACCAAATATGAAGCTAGATAATTATTGTCGTCATCTAAACATTGACTGACGCCTCGCAGCATAACCAACTCCCTCCCACATGAAGAACAAACATGTAACTCGGTATGCCAAAATTGCATGTACATTGGCCAGATATTAATTTTACAGTAGAATAACCGACAAGGCAGTCCGAACTAGTGTTCCTGTTATCTCAATAATTTCATTAGGGCCATATAACTTGACTCGGTTTCAAAGAGACGGCCATCCATTGTTCTAGCTTAAACAAATCAGACCCATATCAAGACAATTTCCAGTCATCTATGAACGATTTCAATCTAGTTTTGTGATCAAATTTAATTCTCGTTTCTATAGACGGATGACGGAAATAGATGCTGATGCTAAGACAGCCTGAACTTCTTCCAAGTATAAATCACGATAAAAATATCATTTTCTAATTCTCATTAATAATAAATCAAGGACGTTTGCTTATGTCGGTAGCATCAGAAGGTAAACTGAACAAAATTACAGGCTGGAGAGTGAGAGATTATATCAATCAGTTGTAAGAATATTATTATGCAACAAATTTTCAGTATTTTAAATGAAATTTATATAAACGAAATTAAAAGTAGGGAATATTATAAATAAATAAATAACTATTAAAATTGATCTCTATGATTAATTTAGAAATTTATATATTAGCATGTTGATGAAACAAAATATTAATATTTATTTTGGGTTAAGCGATTCGGTATTGTCTGTAAATATTGTATTTTATACTTTCGTAGTACCAATGAATGAGGATGTGTCCAGGGTGCCTTGGCAAGACAAGGAATTCAATTAAAAAAAAACTCACTGTACTTGTTGATCTTCTACGGTAACAATCACGCGACTTTTACCTCTACTATGAACTATTTGTATCCCTTTCGATAGAAGGAGACATTTAAGGGCGAGCGAAGGTGCGTCTCTACTATGTACATATTTCGATATGTGGTGTATTGCAACGTCAGGCGCGGATACTACTTAGATGGATGATGTTATAGTACATTTCAAACAAGTAATATAATTTGCTAAATAATTCGATCGTCAAGGTCACCAAGTCAAAAGACAATAAAACAAGTCCTTCAGACACTCAAAATCATCAAAAACCATAATTTTTCACAAATAATTTTGAGGAAATTTATTCCACATCGATAATTCACAGATAGTCCAATTTTATCAACAGAATCATTCAAACATCCAAATTAATAAATTTATAACCAAAACATTACAAACGACTGCCCTAAAAATACCGCCCCCTCATTATCTCCATTTATATCAAAACCATTTTCCAAACCCCAACACAGAACACTTCAGAAAATTTTCTATAAACTATTTTTCTCCTCAGATCAACTTCTCATTCAATCTTTCATTCACACATCAAAACACACTTCATTCACATTTCCAACAAGCAATCATCACATTTCTCAAAACTTCCTTCCCGACATGCTGATATCAAACCTTATTTCCGATTCATATGTTCCGTACGCGTTGCCAGCAACTCGCTGCTAACCTCACCAGTCATCAAAACTTACTTCCACTTCGTTTCAGCGCCAGCGATGTCCCTAATAATATAATGGCATTAATGTGGTTTAAATTACGACTTCCAAAACTACTTTACGGGACCAACTCAATTTCAGCAAGTTTTTTTTAACATTTATTTAACGTCTGTCTATTTCCGCTACTGAAGCCTACCACCGACGCTTGTAGACGAGTTACCCCCAACCAGGACTTTTGCCAAACCTGTTCCCTTAAGAAGAGCAGGGATCTTTTACTTGCCTAACATTTAATAGACAAGGGACTGAGGGCTTTACATCCCCTCCGAAGGATGGTATATCACCTACACAACCGTCGCCTAAGGTTGCATAGCTTCCGCGCATACACTGATATACAAGCCGCTGGAAGATATGTGAGGCGAGGACCCGGTCTTCTTTGAAACTGTCTCCCATCCAAGTACTAAGCGCGCCTAACGTTGCTTTACATCGCATATCGAAGTATGTACATAGTAAAGACGCATCTACGCTCGCCCCAATTTTCAGCAAGTTATTCAAACAATTATCACTCATATTTAAAAACCAACTTAGATTAAAGTTTCATTTATATCTCATAAAATTCAATTTTTCACTGCTGTATTTATAATATATTTTTCAGTTCTGAATTCAAAAATTTCAAAACTATTGCGCAACTTTTCATAATTTCGAGTCCCATAAACTGACAGGGGACATTTCCAGATCTATCCAGATTTCGGCGAACCGAGTCCCCAACGAACCGTATAAAAAGCTGAGCATGACGAGCTCAAGCTAAGTCAGTTTCGGTGTATCACAAGTTAGTTTCTGCGTTCCGCGAGTAAAGTCTCTAACCAAAAACAGTGTTTAGGTAATTCTTACCCAGTCAACCTTAAATCTCAACAAATCGAGTGGCTGTACTATTCCTTGGCTGAAACCAAGTAAAAAACATTTTTAAAATTAAACTGCCGTCGCGCATAAAACATTCAAGTGAATTTTCTCAGACTTTAAAATCTAAATAAATCAAATTAAATAAAATCTTCTCTAACGCAAAATTTCAAGTGTCGAAACGTTAAAATATTATAACTCGTGTAAAATCAATTTTAATTTAAGTTAAAGAAATAAAAAACAAAGTGCTAGTCGAACTCTAAAAATAAAATACAAGTGTACTACAGCTCTGAAGCGCATATACAGGGTGAAGCATTTGATCCGTTCCAACTTTTTAAGAACATGTCACCCCAACTTTTCAAAATAAAATATAAGTGCACGTACTACCTCAGGAGTCTCCACTCAAGCTCTCCACACCATTTTTTTATTTTTATAAACACGCGAGACTGGTAGGTGTTCAATGACCTTTTCGAGGAAGACCACGTCCTCGCTTCACATCTTCCAGCGGCTTGCATATCAGTGTATGTGCGGAAGTTATGCAATCTTAGACTAGGATTGTGTAGTGTATATGCCATCCTTCATAGGAGACGTAAAGCCGTCGGTTCCTAGTCTATGGAATGTTAGTCAAGTAAAAGATCCCTACTCTTCAAAAAAGAAGAGGTTCGGTAAAATTTCTGGTTGGGGGTAGCTTGTCTACATGCGTCGGTGTTAGGCCGCAGTAGCGAAATAGGCCGACGTTAAGTTAAAGTTGGAGACATTTAGCCTTCACTCTTTCTGTTTCTAGGATTCACGTGATTGGGACGCTTACCTGAGTTGTCTTATATCTCTATGAATGTGGCTAACACTAAAGCATTCTCCATCCTTTCCACTCTTCAGTTTGAGAAAGTTTTTAATATACTTTCCACTTTTTTTGTTAATGGATTGCGGATTGCAAGACATTCAAATATTTGTCGTAGCTACTGAAATTAGCAAGCTGTAAAAAAAAATTATTAATAGTAAGTATATTGTTTCATATGAAGTAAAACTGAAATTTTCTGTGTCAAGGATGTACTGGTCAAGAATAGACGAGACACAAAATATCACTTTACTCACATATATAATTTTTCTTCAAACGACGAATACGAAAGAAGTATTGTTATATTTTCATCAAGTACTTTTCTTGTTTTATTAGGAGCAAAAGTGATACGTTTGTGACGAGCCTGTATGTTACAGACAAGCCACAAAAGTTGCTTTTACTCCGATTAAGACATGTTATTTTTTCTTCAAACGTCGATTAGCTATAAAAAAAATAAAGATAAAAAATTTAGCTGTGCGTTGCCATTAGCAACGGAAGTAAAAGTCCTCTCGAGCGGAAGAAAAAGTACTTTTACTTCCATTGTAAATGGCAACGCACAGTCGTTTGAATTGTCAAATTTCAACATCATGAAATGAGTATGAAATATCATTATTTTCTGACGTTTGAAGAAAGAAGATTTTTACTGCAGCTTAGAGCTCATGAGAGGCAGTAAAAGTCTTTTGCTGCCGCTGAAATGAAGTCTCAGAGAAATGATATTTTAAGTTCACGAAATTTGTCATAAAAGTCACACTTTTTTGACGTTTGAAAAAATATATTATTTTAAAACTATCATTAGAAAAATAATATCACAGGTATTAAGGACGTGAATAATTTTTCACGTGTTTTACAACCAATTTTAAAAACGTAACACCTGCTTTTTGTATATTTCTTAAATAAATTCATTAAATACATACGACCCCACATGGGGTCATATCGTCGAGACAGCCGACGGAACTTCAATAACGGAGGAAATACCTCGTTGTTGCAGATGCCAACATCGTCCGAACAAAACGGCCCTTTAGCCCTACATATCTGCTAGTGCTTCATGCTCATGTGGAAATTGTGTTTCTACTTGCCTGTTGCGAGAAGATGGAGCAAATCCCAGTAAAGCCGACATGTCCTGGGATCTGAAACTCCTGGGGCTCAATCTATTAAGTACGCTCTTTCTTGTTATGTCCGACACATATACTAAATTTAATTGAAAAGTCTAAACATAGAAGATAATAAAAACTTCGCACTTGATCACTGACTAAATGAAAACAAAAGTCTAACAACGTATATCACTTATAATCCAACCTTCCTCTTCCTGCTCCCTCAACGCGACGCTTTGGAAGATACCTCCCACAAGCAGGTAATACTGATGATATTGTCAGTAATGTACTGTAAAACAGCAACTAGGGACAAAGGGAACAAGGGATTAAAGGGTACGAATTCGAAAATAATATGTCTGGCCGATTAAGGTTGGTTGGTTAAGGCGCGAGGTGGCAATCGCGATTAATCACACGGGTATGGCGCCACCGGGTTCGAATCCAGGCTCCGGCACTGTCGGAGGAAATGGTTGTATGGTCGTTTTTTCAATGTGTAACCCCGTTCCACACAAGCCTCTATGTTCTGGAATTGGGGTTGTCTAATTTCTGTGGTGTTTATTTATTATTATTTATTTATTATTAATAAAACTACAAAAGTATTCTTATAGGAAAATCAGGAATAACTGACAAAAATAAATTTTTTGACATAGTTAGAAATACATATAGTGGAATCGATCTGGCACGAAAAAAGCCCCAAAATGACAGTGTTTTTTTTCGATTTTTTTTGTATATATTATGTAGTCGAACTCCCTCTATCATCTGGTCATGTATGCGAGTGCGAGATGTTGGTGGAGGAGGGAAAATTTACATGTAAAGATAGAAAAAATCAAAAAAGTGTAAAACGGATAAAATGAAGGGTTCGCGAAAGCGCACAAACTGAATTTTCACTCATTGAAATCGGTCCAGCAGTTCTCGAGATATTGTGATTTGAAGGTACGGATTTGTATACGGATTATTCGCTGTGGCGGGAACGTTCCGAGAGCCGGTTTTGCGTTTTTTTTTTCGGAGAAGAAAGTGACTTGGGGACTTTTATTTTCTTTCCCCGATAGGCACTCAGAACCTAAGTACTGTGTCCAAATTTCAAGTCGCTAGGTTGATTAGGGGGGAGGGGGAAGGGTAAACCGAACGAGCGGAGTGGGACGTGTATTTGTGAGAGAGAAGTAAGAAAAGTGGGAGCGCTAGGCTCCTCCCCCGGCATCCCGCTGTACGGGTGCTGAATTGCCGCGCTCGTTTTTATAAATGTATAACGCGCGCGTGAAGGCCCTAATGAAGTTAGAGTTTCAGGGTAAAAAAATCTCGAAAGAGAATTTATTGCCTTTGAAAATGAGTCTGGCCCGAAGTCTCTAACCCTTTCCCTTGCCCTTCTACAGGGCAAAAACTTTGCGCGTCCCCCCCTCTCCCCTTCTAATCATCCGATCGCAATCTGATTGGGCTCAAATCAAAGAAAAAAACATTCCACATTCGATGGCGGAAAAAAATCTCCCCTACCCCTTTCCTTCCTGACGAAAAATGACTTTTTCTAAAAACAATAACAACAATAAATTGGTTATTTCGCAACCATTTGTTTATTTATGGTGAAAATTGAAAACACATGAGCAGAATTCAAAGTAGATACATTAGTACATAATCTTACGTTTGCTGCACGAGAAGTTACAGAATTTCATTTACGTTTATCCAAGTCACTTTCTTTTCCGAAAAAAACGAGAAACCGGCTCTCGGTACGTTCCTGCCATAGCGAAAAATCAGTATACTAATCCATACCTTCAAATCGCAATATCTCGAGAACCGCTTTACCGATTTCGATGAGTCAAAATTCAGTTTACGCACTTTCACGAGCCCTTCATTTTACACTTTTTTTTTATTCGAATTAAACTAAGTAAGTTATGTCCGAGAAACTGATTTTCCCTATATTTACATGTAAATTTCACCCTCTCCACCACCTTCCTCGCGCCCGCAAACATGACCAGATGATAGAGGAAGTCCGACTACATAATATACACAAAGAAAAATTCGAAAAAAACACTGTCGTTTCGAAACCCAGAGCGATCCCATTAATAGTTATACAGTTATAAATGACATGACATGACATGACGCGACAAGACACGATGCGATATGATATAATAAAATATCATATAATACAATAAAGTACAGTAGGGTGCAGTACAGTGCATTGCAATACAATGTAATGCAATCCAATGCGATAAGATACAACCCGATCCGACCCGATCCGATCCGACCCGACCCGACCCGACCCGACCCGACCCGACCCGATCCGAAACGACATGATACGATAAGATGAAATACGATACGATAAAATACAATATAATACTTACTTTCATATATTTTTTTAATATTAAATACAATTTTTTTAACTAAATAAAATCAGAAATAACCTTGAAAAATAGAAATGAATGTAAATGGTCAATAGCCATATTCTTAAACTCCTGAAATTTGATTTTCAGTTCATTGGCTCAAACTTTTTAACTTAAATATTTAATTATCTTGTAAACTATGATGTTTTACTATTTTCAATCTTATTTAGGTATTTCACTTGCACAAGAAGGCTTCTAAATCTTATTCTCTATAGGTCACATGGACCTCATACACCTATTATTAATTTTTACCATTTTAAGAATGTTAAATAAAACTCAGATTTTCTTACCTAAACCAGACTCTGGTTCATTTCTGATCCGCGGTCAGTCTTTCTATTCCGGCTTAGACTAGAACATCGCCCGTCAATCAATTTGGCCGCGATCGAATGCGTTTATTCCTAGGGTATAAAGGGTTTCCTTGTAATCCAGTTAGGTTAATTTGTGGAGAGAACAGTGATTAGTTGTAGATAACAGCGCAAGTGAATTATCGTTAGCATCTGAGAGAGTCAATTAACTATTTATTTCCAAGCGTTAAATAGAAGAAGGTGTTTGAAACTTTCGATTTTATTAATTAGCTTAGGATATGGAAGTCTTACTATGCATATACTTATGCTTCTAAGTAATGCAAGTAGTTAAACTTCTAAAAAAAAATCACTTTTTGGATTATAATTTTATATTATATTAATATTACTGCAACAAATTTTTTGGTATTACATTTATTCAATAACAAAGTTCTGATCTGGAAGGGGGTTTGAGGTTTTGGTGGGACACTGTTGAAGATATGACACTGAATAGAGGTCTACGTCAAGGAGTCCATTTTATAGTAGGTTGCGATTCGTTCATCTAAGACAGCGTTTAGATAGGGATAACCAGACTGGTAGAATCTATATACATAGTTTAAATGTATACAGAAATTTTCTGAGAAAAATCTGTGCGTAGACTACACAGTTCATCAATGTAAATAAAATAGATACCTAGTAAATAAACAATAATATAAATACAATTACTAGAATATTAAAGGTATAAAATTTAAATCTAAAACAAGCAATGAGGTGAATATATACAGACAAATAAGAAAAGAAAACAGAAGCATAATGATGAATACATTAAAAATTAAACTGAGTTATGCAAGTCATAATATGTTTAATATTGTCCACATAAATATCACAAACTGAAGATATACAGGGTGGGTCAATAGTGTGTCGGACATCGATATCTCGTGTTCTACGATAGCTAGAAATGTTTTAAAAAATTTCAGGTAAACTAGATAAAAAAGTCTATAACTGGAAATTATTTTCGATCATAATGGGCGAGCCAAAATGAAGTTACAGAACCAAGTGCCTTTTCTTAAATGGAATGCTATGCATATCAGTACATTTTTTGAAGCCTCTTTCTAAGCTCTATTCGTTCCTATATTAGAATTGAATATCTCCCAACCACTTGGATGTAATGATTTTTTTTGTTGAAATAATGCAATCTGCAGATGGATATTTAAAAAATCACCACAGTCACAATTACGAGTTTTAAGAAAAACTTATGTGGTGAAACATCCCGTATATACCCCATATACAAATTTGATTTTTTCCTAGTTATTTTCCAAATAATATAAGTAATTGATGCATTTAATTCATTTCATTTAATTTTTTTCATTTATGTAGTCATTAAATATTGCACACGTTAAATTTACCAGAATGCATTGTTTAAATTATATTTTTAAAGCAAAGTTAAACGCTACAATTTTGAGACAGAATTTACATAAATTCTAGTCGAGTCGCAGGGTTGTTTATAGTATATTCAGATAAACGTCAAGTACTTCGTGTATTCCCATAGTATGGAATCGCCTACACGTTTCTAACTTAACCATAGAAAAAGATAGAAAGTTGAGCGTCACTCTAAAGCGCCGCACAAGACTACGCCGTATCAATTATAATAGCGTTAAAATAAGCATATTCCCACAAGCAACAAATGGAGATACATAATTCGGGTAGAAGGGTGACATCAGGAACCATATACCGTATACCGAAGGAGATGCCACTTCTATCACTCCCGAGTTACATCGTCGAATGCTATCATTCGCTGTGCTCCTGAGTAATTGCATTTAAATATGCCTAAGTCAC
Source organism: Leptura quadrifasciata (assembly GCA_963675555.1). Lineage (NCBI taxonomy): Eukaryota > Metazoa > Arthropoda > Insecta > Coleoptera > Cerambycidae > Leptura > Leptura quadrifasciata. The sequence continues at coordinate 138,872,353 of OY776675.1, read as the reverse complement.
ATTGCTGACCCTGCGGGCTCGCTGTTCTTATGGTATTATTGTGTGGATATTTTACCTAAGTCACATCGCTGACCCTCTGGGCTAGCCGTTCTTATGGTAGTATTGAGATTAATTATCTAAACTACAAATCAAGCGATCCAAGAAAATCCACATTTAATATTTTGCTATGCATCTCGTAAACAACCATTCTTTGGCGTACTCTTTATGAAGTGCCATTTTAACCTCTCTGTTATGCTCAACGAGTACGTTAAACATGAAGAAGCTGGGGAGAGCATTCACGGGCGATATAACGCTATACAGAGCGCACAGAAATTCTACAGGCATAAATTTCTAAAAGGTGATTACTTTCTTATTTCGAGACTCTACTTTATTATTTGCAATTGCATTCATATTCTGAATAAGAATATTAGATTTTTTAAATGAAATATTAGCTTTGATTTTTAACTATCATAATATTATATTACCAGTTATTCAGTTATGATTTTATTCACGATTTTAATTCATAAAATTTCACTTTCTGAATATCTTACTAGGGAGATTTGCATTTGCAAAATAACAAGTTTATATTCAAGAACTATATATTTTCTGCGTTTATGCAATGACAAGAAACTTTCACTTCCATTATTTTTCATTTGATGTACTTATTAAGGCTATTGTGTGCTTAACTTTGGACATGTCAAATGTCATAGTAATGTTTATCTTTCAAATGATTATCTGAGATTTCTCATCAGCGATCTATTTGGTTTTCTATGATTGTTTAATAACGATCCACCCATTTAATTACCTTGCGCTCACACACTGTACAGGCCATCGGTCAGTGCTGGGTTAATTAGCCCGTAGACCTGTTCGTATTAAGAAGGGTTTACTTTTTCGTCGAGTACTGAACCGGGACGTCGCGTCTGTTTGATTTACAACTGCCCACCTTGTTTTACGTTGTTGGACAGTCATACAAAATTTGGTAGACTGCTTGTTTTGATTATAATCAAAGGATTTTTCCTCAACATTCTATGATCTATGAACTTTAATTATAAATTATTATTATTTAGCGATTGCTAACAACTTTCTTTAATTATAAAACATTATTACCTAGCAATTGCTAACAGCTCTAATTATGGATTATCATTATACGGCCATTGCCACAACCCTAATTACTATTAAAATAACACAGTATACTTTTGTATCTCAGTTCTTGTTATTACATCGAAACACTCAGCATATCTATAGTATGGTCATTACTATAGCAGCGCAAATTTTCCTATTATAATATTTAGACAATTGTCTCAAATATTTGGATTACTTTTGATTTCATGTTCGACTATTGTTGCATCAATTTAAATAAAATAAAATGTTTTTTTTTACTATTTTTTCCCATCAATTATTGTCTTTTCTTTCACCTTTACCTTTTTCTTCATATAAGTAATAAACTAAATAAATGGTTTTGTTTCAAAGCAAAATAGAAAACAAACTTGAACTGTAAATGTACAGTGCAATCTTGAGTAACAAAATACTACATAAATAACATATATAATTAACTAGGTCTCTCAATTAATAGACAGTGTGTTCAAGTTTACCAGGTATTTCAATTAACAGAGTGATTAATTTTCTAAGGTATATAGTATCAGACAGAAACAAGTAATATTAAACTTTATATAAAAGAACCTGGGGTAATTAAAAATGGTTACTACACACACTACAAAGTTTGAGTCCTACACTAACAAAACTAGACGATCACGCAAATGGCCAATCTTATTTGTTTACCCTTCAGATAAATAAATAGTAATTAATATACTGGTGACATAATTACCAGGACTTCTTTTAGTAATTAAACAGGGTACCCCATAATCATTACATTGGTGCCGTGACCAGGATTTCATTGGTAATTAATTGGGGGGGATTAAACCATTACAGTGGATACCAATTACGAGACGTATAATTAATGTTTTTGAATCATTTTCATTTCCTAAAAATGTTCAGGGTGGCCAAAATTTATTTTTCAATTCAGAACTTTTTAAACTAAATTTTCTCAATTTTTTCAAATTTAACATCTTGTGTAATTTTCGACGATGTGATGTAGAAATGAAAAATGAAAATTTTTTGTAATTGCTTCCTATGGCTAATTGCAATCATTTTCGTTTTATAAATAAATGTCAAATTCAAGAATAAACTGAAATTCCCTCAAATAATTCATTAGAAAAATTTATAATAGGTGTTCGACATGTTGCCTATTTTGATTGACACGCGTCTTTATACAATTTTGAAATGAGGCCATTTAATGGAGCCATTTCTTCCAATCCGTTGAAATGAGTATAGCATTTAACCAGTCCTTTACTGTAATGTTTTTTTGTACATTTATTTGCTGTTTTCGTTATTCAACAAGCAATAAAACCTCAGTTTGGTATAAATGTCGCGTACAAAGGAGCATTTATCACACTTATCGGTCGTTACAATTTGTATTGAATTTAAAATATTTGGAATTTTACAATATGAATTTTAATAAAGCGGAACTTGTAGACATGACTTTAGAAATTGTTTACTTACCAATAGAATTTGTCACCAACGTTATCCTGAAAGAAGGATTCCTGATGTTAGCAGCTTCCAAAACCTTCTCGATAGATTTCTGAAAACTGGAAATGTCGAATATAAAAAAAGTGAAAGAGTAAAATGTGTTGTGAACGAAGAAAATGAGTTCTCTGTGGTGCTGGCAACGGTTGAGAATCCCCATGTTAGTCAAAGAGAAGTGAGCTCATTAGTAGGAATAAGTAGACGGTCTGTGTGTCGAATCTTAAAAATAAATACGTTGCATGCATATCATAGTCAAATGCACCAGGAATTATCTGATGACGATTTTCAAAAGCGCCTACAATTTTGTAATTATGCCAGAGGTAAAATGCAACATGATATCAACTTCTTCAATACTATTTTATTCAGTGATGAGGCAATTTCTCATAAAAATGGATTTGTTAATAGGCATAATTTCCATTATTATGCTTCGGAAAATCCTCACTTTTTTATGGAAGTTGATAACCAACATAGATGGTCTATAAACGTTTGGGGATGAATTATTGGAGAACATACAATAGAACCATATTTTTTTGATGGTACATTGACTGGAGCTATTTATCTTCATTTTTTTGAAAACTATCTGCCACAATTATAGATAAATCTCCCTGAATGAATTCGAAATAGGATGTGGTTTCAGCAAGATGGTGCTCCACAACATTATTTAAATGCAGTTAGAGACCACTAAAATAATAGCTACCCTAATCAATGGATTGGAAGCAATGGACCCACTAAATGGCCTGCTAGATTCCCGGATCTTACAAAAATGGATTTCTTTTTATGGGGATACGTGAAGGAAATTGTTTATAGAGACACAACAACAGCACAAAATATGAAGGAAAGAATAATAACTGCCTTTACATCTATCACACCAGCAGTTTTAGGAACAATGGGAACCTCATTTTAAAAGCGCATTCAGATGTGTGTCAGTCAAAATGGGCAACATGTCGAACATTTATTATAATTTTTTCTACTGAATTATGTGAAGAAACCTCTTTTTTAAGTTTATTTTGGAATTTTGTAATTATGCTCAATAAATCGAAACTGCTTGCAATTAGCCCTAGGGAAGTACTTGCCAAAAATGTTCATTTTTCATTTCTACATCACATCGTAGAAAAATATACAGGGTGTTCCATTTGAAAAAATCGACAAAATTCAATTTAAAATGTTCTTAATTGAAAAATAATTTTTGGCCACCCTGTACATTTTTAGGAAATGAAAATGATTAAAAAACATTAATTAGATGTCTCGTAACTCGTATTTACATAAGTTTTTCTTAAAACCCATAATTGTGACTGTGGTGATTTTTTTTAATATTCATCTGCAGATTGCATTATTTCAACAAAAAAATTCATTACATCCAAGTGGTTGGTTGGGAGATATTCAATGCTAATGTAAGAATGAATAGAGCCTAGAAAGAGGCTTAAAAAATGTACTGATATACATAGCATTCCATTTTAAAAAAAGGCACTTGGTCCTGATATTTCGTCTTGGCTCGCCCTGTATGTTATAGAATCTAGTTTACTTGCATTTTTTAAAAAAATTTCTAGCTATCGTAGAACTCGAGATATCGAGGTCCGACGCACTATTGCCGCACTCTGTATTAGTTCGTGTCAAATTCGTATAAAAAATCATATTTGAACGGGACGTCCTTCTTGGAATATAGAAATTAAGTTTATTTAAAACACTGGCGAATCAATATTACAGTGAATTAGATTGAATATGAATTTTATGAATTTTTTTATACGCCCAGCTTCTAGGGACAAAATCCCATATCTATATAAAAGTACAGAATTATTGTCAATTCCCACAAAGGGGTACACCTTGCGTTCTTTATGAACTGCATTTTTAGAGACATCCTATTCCACAAGTTCAATACTATTTATATAGTTTTGGTACAGAGGGTAATATATCAAAGATTCACATTCGAGTTTGCTGCTGACAAATGAGACTATGAATATTATCAAAACATTTACAGTTTCTAATAATAAAACAGAGTATCTGTCTGATGTATATGAGATTTGAATTTTAATTTACTTTATAGCATTGAGTCAGTTCAGTTAATTTATCGGCCAATCACCGTAGACATAAAAATCGCGTTAGATCGCAAAGAATTGCACTGTTCTGAGCTTTTAGGAAGTTTTTAAGATATATACCAATAATGTAAAACCAAGTTTGCAGCTTCGAAAGACCTGTGCTAACTACTTGGTATTAGAGACACTTTTAAAGTAGACAAAATTTGCTACAACTTCAGTGCAACCGCAGCTTCGTAGGTCTAATAGGTCCCAAGATACACTTCAAAAATTGTCCATTTTTTCAAAAAAATTCGAAATTGTACTTTTAGCTGCCTTCCGAGTAAGATATCGGCTAAAACACTCATCTTACGACGAAAGTCATGGGAAATTAAGTTGTAGAGAAATTATTTTGTTTTAATTTAAGTACAAGTGGGACCCTGTAGGGCCAATAGTTCCCTAGTTATCTGGATGGAACGGAAAATGGAGGAAATCGGATTTTTCACGAAATGGAGCCTGACGAATTGTAGGAATTTGTAAAGGGTAAGAAGGACATAACTCGATGGAAAATGGTTTATATCATGCAAAATTAAGTTCAGTACAATTAATAATAAGGTATAAATTTATCAAAATTATATCAAAATTGTATAAAAATTATTTTGATAGTTTGGGGACCTGGGATGTGAAATATTGAACGTGAAGTGATGGCGGGACCTCAGCTGACTCCTGCGATAGAAATAGACACCACAACGTAAATAAGTATTTATGAAAATAAATGCGTAATCAATTTTATAATAAATTACAACGGAGGGGTAAGTATGTAATATTAGACTTACCTTTACGCACGTAGCGAGGCAGTCGTGTTCTTTTGGAAGGCCCAGGCTTGTCAGATGACCTTTCTTGGGTCTCCGGAGACTCTTCTGTTGTCGGATTAGATCTACTACTAGATACTAGTGATAAAGGGTCGTCGACGTCATCTTTTTCGTCCGACTCAGCCATGACTAAGGGAGGAGTGTTCAGGGAGGTCTTCCTCTGACAAACTTTGCAGAGAGCAGAGCATTTCAGCCTTGCTCTCAGGCAGAAGCAGCTTCCTCCTCTGCACCCTTTCTGGCAGCAGATTTTTGATTGAAAAGTCACAGTTCGAATAGTTTGCGGCCATTTGAACAAGCACACTGAATTGCGTTGTAGATAGCGGCCGGGGAGTATAGAGGGGAGGATAGAAGCGAGATTCACGAAAATGACCGAGAGTGGATCGGAGAGTCACGAACGTTGGGGTAAACTTAACGTTTCTTTTTAGTTTTTTAATTTTTAGCTTTGCATACAATGCTATATTTGTGTATTTGTCCTGCTCTCTAAATGGGTCTACCTGTTGAGCAGTGTATGTAAATAAATCAATAAAATAAATAAATAAATATAATGTAACACATTATGATTGCTCCTGAATAAGGAAGAATCTATTCTATAACTCCATTAAGCTGAAAGTTGGGTATAAAAAAATAATTACTTGAGACGAAAACTTGTTACGCCCATGGATATAACACTTTCCTAATGAAAACGCCAATCGAATCAATTTATCACAGTCCCTTATAAAAGACCTTTTCTCTTTATTAAAGTTTACAAAGTAATTTGAGATGTCAAAATTCCAGAACCGCACAAAATCAAAGGCCAATTACTTCGGGAGAGATAGGACTGCCGTTCATTAAGGGCTGCAGTATCTGTATGTCTTTGCTCCCGTTCTTTGACATGATTCGGTTCGCAGAATGATAAACAACCCACAAATCATTTTGAGGAAATAACATTATTTTTGGGGCAAAATAGTGTTCTCTAACCATTAATTAAATTTGTAACAAACTGAAATGAATCAATTTCCGTGTAAATGTGTATATAATACTAATTTTAGTCCTAATTTAAATGATACAGTCTTTTGACTGTTTATTTTTATTTATTTATGTATTATTTATTAATCGCTACTCTACAGGAACGACGTTCCTAATTACCGAGTTGTGTATACGCGTACACATAGACAATTATATTACGATCATTCCCTACGATATTGCCATCTGTCGCAGTTGAGACTCGAACTCAGGAGTGATACAGCGACTAGACGTGTTGCCTCTCAAACAATCTCGTCTAGTCTACTGCTACCAACTCGGTAACACATGAAAAACGCCACTAAATGTCAATACCCTAGCCAGAATTCGAATCCAGGACTCCATGGTTGCAAGCCTAACACGTAAACATTAAGCCACCAAGCCGATATTTCATATTTTCATGTTTGATTTGATTTACCAGCACACGGTAGGCATTACTGCCAATCCCGAAAAGCATACTGCCGGGCCAGCTGCGTCTACGCTGTGTTGGACAGTCATGCTTGTTGCCAGCAGCGAAATCATATATTACCTATTGCATTTAACGACGCAGTGACTTGTTACGGACCTCTAGCGTATGCGACCCACCATACGCTTTAGCGTTTTGTGGGCCGCATAATAACAACTGCTACGTCCGTAACACGTTCGCTATTCTCCATGGGAGGGCGACACATGGTGGCACGTGATCAGCAGAGAGCGGAAAACGGGTAGGCAACCATTTTTGCTGGCTTGGTAATTAGTTGGTAATTCTTCCAACCTCGGTTAATCCAAGGCATCCTGGTGGATTTTAGAATTATCAACACAAGAAAATTTCCTCAATCTGTTGTTGTTCCGTTTAGCGGAATATTTTGTAGTTGTGAGTAAATTTTATCTGCGGAAGTAGGATATTTAATTACACAAGGTAAGCTAACCTCTTCACGCCATCTTGCCCGTTCTCTACCCACGTGTTTCGCAAATTTGCAGGCTATCCTTTGGAAATACCGTGCCAATTTAAAAGGCGGACTCGACCCCATTCATCCGACTGTGGCTTCCCGGAGTATTGGTGGATTGTTCCCTCATCAGTGAGGTAAATTATGTTTCATTTGTAGGTTATGTCAGAATTACTCACATTAGGCACGCTTCACGTGCATTTCTGACTTTGTGAATTACATCGTGATATCTTTAGGGTTCTACGGACGGGGCTTCTACACACGTCAGTGAGAGTTCCACGGAAGGTGCCAGGGCTGGTGAGGCTACCATCAACCCCATCCTTGGGTCCATTTCTTGTGTCCCGAAGACATCTCCGTAGGGCTACAGTTCTTCCACGTCCGGACTCGGTATCGTACCACCCTAAACAAGTGTGTTGTGTTGTTTATTTTTTTTACTTACCGGGGACCACCTTCAGTGGTTCGGCTGGATTTCAATTCATACGTTTGCATTTTTAACTTGTACATATTTAAAGATTCAAATCAAACCTTTGTGGCAGAATTTATGACAATTTATGAGGACATTGTAAACCGATGTGTAGCTACACGAGGCATTTTATGAATGTTATAACTTATTAATCGAGATATTAGCCACACCTTGTGAACATCGCCAGATTATATGCTAGAGAACCAATTTTGTAAATTGTATAATAAGTGCATTTCATTTTTAAAGAAAGTGTCATTATTTCGTCTGCGACCACTACGCATGGAAACCTGTGATTTGTTAAGTAAGTAAACTAATAATTTGTCACAGTTTATGTAAACTTGGGCTTAACGCCCTGAGTTAGTCTGAGCTAGAGAAATTTTATCGTAGGCACGTACATCACTTTCCGGGTTAAGTAGTTCCTACGATATCTGCTACGCTACAGTAACCCAAGTTATTTCGTTACGTAATATCTTATAATCATTAATATCCAACGTATTTATTTGGTTATGTACATAAATCCGTAGCAGTGGCGCCCAACGTGGGGCCACTGCTACGGAATTTTTCTAGTCGTGAAGGGACCCACAAATTTAGGCGCTAACTTTGCCGTGAAATATTTAGAGGCATCAGACTGGGCGTGAGAACATCTCCAGACCTTTTGCTTCAAAACAAACTTATCGGGTCGGCGTCTTAGGTTATACGCTAGAGAACCAATTTTGTAAATTGTATAATATAGTGCATTTCATTTTTAAAGAAAGTGTCATTATTTCGTCTGCGACCACTACGCATGGAAACCTGTGATTTGTTAAGTAAGTAAACTAATAATTTGTCACAGTTTATGTAAACTTGGGCTTAACGCCCTGAGATAGTCTGAGCTAGAGAAATTTTATCGTAGGCACGTACATCACTTTCCGGGTTAAGTAGTTCCTACGATATCTGCTACACTACAGTAGCCCAAGTGATTTCGTTACGTAATATCTTATAATCATTAATATCCAACGTATTTATTTGGTTATGTACGTAAATCCGTAACAGAATTAGTTAGCAATTTTAGATTCAGAGTTCCGAAAGTAATGCCTTTGAGAGGTCAATAAAATTATTATTTTTAAATAAACTGCTTATTAAATATACTCTTCGGGCTTCGCCCTGGCATTTTTAGAATTTAATTGTGTGAGAGCTAACATAGATAGTCGCTGTTAACTCTTCCGGGTTCAAGCCTCAGCTGCGGCAAATGACAATGTCGCAGGGAATGTCTGTTGTGTCATGGTTTGTATGTGATAGTGTGTCTTGGTTGAGTGGTGGAATAGCATATGGTTAAACTCTCAATTACCTTAATATAAGTAAGGGCATTAAAAAAACCGCTTCCCAAGGAATTACTACTTCTACATCCAGATATTGTATCCAAGTCTTATGCACACTAAATCCCAAAGTAATAATTTATTCCCTTTAATAATAGAGTGGGGGTGGTAGAGGGGCTAATGTAAAAAAAAATTAGAGGCCCTTGGTTCTCGTACACACACTAAATGCCAATTTAATTTTTTACTTCCTAATAAAAGGGTCAGGGTGGCAATGGGGTGATAGAGGGGGTAGGTAACGCCAAAAGCTTTTTTTAGACGTTTCGTTCTTGTATACAACTAAATTACATTTTGATTTTTTTTACCTCCTTCAATAATAGGATGGGGATAGCAATGGGGGCGGTAGAGGGGATAACTAACGCCAAAAACATTTCATTTCACGAAACCTCGTGATTTGGAAGAGCTGAGGCAACGCATAATAAACATTTTTGCAGAAATACCACCTCAAATGATAATAAGTGCTATTGAAAATTTTTACGTTCATCTCTGACAATGCCAAGTCAATAGGCACCATTTTGAACACCTGCTATAATCTTGAAATTAAAACCTGCTAGTGTAGCAGTTAAGCTGTAAACTAATTGCCTCAACTGGCCGAAATCCTCACCTTGCCTTAAATGGCTGAGTTACCTCCTTGCCTTCACTGGCTGGGATCAAGAACTCGTCTGAAGTGACTGAATTAAGAAGTAAAACCACTGTTAGTTTTTTTTAACATCGAGTTTTTTATTGCCCTGTAAAAAATGTAAATTGAACATTACTAGCTGCTAATAAAGTTACAGAATGTTAATAGTTGTTGTAATTTCCGCACGACCGTGTAAAATCACTGTTCTCAAAACAGCTCGGGAAATCATTCACTCTGAGATCAGTAGTTTTGCTTTTCGTATGCGTTCAAAACTTGCATGTTCCACTCAATTTTTTGCGATTGCAGCGACACCTTGCGAGAATCGAAAAAAAAGTCGGATATAAAGTTCACGTATTTTTGGCCGTAGAATCCGAATCCGCTATAAAAAATAGGGATTTTCATTACAAATTTCAAAATTGCCCCCCGCTCCACCCACTGGGTTAGGGGTGGGAGAGTCGAATCCAATGTCATTGGATAGATTTCGTGAAAATAACAAATACGTGTTTTTCAGTTTTTGATTTGGACGTTTTTTTATGGGCACAAGACGCTACTCTTGAAACAGTAATGTTTTCTTTTCATTTTTTGCGATTACAGCGACACCATGCAAGAATCGAAAAAAATGTCCGGAATAAAATATACGTAATTTTTTCCGTAGAATCCGATTCCTCAATAAAAAGTAGGGGTTTCCATTTGAAATTTTAAAGTTTCCCCTCGCCCCACCCACAGGGTGGTGGGTGGGGAGGTCATTTTGGTATCAGTAGATAGTTTTTTTTAAAATTTTTGTCAAGTATTTTTTTATTTCTCGATTTGATGCAAACTGTTCGAGATTTTCCACCGTTCCCATACTTTTCTAACACCCGGTATTTCTGTAACGCGTATAATTAATTTTGTTTTCATGAGTTTGGTTATGGATATAAAAATTTTTTTGAGATAATCCCTTTGTCTAATGTAGTTTATTAACCCTGTTGTACATATGTCGTAGTCACATGGTGAAATACGGCTTTTCGGGAAAAGCCTAGGCATTTCATGTAATGCCGGCAGATAGTGTGAAATCTGTATGCTACACGATTAGCCTAGGCTGTTCATGAAGAGCCTGGTTTATTTAGTCAGTTAATGTTATGATTTGTGCTTTACATGATCTGCCGTGATTTAGGCCATCGGCATTTCATGAAATGATCAAACAAGTTTTCGAATTACTCGGGCGCCAGTCCTAGTTTAAGTGATAGGACACACTACTCTCAAGCCGAGTACGCGAGGCTGAGCAGCTCAAGTGGAGAAAGTTTATTCCAGTGGGTCAATATATGGGAAATTAGACGTTCACACACAGACAGTAAAACTCAGAGTTTTCAATAAAATTAATATATTACGATAATCCTACTATGTACAATTCTAAATTTTCTCTAACTACTTAGTTACTATTAGAATTTACTAGTTACTGGATACCGGGAGGAGCAAGCAAAAATCTAGTACCAAATGACTCAGGCGACAAGGATAGCAAGCACAAAACTACTATTTAAAATATTAGCACCAAGCAAACGGCAAAGTGTTAGCACAAAGTAAGCGGCGTTACCTGGGCAATTTAATAAAGCGATACCAAGGTGCAGATTAGATACGGATACCAGGCAAATGAAGCAAGACCACAATTATATACAGTATTTAAAATAGGAATAAGAAAAAAAACTATAGTGCAACAGTTTATAGAATACTTCTTGGTCTGGATTCGGGCACGTCTGCTTGCGGGAACGGTCAGAGCGGACGTCTAGGAGGGTATTATTCCGCAATAACATATCAAAATCCTTTGCAAAATTGCACAGAACGGAAATAGGTCTATAATTGCTAACTATAGATGGATCGTCAATTTTAAAAATGGGACAGACTTTAGCCATTTTCCACACATCTGGAAATGTCGCAGTCTTCAACGCTAAAACCAAACAAAATGGAAAGAGGTTTGGCAAAAGCATATGTACTATCCTTTACAAAAAGAAATGATATTCCATCAGGTACAGAAGTAAATTTGCTTTTTAATTTTTTTAAGACTTTAACAACATCATTTGGAGTGAAGGTGTACGCACGTGTAATATTCGAATCAATATTTAGAGGCAACAATGAATCATTATTTTGAGGTAGGTAAACGCTACTAAAATACTCCCCAAATAGATTAACAATCAACTGAGGGATGGCATGTTATGCATCATACTACCTGCAATTCTGAAGTCTTGCTTCTTACCATTGAAAAGTTTCCAAAAGGTCTTAGGATCATAAATAATCGAGTCTTGGACGTTTTTTAAATACTCTGTATATGCAACATTAGTCTCTGCCCCTTTATATTTTATCTCAGACGATGAAACTCACTGAGATCATAATGAGAGTTGAATAATTTGCGTGAATTACAAAATAGAATGTTTAGATCTTGTCAAGAAATAGCACCAGAGACACTTAGAGACACAGAGAATAATTTGCATGTAATTTTTTTTACGAAATGCTAGAGTTATTTGATAAATTCTTATCGCAGCTTGTACAAAATAGATTTAAAACTAATTGTGAACGCTGGGATTAAAGAAAGTATTTATCACTTAAATCTCGAGGTAGGAAATTTAGTGAATTTCATGTTGAGAGTCTGTATTTGTAATCCGATTTATGTCGCTGTCTGCCATTCATCAAGAGAAACTAAGAGAGTGAGAACGTATCTTGAACCCGGTGATTATAAACTGCACACGATTCGGAACATTGCTTTGATGAAAAATGAAACGAGCATCCAAATATTTGCAATATCTTTTCAACGAAATCCAAGCATAAGTGAAGTGATAGGCTTATAGAAAATATGAATTGCCAATGATTTTTTAATTACATTGTAAACATTGTCATTGCGATAATTAAACTAAATATCAGGGAACCCCATGTGTTCATTGAAAATTAAAGAAGTTTCAGTTGTTTGACCATAATATTTAAGTAAAGTTGGAAATGATTATCATTAACGAGGAATTTTACTTGCTCACGAAATATATAGTAATAAAATTTAAAAAAATATACTGAGAATGAAGATTCTAAAGCGAAAACAGAATTAATATAAAATATTTTTTCCATAATTATTGTAAAATTATTGGTCAAATGTAGAAATTTTAAACTAGGTTTAAACACGCCTGTTTATTGATGTTATTATATTATTACTGTTAAATATTTTATGGGACGCAATGCATACTGTATAGTTTCATAAAAAAACCGCTGACCAAGGAATCACTTCTTCCACATCCAGATTTTGTATCCAAGCCTTATATGCACTAAATCCCAATGTAATATTTAACTTCCATTAACAATAGGGTGGGCGTAGCAATGGGGGTGGTAGAGGGGGTGGCTAATGTCAAAATAAATTTTAAAGGCCCTTGGTTCTCGTATACACACTAAATCCCAATTTAATTTTTTACTCTCTAAAAATAACAGAGTAGTGGTGTCAACGGGAGTGGTAGAGGGGGTGGCTAACGCCAAAATAAATTTTACAGGCCTTTAGTTCTCGTACACACACTAAATCCCAATTTAATTTTTTTACTCCCTTTAATAATAGGGTGGGGGTGGTATTGGGGGAGATAGTGGGGGGTGGCTGATGCCAAAAAAAATGCTGAGACCTTGACTTTTTATACATGCCCTAATGCAATTTTACGGACTGTTACCTGCTTTCTTTGCTTATTTACGCTTATTTACCCCATTCACCCCAGAACCCTTAACGGAATCAGAAAAAATATAATCTAGTTCCAGGTCTCGTTATAATACATAAGTATACTGAATTTCAAGTCAATATCATAAACGGTTCCAGAGTAAACGTGCGCACAAAAATGTTACAGATTGGCAGACAGACAGACCGACAGACAATTTTTTCCGCTCAAATTTAAAATCTCGACGTTTCATGACATTTTCAACAAAATATATATATATATATATAGAGTTCAAGTGTCCTTCTAGAGGGCAGAAATATTAAAAGCTCCTCTATAAAATCCTTATTTTATTGTAAGGAATATAACCAGACTGCAACCAACAGCTACTCTCCGGGCTATATGCCCCGCTGAGCGCTGAATTACAAGTTACAAGCCTGGCGCGTTAAGTGTAATAAACACATATTATCAATAAAACGCTAATGCTTCGATTGCAACAAACACCAGCCGAAAGACTGATCCTACTTAACTTGTGTCGCCCGATGAGAATGCTATTAACTTAAGAAACTTACAAAAAGTATTAGTTGAATGGTGGCATTGCTTGGTCGTAAGCAAAAAATGGGAATGCAGATGTGATGTGATGTGAAACCGCGTTGTTCACACTTCAGTTTTCGCGAGTGTCAATTTTTCCGCCCTGAGATTTTTTTGTCGTGGGCACGCTACATCACTTATCCGGGCTAGGTAGTGTCCACGATCTGCTACGCACAACAGCCCAAGTGTGTTTTTCTTTTGTATTATCATGCAACCCCTACCGCCTCACAATAAGAGGAGTGATAAATCCATAGCAGTCGACCTCGATTTCCTGTATCACTCGTACAATCTTTCAATAGAAGAAATTACAGTAATTCTACGAAAATTGCTACAGTTTTTTATGTATCGAACTAGTGTACCCAATTGTCCACTCTTTAAGCACTTTCTCTTCATTATTATGCGTGCATGCGTGTAGCGCTTGCTACAGGTGAACTTCGCCTATACCATAAATCATATTAAATTTATATGTAAATTGTAAATTCTGGTAAATAAAGACAGTATTATTATTATTATATATCAATTACAATCGCCGTGATTTTGATCGCTAATTCTATTGGAATATTTCCAGGCCCCGGTACACTACCCTTTCTTTGTGTGTTTCAAGACTTCATATTATTTCCTTTTTAATTACTTTTACCTTTATCTATCATATTTTTTGTGTGATATTTGGGTATATTTTGCCTGTGTTAATCATGATCTTTGTTTAACATTTTCTGATAATACTCTTCAATTCTATTATCTTAATCACATGAATATTTTTCCTGTCTGTATTCTACTGTCAATGAGCCTATTTAGCACTGAAATGCCGCTTTCAAACGAGCCTTAAACAGTAAGGCGGATCGAGATGGAGTTTTTTACATTCGATTTAGGATGGCATTTATAAAAAAATGTTATAACTTTTTATCTTATACAAATGGAAAATGCATTCTATGCAGACCAAAATGCATTTTTTGAGTTAATTAAAAAAATCTTGTTTTGGAAAATACTGAATTAAATTAGCAAAACTCTGTTACTTAGGAGTTTGTTAAATTATTATTATATATATATGTTGTATTTTAGGTTTTCGCGGGTGTTAAATGAAGTGTTGTTGTACTTCCGGGTGCTCTCCCGCGGCGATGGTCGACTCCTCCAGGAGTCACGGTTGTCTAAACGACGTTTCGGCAGAATCTCATCTGCCATCTTCAGGTTCTCACTGAAAGCTGCCTACTGCTGCTCCTCGTTGCTCGAACTGAACTGACATTCCCCGCGTTGTGCGGCTCCTTATATATGCTCCAGCCTAGGACGCGCCTGCGCGTTTGGCTCCGTGTTACCGGTCCCCCACCACCTGTGGTAGGCGTGGTGGGCGCCTGAACCAATCCGACAAATGGCCTCGCTGAAATGTCACGCTCCACGTGACTTATCGCCGGTGGTCGGGCATCCTCTTGTCCAATCGGTGCCGCAGAATGCCGTGGTTCTCCTTGATTGGTCCTAAATCGAATGCAAAAAGGAAATAAAAACTATACATGATTAGTGCACCAGGATTATTTTTGGCTAATGCCAAATAATGTTTAGAGGCCCTTGCTTCTCATATACACACTAAATCCCAATTAAATTTTTTACTCCCCTTAATAATAAGGTGGGGGTGGCAATGGGAGTGGTAGCGGAGGTAGCTAACGCCAAAAAATTTTTGAGACGTTTCGTCCTTGTATACACACTAAATCACATTTTTTTACTCCCTTTCATAATAGTGTGAGGATGATATTGGGGGCGGTGATAACGGGGGTCGCTGATGCCCAAAAAAATTTTGAGACCTTGACTTTTCCTAGATGCCCTAAATTGCAATTTTATGAACTCTTACCTGCTTGCTTTGCCTATTTATCCTTATTTAACCCATTTACTCCCGAAACCCCTTAACGGAATTAGATCAAAATAGTTGTAGATTTCGTTGCAGTCTATTTCAACCTAAAAATTTTTTTTTTCTTCTGCGTTACTATACTTCCACTGGACGTGGAATTAAAAAAAAATAAAACACGTGTAATATAAATTATTAACATAAAGATTATTCATTATTTTCCAAAATAAGTTATTTAATGAACTCAAAAATGCACTTTTAAACATGCATTTTGGTCTGTACAGAATGCATTTCCCACTTGTATAAGATAAAAAGTTGTAACATTTTCTATAAATGCAGTCCTAAATCGAATGCAAAAAACCCCATCTCGATCCGTCTTACTGCTTAAAAACCGTTTGTGAAATGCTAAATTCCCTCGACTGTTAAATCACTCTCTGCCTCAGTTTGTTCACGAAACGTATCTTAAGACTATTTCGAAAAAAGTCTAGGTATAGTAGTCGCCTGTCAAACAATTTAGTAAGATATATGACTCAACAAATCACAGTTGCTGTGCACACGTTTACAAAAAATCGGTTTTAAACATTTTTGTGGCTTCTTCCAACCTTGACGTGTTCATTGTGTAGATTTCTCATCATAAAACCGTAAGAAGGATAAATATTAACATCGCGACGTGCAGTTTGCATACCCCTTTCGAGAATTAGGTACGGTTTTAGGCTGGTAATCCGCACTACAAAGCATTGAGAGCATTTTATTTGCCGGTATGCATATAGTAGCAAGCCTTCCAGTTATTATTAACTTTAATAATTATGGTTTGAGCTTCTACTTGAAGACGTATACAGATGGCACTGGTTTTGATTAGTTCTGAAATGACATGGTTAATGCATAACACTGAGGTTAAACTAATTTCTCTGTGCAATTCGAAGTTTTCGAACCGGGATTAGAATTTCTGTCATTACGGTTCCGCTTATTACTGCAACTCTTTGATAAGTGGGTTACTTTAAAGTAATAGTAATTATTTCACGTTAGAGCTTTAGTGGTTACATGGTGTTAACAACTACCTAGGAAAGGAAGCCAATAATAATTACTATATATGCTTAGTACGATTTACTAAAACAAAGCAAGACAATGTTACATCATCTGAAAGAGTAAAATAATACTAAAAGTTATGACTATATTTCTACCACTAAAAAAGACTACTTTTAATAAAAACATAATTAATATTAAGCAGAACGTGATGCAGAAAATATAAATGAAACATAAAATTGTTCCAAATAAAAATATATACTTTATAATCATTCTTAAAGAATTGAAAAAAACAATAAATATTTCTTGGAGCTTTTTATTCAAAAAATAACTAAGTTAAATAATACTAGTAATTTTTTAATCCCGTCGATCAAATACATGATATAGGATAAGTCTAATGTTACATAGAATATTTAAATTATAAAAATAATATAAGAAGTACATTCACAAATGAACTAGATAGAGGTAAAACTGCTTTCCTCCAGCCCTGATGCAGGCTCTATACCTTTGAAGAAGGAACGTTTTAAATTGCGTGAATATTCGGATTGGCTGATTTCTTCAGCAGTTAGCCCGATGCGCTAATGCAATTCATTTATGATTGAACAGGTCGAAAGTACACCATTTCCAATGCATATCCCTAGTAAAACAAATCTAAAGGATTTAGGTCTGGTGACCTGGGTGGCCACAGAATTGAAGCTAAACGACAGATCCACCTTCCCGGATATTTCAAATTTTGGTATGCTCTCACCTCTCTTCCATAATGTGCAGGGCATCCGTCGTTCTGTAGCCACATTGTCCGCCTGAGGGATAAAGAAAAATCTTCTAGGAAGACCGATAGGTCGTTTTGAAGGAATTCCAAGTAATTGTCGGATATTAATGTTGGTGGCAATTTGAATGGGCCTACCACTTGACCATTTAGGATGCCTGTCCACAAATTTACTTTAAATTGGTATTGTAAACGATCTTCCCTCATCAAATGGCGATTTTCCAACTGCCAGCTATGCTGATTATGTAAATTTACAAAGCCATCTCTTCTGTACGATGATTCGTCAGACCACAATATAAAAAATCTGGATCCACTAGTATCATTTGCAGCATTCGTCGGCAAAATTCCACTGTCATGGAATAATCTCTGGGTACTAGAGTTTGCACACGTTGTGCATGGAAAGGATAGAGTTGGTACCGTTTTAGAATCCTATGAACCGTTGTTTCAGATATGCCAGTGCGTCGTGATATGGTACGCACAGAAGTCGATGAATCGTCGTTAATTTCATCAAGCAATTCTTCGTCAAAATCTTTACGAGGTCTTACTTCACTGGCACCACCAACATCACGAAGACTAAAAATTCTTCTCTCGCGGTATGCGTTATGCACTCTAATAAACACACGATAGTCAGGGTGTTGTGCGTTTGGGTACTTTTCTCAATAACGCACAGCAGATGCACTGGCGTTGCCTCGTCGACATTCGCCGTAAATTGAATACACATTAGCATACTCACGTTGTGTGTACTGGATACAAGGTATTGTGGTTCTGAACAAGTTCCAAATATCCAAATAAATACCAAGCTATTATTATCGTCAAAAACAAAGTCTGAATCTGTAACCAAATAGAGTCCAAGTCCAGAGCACAAAGTTTATGCGTTACAACCAAATCTCAAAGAATTTCAGAAGAATGACAGGTAGTTACTAACGCCAGACGTACAAAATGCCATATGTCACACACGAGAATATCGACCAATGCTTTGACCAAGCAATATAATTAAAAACGAGGCTTACTTGTTAAAAATTTCCTGATAAATTTAGCTCATTCACCATTCAAACAGCTCTATCTATTTTCTGACAGGACAACTAAAAATTTTTATACCATTTTCAAATTGAATAATACGTAGGCAAGCTTTTAGGATACATGGCAAGTATCGTTTGACACTTTTCTTTACACCATGCAAGGTCAAATTCAGCGGACGGAATCTTGGTGGAACCGAAACTTAAGAATACATTTTTGAGAATACTATCGGGGTTATTCAAAAATTTCTATACTTGTTTGATAGCACAACTGTTCTACAATAATACTCACTAAAAAACAAAATGAAAAATTTCTTACTTTGTGGTAGTGGCATGCAAAATACTATTCTAGGGTATAAATTATCAAAATTTCAAAAAGTGCCCATATTTCGAAAACCGTAAGGTCAAGTTGTGGTATTCTGATAGGTTTTGGTCTAGACTATTACCATTTTCAAGATTATCCATTATTTACAGAACATCCTGTATAAGAGATAAAATTACTAGTATGCACTGCAAGCAACTGGTCATCCTATATTAATCTGATAAATAAATATCTGTGTTACTGTTACATGGCTTATGTCCATTTAACAATTTTATATAATAACTGGTATTTTACTTATATTTAGCACGCCATGTATAACATTTTGATTCAGTTTTTGTAAGTGAGACAGTTTCAACTATCAGAAATTTTCTTTTTATAACTGCTAAATTATTTCACATTGTTTTTAGTACCTATTTTTGTATCTTAGGAACTTAGTCATATTTTTAACACTAAATTATGTATCTCTGTTACAGCTTCAGAACCCATTGTTGATGCCAATAAGCCTACAAAAACATTTACATTCATTTTTGTACATTGTTTACTATGTGCATGTAGTTATTATTCTTACTTGTGAAACATTCTCATTATAGTGTTATATAGTGTATCCTATATGATGTAATATATTTACTGAATTTTCACAAAACAGTTTGTAAACGATTTACTTTATTACAACTGTTCGTATTTTTGGTTATATGTACAAATTGCAAAGTAATTATCTAATCTGTGGTATGCAACTAATGTCAAACTATTATTGTTTAAAGATTCCTTTTATCGATTGTATACCTGTCACTTATTTTAATTATGCATTTAAGTCGCCCATCAACAGATGGCAATACCCGTATAACATTACAGCTTTCAATTTAGTAAAACTATATTTTTCAAGTTTGTATATTGGTACTGAAGAGATTTATGCCCACCCCTCCAGTATATTAATTACTATTTATTTATCTGAAGGATAAACAAATAAATTTGGCCATTTGCGTGATCGACTAGTTTTGTTAGTGTAGGACCCAAATTTCGTTGTGTGTGTATGTAGTAACTCTTTTTAATTACCCCAGGTTCTTTTATATAAAGTTTAATATTACTGGTTTCTGTCTGATACTATATAACTTAGAAAATTAATCACTCTGTTAATTGAAATACCTGGTATATTTGAACACACTGTCTATTAATTGAGAGACCTAGTTAATTATATATGTTATTTATGTAGTATCTTATTACTCAAGATTGCACTGTACATTTATAGTTGAAGTCTGTTTTCTATTTTGCTTTTGAAATTAAAACATTTATTTAGTTTATTACTTATATGACGAAAAGGTAAAGGTGAAAGAATAAGACAATAATTGATGGGAAAAAATAGTAAAAAAAAAAATCATTTTATTTTATATAAATTGATGCAACAATAGTCGAACATGAAATCAAAAGTAATCCAAATATTTGAGACAATTGTCTAAATATTATAAAAAGAAAATTTGCGTTGCTATAGTAATGACCATACTATAGATATGCTGAGTGTTTTGATGTAATAACAAGAACTGAGATACAAAAGTATGCTGTGTTATTTTAATAGTAATTAGAGTTGTGGCAATGGCCTGATAATGATAATCTATAATTAGAGCTGTTAGCAATTGCTAGGTAATAATGGTTTATAATTAAAGTTGTTAGCAATAGCCAAATAACGAATCGAATGCAAAACAAAGGACAAGAATCATGTCATGGTTGTACATTATCAAAATTAAGTTGAAAAATGAGCGTTAAATACTCATGTCATAGAACGTCGAGGAAAAATCCTTTGATTATAATTAAACAAGCAGTCTACCAAATTTTGTATGACTGTCCAACAACGTAAAACAGGGTGGGTAGATGTAAATCAAACAGACGAGACGTCCCGGTTCAGTACTCGACGAAAAGTAAACACTTCTTAATACGAACAAGTTTAAAAGCTAATTAACCCAGTACTGACCGATGGCCTGTACAGTTTGTGAGCGCAAGGTAATTAAGTGGATGGATCGTTATTAAACAATCAAAGAAAACCAAATAGATCGCTGGTAAAAAATCTCAGATAATAATTTGACAGGTAATAATTACTACGACATTTTAAATGTCCAAAATTAGGCACACATAGCCTTAATAAGTACATCAAATGCAAAATAATGGAAGTGAAAGTTTCTTGTCATTGCATAAACACAGAAAATATATAGTTCTTGAGTATAAACTTGTTATGTTACAAACGCAAACTTCCCTAGTAAAATATTTAGAAAATGAAATGTTATGAAAATCGTGAATGAAATCATAACTGAATAACTGGTAATATAATATTATGATAGTTAAAAATCAAAATTAATCGTTCATCAAAAATCTAATATTCTTTTAGTACCACAAATGCGTTAATTTTCCCCATTACACCCTAACGAAACCAGAATATAAATCCAATTGCCAATAATAAAATAACGTCTCGAAATAAACAAGCGATCACCTTTAGGAATTTATGCCTGCAGAATTTCCGTACGCCCTGTATAGCGTTATATCACCCTTGAATGCTCTTCCCCAGCTTCTTCATGTTTAACGTGCTCGTCGACCATAGCAGAGATGTTAAAATGGCACTTCATAAAGAGTACGCCAAAGAATGGTTATCTACGGCGTCAGTACAGCGAACTCAATGTCCAGCGATGTACCTAAGGTGTGGTGCAATTGTAATCTCCAGGGAGCAACAGCGAACCCAATGTCCTGCGATGTAGCTCGAGTCTGATTACCCTTTTCCATGGGCACCGCAGTTTCTTTTATATAATAAAAATGACGTCACAAGCTTTAGTTTTGTGGTCTCACGATTGGAAAATGTTTATATTATAAATTTCAATGTCTACATGCGTCGTAGATGCAGAGTCCGTCCTTGCATGACTTAAGATAGAAAACGACAGACGATTTCATTCTGTGAGAAGTAAAAGAAGTACTTGACGCTTATCGTGTCCATTGTAAACAAATGCTGTGACTAGACTCGATTTTTAAGTAAATTATTTCGTACAAATGTAGCGTTTAACGTTGCTTTAAAAGAATGTAATTTTAAAATGCATTTCTGGTAAATTTACTGTGTTTAATATTTAATGACTAAATAAATGACAAGATGAAATAAAATGAATTAACTGCAATAATTACTTGAATTTGGAAATATTGATAAGAAAAAATTAAATTTATCCATGGGGTATATACAGGGTGCTTCAACTGGAATCAAACGCCTTTATGCAAGGATAAATTGCCAAATAATTTAAATTGCTCTACCAGACAATGGGGTCCTGAAGTGTAGTACCATAGCTTTCCATTTTCATCTGTACCCACTAGAAATCCAGGAGATTGGTATCAAATTCATTATTTTTTGTATTAAAATTACTCCTTTTTCATTGATATAATTTTATTAACAAAATTAGACCTAAAGTTACATTTCAAATATCGTAAGTTCATATTTTTCCCAAGCATTTATTGAAAACCAAATGTTACTATTTTTTATGTAACATTATATTATAAAATTTATTTATTTATGTAATATATTTTATCATTCATTTTATTCATATTTTTATTTCCCTTACCAGTAATTTCGGTCTCGTCTATAGGAGACTGGTTTTACGGAAAAAGAGACAACTCAACTAATTATCAACAACTATAGATGGTGCCCACACAATATCAATTTTTTTCGTTGTCTCCTTTTCTCTAACAAAACAAAAATGTGTCTTTTGTGTCATAGATTCAAAGAGGGTAGGTTTCATATCTCCTTACAAGTGCTCTGAATCCACGACTTTGTTCCGACTAAAACCGGCTAGTCGTTGACATATGTCGCCTAATCTTTTTCCCAAAAAATAAACAATAAGGGAAATGAGGTAACATTACACTGATTCAAAATTATTAGAGGCGTTACACGAAAAAAAAACTATTTAATTCATTAAACCCTGTCCTCTGCACTCTCCACACATTATTCTTCCGAACTAATAACAAAAAACATTCAAACTTGTTATATCACATTTTTCAAAATCCTGTTGATAAATAAAAAAAACTATGTGCATGGAACTGATTTGGGTTACACTCAATATATCGTCTATGTACAATGTGTTATGTACTAATTCAGTATATACTAATAATTATTATAACACTTTGAGAATAGGACATGTCAAATGTGGAGACAAGGATTCTCTGTCTATTACCATCCACAAACAGTCAAGCCAAAGGGAAAACATCATTATGTTATTACCTTAGGGTGTGATGTATCTATTGTCATCATAATGATAGATAATATACTCGGTGTATGCCAATTTACATCTAATATGTATGGTCTCAGATACATGTCAGCACCTTGATCAAAGTCGACATGTATTCGCGTTATGCAGTTGATTATCTCTGTCTTTTACACATTATTGTTAGTTATTAATATTATTATTGTTAGTTATTTTATTTTCTTGCATTCCGTTTTATTATTAAAACTACAGTCAAAGAACTATAAATTGGACAACAACAAAAACAGTTGGAAAAATTTTTCTTTTCATTGTATAACAATGAATTTAGAATAATATCATGTACTTACAATTTCTATTTTAAATAAATTTAAAGACCGATATTTACATTGAATGACAGCGTGATTTGTTTTGGAAAATTGTATTTAAGAATATTCTTAAGCATTTAATAAATAATTATGTTTGCGAATGCTTTCTCAATAAATAATATTCTACTTTATTCTTGGTAGGTAAAAAATCTCCACCCAAATCAATACGGGGACAGATTCTTCTTGAATGGATTCAGTTCTGCACCCTACTGGAACTCATCAATCAATTAAGCTGGCCTAGAATACAAAAGTCTTTGACATGACAACAAGAGTGAGGAAAATCGTATAGAATTTTGCAGGAAATCACAGAACATAGCAATCACTGTCGACGATTATGTGAAATTAGTTGAATTAGGATGCTATGTTAAAGTGCTTATAAGAATAAATGTGTTACTTTAGTGTTGAAAATAAAACACTACTTAGGTATAATAAATAGATAATAATTGTTCAATATGTTTGAAACAGATTAAAGTGAATTTCATATGTATCAAAACAAAACAGTCCTAAAAATATTTTGGTTTAGATCGCCAATACAATATCTCAAACTAAAGCCGCATGTACGTCTATCTGACTTATTGTTGAAGATATAGAAACAGTTTTTTTAAATTTGACGTAAGTATCTTCCAGTTCAATCCAATCCAACAGATTTATTAAACATTACAAAATACATACGTCCTCCTCAAACCTCACATCAGGGTCGACTCTATCCAACAGGCGATACGTGTTAAGGGTTGCAGAGCCGGTATTACGATTTATTTTCGATAATAAAAATAGTGCACCTACGATCCTACGATACAGCGTAGATTAATTTTTCTTTGTTTACGTAGATATATTGTATATTAGTGTTAAGGTAATTGCTTTCTAACAAACAGAAGGGAGTTTTCAAGGAAATTATGTTTGTGGTAGTCGGTCACGGGTTGATGTTCCAAATCCAGGTCTCTGTTCCACTATTTAGCTTGATAATTCTTATGTTCATCTACTAATTACATGGTTACACTTTTGTAAACATTTCACTGAATCATACATTTGACAGTAAAGGTAAACAAAGATGATAACTTTGCTTTGTATCCTTCCTATTTTTACAGTTTTATTGTTGGCAACATTGGTGAAAATAATTATGCATTTTAATTTAATTTGCAGTAACGATCCATTTAACTGTTAATGAAAATGGTATTGAACAGATATAATATAGTTGGGAATCAGGACCCGCAAATTCGATCATAGGGGGTGAACTCAAAGGTATAGTTTTAAAAAATAGGTACCTTATCTGGAATAATCCTGCAGATCTAACTGTACAGGGCGCCATTTTGTCCGCGATTGCAAAAAAGCGTAAAAAATTTATTCCAAAAATGTTTGTATTACTGAAAATTGATTTTATGTTTACACCGTATTTCAGGGCTTATTTTTTAATATTTCTTAATGGTTTTTACACCAATCGAAAGCATGTTTTTTCTAGATTCAAATGCTACCAAACTATTCTCGTAATTATTGTTAACAAATGCTGCAGAATTTGTTTAAACAAAGCTTCCCAGAAACGTGTAGTGTAAATTTCAGCATTGAAACATTTTTGAAACTATTACATATAGATGCGTACATAAATTTAAGTAATTTACCTTCATGTACTTATGCTTTGACTGGTTGTGAGACAGTTAGTTTTTTATTTAAAAAGGAAAATCCAGCGTTGTATAAAAATGTTTACCACATACAAGGGACAAAGAGCTACAAGCATTACTAAATTACCCTCAAAATGGCATCAATGATTTAATTCCTTTTCAAAATTCGGCACGATAATTTGTCAAAATTGTGTATGGCCGGCCAAACATAAATGTATTTATTAGGTGTTAATTGAGTTTACTAAGCACGCATAGTGTATGTACATTACTTCTATATTGTCATTTTTCTTGCACAGGAAGTATATTTAAGTTCATTTAGTTGTTTTCTTACATCATAACTAAAAATAGTTATGATAATTTTTGTTCGCAAGTAAATTATCCTTTAAATGTCTCTATTTTAATTTCCACGATAACAAATAATAATATTTACGCAAAAGTAATAGGTATTAAGAAAGCATTGTTACACTGTCACAGTATATCGTCAATAATTGTCATTGCTCACTGATCGCGCGAGACCTGCTAACGTACATATTGCACACACTCAAAACGATAGCGAAAACAACGGAGCTGTACAAAAATAATCATATTTTTTATAACGATAAAGCAATGTAGATAATTCCTTCACTAAAAATAACTCCTTCTTTTCTGTATATTTCGTATCATAGGAGTATGCAACTCTCTGTAATAGTTTTAAAAATCACTCGATGCTGGAATTTATTCTGCACTTTTCTGGTATGCATTGTTTAAATAATTTCTGTAGTATTTGTTAATAAAAATTTAAAAAATAACTTTTGTTAGCATCTGAATATAGAAAGAATAAGCTTTCAATTGGTTTTAAAATCATTAAGAAATATTAAAAAATAAGCCCGTAAATATTGCATAAAGACAAAATTAATACATTTTCAGTAATAAAAAGAATTTAGGATTTTTTAAAAACTTTTTGCAATCGCGAACAAAATGGCGCCCTCTATATTTAGATGCGCAAGGTCATCCAGACAATGTATATATTTTTTTAAAACTATATCTTCGAGTGGTGGGTGTGACTTTTTAGGAGTGCCTTTTGAGAGGCTAGATTCCCGACTAATAGCTATTTAAGAACACAAAACGCAAATTGTAGGCCTTATCATAATAGTATGAAATGTAATAAATATTCCAGAATAGCACTTACCAATCCATCTAGTGGACGGAAGCCGAATTTTAATTGATCGATAATTTCGCGAAATACAATTAGTAGTTTTATAGGATTCAAATGGGTTTTTCTAATTGACAGAAATATAAGTTTTTCTCTGACAATTTCCGGGAATGAGGTGTGCTTAATTAATTGCTGATTGTTTCTGTGCGAAGACGTTTTTTGATTTGTGATCATACGTTAAGGGATTATTCTTATGCAGATATTTCATGTGATTGCGATTTGTGATAGTTGATATATTTGGATTGTAGTGATATTTTTCTGAAATCACACCTATTTGGAAATTAAAACAGCAATCGTAAGTACATACCTTTCCTATGTGATTGCATGGTTAGGTAATTTATTTTTATTTTTT
Source organism: Leptura quadrifasciata (assembly GCA_963675555.1). NCBI lineage: Eukaryota > Metazoa > Arthropoda > Insecta > Coleoptera > Cerambycidae > Leptura > Leptura quadrifasciata. The sequence continues at coordinate 138,845,616 of OY776675.1, read as the reverse complement.
TGTATTCCACGTTTTTTCTACCGCGTCAACCACCATCTCATAAGCATTTCCGTGGAATACTGTGAAACATCCTTCAAAGAAGGTATGTTCAATTTTTTTTGCAGATAATTAGATGATTAGTTAACTATCCTATTTCCAAAGTGTGTTTTTCTTGGAACAATGTTGTAAGTTTTCGGAGTTATATCGTATCGAGGAATTTGCAGAGTTAGAAATTATCAATTTGGGAAAATTTTAATAGTTCTGGAACTAGAGTAGCAGAGTAGTCCCGGGATCCGGACAGTGTCAAGGGCTTTCTCAATATTGAGGAGCACCATTGCAATGCTCTTCTCTAGGTTGTATTGCACCTTAACGTCGTCAACTATCCTAACGACTTGTTGCACTGTGCTCCGACCCTTCCTGAAATCGAACTGACGCTCACCATCAATGTGAAGCCCATGATGAGTTTCTTCACCAACTTGAAAATCGCCGAGAGTAACCGGCGAGCTTAGCGTGTTTGTTCGGTCACTACTTCCACATCCAGATTTTGTATCCAAATCTTATAAACACTAAATGGGGCAATGGGGGGGTAGAGGGGTTGCCTAATGTCAAAAAAATTTTAGATGTCCTTGGCTCTCGTATACACACTAAATTCCGATTTAATTTTTTTATACCCTTAAACAATAGGGCGGGGGTGGCAATAGGGGTGGTAGAGGAGGTTACTAATGCCAAAATAAATTTTAGAGGCCCTTGGTTCTCGTACACACACTAAATCTCAATTTAATTTTTTACTCCCTTTAATAGTAGGGTGGGGGTAGCACTGGAGGTGGTAGAGGGGGTGGATAACGCCAAAAAATTTCTTGAAACGTTTCGTTCCTGTACACACACTGAATCACATTTTATTGTTTTACTCCCTTTCACATTAGTGTGGGGTTGATATATGACTTTTCGTACATGCCCTAAATTGCAATTTTATCGACTCTTACTGCTCGTTTTGCCTATTTACTCTTATTTACTCCATTTACCCCCGAACCCCCCAACGGAATTAGATCAAAATATAATCTAGTTCCAAATCTCGTTATAATACATATAAGTGTACCAAATTTCAAGTCAATAGCATAAACGGTTCCAGACTAAACGTGCGCACAAAAAAGTTACAGACTGACCGACAGACAGGAAATTTTTTTCGCTCGAATTTAAAATCTCGACGTTTCATGACATTTTAAACCTATTGCAACAAAAAAAATTATATTTTTTTTTGCGTTACTATACTTCCACTGGACAAAACAAACAAAATGTTAAAATTATTATTTGCAAATTACCAGTATTAAAAATTCAATTTGATTAAGACGGTGACATTTGGAGCATATTTTGTTAGTAAAATTTCAGCCCCAAAAAGTAATCAGGGGAACGTATTACGTTTGTAAATGGCAGAAGTTATCGTAAGAGGGATAGATTCAGATAATTATATTTTGATTTACAATATTGTGTATTATTTGTCTACGTGTTTGAATAATCCATTTTTTAATTTGTTTCTTGAATTTTTTTGAGCTGGTTTGAGTTCTTGAGTTGGGAAGCGAGGTAAACAGTTTTGGCTGATCTGGGGTTGGGACAGCTAACCTGTTTGTACCTTGTTACATAAGGATGTTGATTTTGATGTTTTCTTTGGTTTTGAAATGATATCAAACAACACTCAGACAATACAGTTGCCACAAATCAAAAAGGTTAGCTTCTTTAAATAAATCGTCTGTTGGGTAGGTGTAATTTCCATAGTATATTATTTTAATAATGTATTTTTGTGTTACCTTTAAGTTTTTTAGATGATACTCATTTACGGCTCCCCAACCAATTATGCCATGTTTCAAATGTGACTCAACTAAGGCATTATAGACAATTTTGAGATGTTTACCTTCAAGGTAGTTTTTCAAGTGTATAATTCTTGACAGCATTCCTCTTAGTTTTTCTACTACGTGTTTAATTTGTAAATTCTAGTGGAAATCCCTGTCAACCATTATCCCTAAATAATTTATGGATTCTGATTCAGGTATGCTTAGGTTATTATCAATATTTAATGGTCCTAAATTAGGTAGGTTGTTCACATAGGACGTGAATGTTAAATATACTGTTTTGTTAAAATTTACCGTGAGTTTATTGGCATCAAACCAATATTTATTTTATTTAAATTCCTGTTCAGTCGTTGTTTTTAGGTTTTCCCATGTATTTGCTTTGAAGACCACAGCTATATCATCAGCAAAGCTAAGTATATGTCCTGTCCCATTCAAACTTAATAGGCTATTGATGTATATTGAAAAAAGGATCGGCCCCAAAACCGTACCCTGATGAAAACAGTATTTTATAAAAGCAGGTTTACTAAGCGTATCTTCTAGCTTCCCATACTGTCTACGATTGGATAGATTGAGGTCAATAATTAACTAAATCTGTAGTATCATCAGCTTTGTGCATTGGTTTTATAATACCTATTTTAAGCGCTTTCGAAAAATGTCCACTACTGATGCTTTTGTTAATTATATAATAATGATAATAATACCTTTATTGCCCAACAGGTAACACCCAATAACAGGACAATTTTTTAACAATGTTTCACAAAAAAAATTCCTAATTACATTAAATTACAAGAAAAAGTACAAAATCAAAAAATACTTATCTGGACAAGTGCATTTGAATAATAACAATAATAAACCACAGAAGAATGTATTAAAGAAATAAAAAGAGAAGAAATTAATAAATATTTAAATAGGAAACAGTACTAATTACAGTGCTTAATTTAGAATTCAATAATGTTTGGTTGAGGTTAAGATTAAAGACTATTTACAGCCGTATGTAAGATTACTTTTTTTGAACAATTATTAATGTCACATAAATGACAAATTTGGTTGAAATTACGACACATCGTATATATGGGCGATTTCAAAAGGAGATTACTCCTAGTATGGGGACAGTAAAATCTGTAATTCTGCCTAGCGGGATAATTTGGTACATTAAAGCATAACTGAGCCAATAAATCAGGACAGTCAATATTGTTATTTAGTAAATTGTGCAAAAAAGAAATAGAACTGCACTTTCTTCTTAATTCCAAGTTGTTCATTTCAAACCTAGATAAAAGTGTGTTTTGTTCAATACCTCTTTCAGGGTAAATTGCATCAATTTTAAATGATAAAAATTTAATCTCTGCACATTTTCTAAAGCCAATTTATGTAATAGGCGTACCAGATAAGTGAACCATACTCAAGTTTAGACCTCACATGGGAAAGTAAAGGATTGTTAGAGATTTAATGCTGGTAAACATTTTGCAGTTCTTGATTATGAAGCTAATCATTTTAGTAGCTTCATTTACCTTTAAATTAATCTAATCAATTAATGATAATCTAGAATCAAATATGACTCCAAGATCTTTTGTAGAATTGGATCTAGATAATGACATTCCATCGATATAGTAAAGATTTTCAATACTGGAGAGCTTTTTAGTAAATGTGACAACTTTACATTTAGAGGCATTAAGATGTAAACTATTACTCATACACCAGTTTTGAACCTGGTTAATATCATTTTGCGGCAAAACACAATCTTTCTGACAGGTTATTTTCTTATATATCTTAAGATCATCAGCAAATAATAGCCTACTACTATTGTCAATAATTGAGGTAATATCATAAATAAAAAATAAAAATAGAAGAGGTCCCAAGTTAGAGCCCTGGGGAACCCCTGATGTAGCTATAAACGGCTCAGAGTTATAACCATTATAAGAAACAAATTGTTCGCGGTTGGTAAGGTATGATTGCATAAATGATAGTAATGAAGAACTTAAGTCCCAGTTGCCTAATTTAGTAAATAAGATACTGTGATCAATCCGATCGAAGGCCTTAGAAAAGTTCGTATAGATCACATCAACCTGTCCAGACTCATCAATAGCATGAGGTACAAACTGAGTAAAGATAGCCAAATTGGTAACTGTTGAACGGTGGGACACAAAACCATGTTGGTATAGTGATATTCTCTTATTGACTCGCATGTAGATGCGATCGTATAGGATAATCTCAAAGACAACAGTTCGATAGAATTGCAATAGCACTATAATTACTAATAATAGACGAGTCACCTGTTTTAAAGACTGGACAAATTTTAGTCCTTTTCCACGTGTTAGGAAACGCTAAAGTTTTCAAACATAAATTAAATATAATCTTTGAAAACTTTCACGTTAGTATAACTTAATATGCTCCCTATTTCGTCACATATTCCTTTCAGAGTCTCAGTTCTTATTTCATCATAACCCGGAGCCTTTTTTAGTTTTAGAGATTTTATTAGTATTTTAATTTTTCCAGGGGTTGTAGGAGTTAAATAAATCGAATTTGTTATATTTTTTCATTTTCATCTTTAAAGTTTGGTAGTATTTTTATTTTATTTGCATATTTCACACTTAATTCGTTATAATAATCCACAAAAGCATAAAAAATGTCACTTTTTCGTGCATCAGTGTATTATCCTCTTCTTTTATTTGGGTTTTATCTATTATTATCTAATTTATACCAATTAGATTTTTATAATAATGAAATTTGGATATTAATACTATTAAAACTACTTAATATGCACTTTACAGAAACCTATTTATCTCTTATAGTTTTCGAGATAATCGTCAAATAAATAGAGATGGAACACACTGTGTTTTACGTTAGTATTATAACAAGAAAACCGCGCATAAATTACTTTAAATACACCAAACGGCATTGCCTTAAAACAGTTAATTTTCTAGGGAACTGCACTTGATATCTATTTCTTTTCCACCAACTCTGGTAAATGGCAACGACATATAAATTCCTTGAATTATGTAAGTATGCGGTGAAACATTAAACGTGCATTCTCCCACTCCGTTGCAGGCAACAGACATAAAGTTTAATCCGTTGGAAAATCTAAACACTGTCGCGGAAAGGAACAAGTTAAGAGACGGTTGTAGAAAACAAAGTGCTTTCTTGTTGTGTTCTGAAGCCGAAATTTGTTTCGTAATATATTATTTTGAAATGTAGATATGTAATTTGAACGGAAGCTTCTCCGTGACTAGGGCATTTATTTAGCTATTTGATATTTACCATTTGAACAATTTTTTCTAAATCTAAAGCTAAATTTTCAACAATTATCAAGTCAGTCGTGCTAGATACATGTCATATTGTTAGGCGTTTTTTAAGTGTTGATTAGGTAGAACTTGGTTAAAACCCGTTCACCTAATTATTTAAACTATTTCAAAGCAAATGAGACGAAAGACAAATAATAATAATAATGTTTATTATCAGAAACATAATGATAACATCAATAAAAACATGAATAATACACAAACAATGAACAAGTAATTAACACATAAGTTATAAAACTTGAGAGTGAGATATACATATAAAACATACAACATAATGTAGAATCTATTTTAAGATAAATATAATACGTATTCGTTTTATAATAACAATAATGGCTAATGATATTTTACACATACAGGCTGTCCATTTTATCAGGGCACTCGAGAATATCCCACTTAATATCGGTCGTACAAAAAAAAATATTTTTATTAAAATTGTGCCGATTTAGATAACCTACAAAATGGTTTAAAGACATTTGAAATCCATGGCCTACTTTAAGAGTTATGACGGAAAATATCAAAAATGCGGAAAACGTCTAGGCCAAATATCTCCGTTATTTGAAGAGATACGAGAAAAATTCTAAGGCGAAAATTTTTTGCGAAACAGAGTGTTTTAACGAGATTTTATCTAATTTTTTCAAAACCGCTGTATTTTGAGACTTACTCTTCAGTAAATTATTATATATTATAAATTATTTTGAAACGGGCGGGAAATGGCGCAATTAAATAGACTATTTTCCTCTCTTTTCAACGATATATCACATGCCATATTTATTCATTGGTACTACGTTAGTAATTATAAAAACTTTTTTTTAAAACCAATACATTTTTTTTTAACAAGCATTATACTTGCCGTGGAGAAGTATGAATAAATAAAACGATAAAATAATTCAATAAGTTGTTCAAATCTTTGCTATAATAAAACATTAACACAATTAAGAATAAAGTAAATTCAGGTAACAAAAACAAAATAATAATCAAGAAAGCAACATGGAGCAATTATGTAGAGAGTATTCGCAGTTATGCCAATCTATAGAGGTCCTCCATAAAAGCGTCACTCCTTGCTCAGAAAGTTAAAATGTCTTTACCAATTAATTTACGTATAATATCCATTTGTTTATATTTCATGATTTCACTATTATTTCAATTATTTTAAAATAGTTGGCTATGAACAAACTTGACAATTTAATTTTTTGACAGATCATCTCAGTTAATACTTAAACTCTCACTCAATCACACTCGTTTAAGAATTTAAAATTTTCAAAAATGATTTTCACTCACATTGATCGTTATAATATGTTCGTTACATATTGCCAATGCAATTTTAACTCTGGATTAGCTCAAGTAGAATATAGAAACAGATTTCCACAAGCACTACAGCCGAATAAAACTCTGTTCAGAAAATTAGCTACGAAACTGAAAAATAATGGTTCATTTTTAAATAAGTAGACAAGGTTGAACAGTGTTACTGATAATGTAAATAAGGTAAACCGAGTTATTAATTATGTAAGAAATAAAAATACAGAAAATTTGGAAACATCATTAAGGGAAATTCAAATTGCTTGTCATATAAATAAAACAAGTGCTAGAAAAATTTAAAAAAAAAATGGTTACCGGTGTTATAAAGCCAAAAAAGTTTACAATTTACAAGCGGGGGACAATCCAAGGAGGACGGCTTTTTGTAGGTGGCTGTTGGAAAAGAAGCGTGCCGATCCATTAATATGTAGTAAAATACTTTGGTGCGACGAGGCAAATTTTTCCAATAATGGATTTTTTAATCGCAATATTCATTACAAATGGACTTCTGAAGATACACACTGGCATAGACCGATTGGGTTTCAAAATCGTTTTTCAATAAATGTGTGGATAGGTATTTTAGGCACCAATTTAATAGGTCCTTATTTTTATGATGGTCACCTCGGTGGTCAAAGGTACCTAAACTTTTTGAGAAATGAATTTAATGAATTCTTAGATGACCTACCTTTAGAGAATTGTCAACAAGATGGAGCTTCTCCCCACAATTCCCAGATTTGCTTAGATTATTTAGACGAAATTTTGCCTCAACATTGGATAGGTACCAATGGATTTATACGATGGCCCCCTCGTTCTCCAGAGATAACCCCAATGGATTTTTTATATGGGGTATATTAAATATAAGGTGTTTTCGACGACACCACAAAATGTAGAGGACCTAAAAGCTCGAATTCAACAGACATGTATTACAGTTACCCCCGAAATGCTGAGTAATGCTTTAAATGCAGTGCCTCGCCGCGCTCGATTGTGCATAAGAAATCGCGGTGGACACTTTGAACACTTGATATGGTATCTTAAAAATTATTTTAAGGATTAGACAAATATTAATGTTCTGTGTGCTATATTCTTTTTTAAAACATAATATTTTTAGTCGTAAACTCCTCTATAAAATTCTTATTTTACTATAAGGAACATAACCAGACTGCAACCAACAGCTACTCTCCGGGCTATGTGCCCCGCCGAGCGCTGAATTACAAGTTACAAGCCTGGCGCGTTAAGTGTAATAATTGCATATTACCATCAAAGCGCTAATGCGTCGATTGCAACAAACACCAGCCGAAAGACTGACCCTACTTAAAGGAGCTCTCTTGCCAGCCATCACACACCACTTGCAGACTGCTGTTTCGAGCTGTTGGCTCCCGTCAGTACAAGGTCGGCATGTGTGTGTTACCTGAATTTACTTTATTCTTCTTAATTGTATTAATGTTTTATTATACCAAAGATTTGGACAACTTATTGAATTATTTTATCGTTTTATTTAATCATACTTCTCCACGGCAAGTATATTGCTTGTTAAAAGAAATTATTGGTTTTTAAAAAATGTTTTTATAGTTGCTAACGTAGTACCAATGAATAAATATGGCATGTGATATATCGTGGAAAAGGGAGGAAAATACTCTATTTAATGGAGCCATTTCCCGCCCGTTTCAAAATAATTTTTTTAACAGCCTGAAGAGTAAATCTCAAAATACAGCGGTTTTGAAAAAAAATTAGATAAAATCTCGTTGAAACACTGTTTTGCAAAAAATGTTCGCTTTAGAATTTTTCACGTATCTCTTCAAATAACGTAGATATTTGGCCTAGACGTTTTCCGCATTTTCGATATTTTCCGTCATAACTCTTAAAGTAGGCCATGAATTTCAAATGTCTTTAAACCATTTTGTAGGTTATATAAATTGGCACAATTTTCCTAAAAATATTTTTTTTGTACGACCGATATTAAGTGAGATATTCTCGAGGGCCCTGATAAAATGGACAGCCTGCATATAATACATGAGAGAGCATGGGTATAATAAACCACTACAATAAAATAAGCAATATAATTGAATAAAATATGTCATAGTCGAGAGGTAAGCGCACTTGCCTCTCACCCAAAAGTCCCGGGTTCGATTCCCGGTCGTGGTAGTGGAAAATACTGTCAGAGGGATTTTTCCACTATACATGGATATTAAGTGTGTGTCTCTTGTCTTTAAATGTATAACCCCCTCCCACACAAGGCTCTTCTAGAGCCTTCCGGGATAAGACAAAGACAGACAAAAAAAATGTAACAGACTAAATATTAACATGAATTGTATCACTATCTCCAATAGTGAGGAATATATAAAGTTTTTAGGGGTGTACTTGGATGAATCCCTGAACTGGAAGCATCATTGTGAGATCTTGATTTCTAAAATCGCATCAATCACTTATTTATTTCGAAATATCAGAGCGTTTTTAAATAAAGACCAATTAATTAATTTATATTATGCTCAAGTTGACCCACGCTTAAGGTATGGAGTCTGTTTTTGGGGACATTCGACTTTAGCATCTAATGTTTTTATTGAACAAAAACGCATTATCCGATATATTGCTGGCGTACCTACCGCCCACTCATGTAAAAATTAAAGAACTTAGAATTTTTAGCTTGCCGTGTATGTATATTTTTGAAATTTGTATGTATGTTTTTAGAAATAGAAATAATTTTATTTTAAATAGCGAGTACCATGACGTCAATACAATACAAAAAAATAAGTTTCATGTGCCTTATGCCAGACTTAAAGTTACTTCTGAGTCTCCAAGATTTGTGGGAGCTAAAATATTCAACCATTTACCGGATGAAATAAAATGTAATAAGTTAGAATATGTATTTAAGAAAAGGTTAAAGCTTTTTCTATTAGACGAATCTTATTATTCAGTGTCCGAATATTTTTTATTGTAGTTTAATGTAAGCTAACCATGACTATTCCTATACAATATTTTGTATTGTCAAGAAGGAAAATAAATTATTATTATTATAAAGGGGGTCGTAATTACCTGTGGTGTTATTTATTATTATTTATTATTTTTTTAAAAATGTTAAAATATTAAGATTGGTTATATGTAAATAAATCCATTGTTTGTTTTGGCACTTATTTCAATACTTTTACTGTTACCAATTTAATTGTTTATACATTTTGTCCTTGTCTTCACTAAGTGAATGTCTTTTAACTAAATATTTAAAAGTATTTAGGTTCCGCAATTTTTTCATCTCTTCTGGTAAGGAATTATAAATTTTTGGAGGTAGATAGTCATAGCTGCGCGTTGCCCTTTTGTTGTTTATTTTAACGGAAAACTTACATATTTTTCTCCACTGCGCGTACTATAATTATGATCTATTGGTGTTAGATGTTGTCTCTAGAAATGAGCTTTTATTGCAACTTTGAGATAATATAGTTGATGGATATCTAAAACATTAGATTCTTTATATGGAGCATCTGAGGAATAAAGACTTCTTGTCAAGCAATATTTTTAAAAATTTTCGCTGGAGAATACAGAGGTCGTTTCAGTATGTTTTATTGGCAGCTCCCCAAGCGATAATACCATTAGTCCAGTGCAATTAGGAATTGACCCAAAAATTTTGGGTACATTTTTTCTTTTGTTCCTTAATCGAAAGGGGGGTCAATGAAAACCTTAAGTCTGAATTTGCGCATTCCTACTTCCCCCCCCTTTCGCCGCCATCTTGGAATTGTTTTTTTTTTCAATCGCTCATAACTCGAGTTCTATTTATCGCACAGTAATGAAAAAAATATCGTTGTACTCGTGAGGATTTACTCTTTATGTCATCACGAATGCATTTTTGCCGTAAAAGTTATTGCAAAAAAGTTATTAGAGCTCAAAGTTGAGAAATGATTTAAAAAAAAATTTTTTTCGCTTTCTTGGCTCGCCACTCTTTTGCAGTGCATCTGACACTCTCTGCCAACAAAATGTTATTTAAACTAGACGCGATTTCTAGGATTAAAAAAAAAAAATTAAGTCCGTAAGTGGATTCCTCGCCCGCCAATCCACGCTCAAAGTTGACATGTTCAAATAAACGCGGAGCGTTTTCAATCAGTCATAGTATTTTAACTTGTACATTTTGTGAACTCATTTCCACACCACCTTTGATTCACAGAGAAACAATCATGGGAAGATGCGGACGCGGATATCGTGAAAACTGCAATTGATTTAAGTCCACAATTTGATGCTGTCGTCATCGTAGGAGAGGATACGGACCTGCTTGTGTTGCTGTGTGCACTCGGGAAAAATTAAAAAAATGTCTATTTCCGTAAAATAGGAAGGGGAACAACGGCATCGAAGACGTATTCTACAAGCAGCTTCAAACACGCACTTCTGCTGGAGCATTTGCTTTTCATACATGCCTTTTCAGGATATGACACTGTGTCAGCAATCTGCGGAATGGGAAAGAAAAAAATAATTGACGTCATCAAAAAAAATGTTCACCTTCAAGAGGATATAAAATTATTCCAAACAACCACTCCTGGACAAGAGTGTTAATCGCACTGTACGTAGGAAATGAATCCGATGTGTCCATCGATCGATTGCGATTTAAAATATTTACACGATTGGGTCTTAAAAAGAAAACGGATTTCTCGCACTTCCCCCCAACGAGTTCCGCAACACGTCAGCATTCCCTACGGACTTATCATCAGGTCCAGAAGTGGCTCGGGCAAGAAAGAAACGCGATTTCTTGGGGCTGGAAAAATGGCTACCGCGGTTTAGAGCCTGTGATCAGCGAACAAGACCCGATTCCACAAATTCTATTGGACATTATATCCTGTGGATCCGCCATAAACTGCGGTAAAGCTTGCGGCTGCCGAAAGGCCGGATTAAAGTGTTCCATCTTATGCAAAATTTGCTGCGGCGAAAATTGCACAAACGTCAAGGAAGCTGCAGAAATCTTGGATGATGAAGACAAGGATTGCTACGACTTTCCTACTATGGTACCATTACCCAGAGCGACGAAAAGAAAAGCGTCTGAAGTATCCCAGGAAACTGACGAAAACTATTAATTTCCTATAGAAAAGTAGCAAGGCATCGAACATCAAGCAAAGAAATCGTGGATTAGGACTCGGGGGGAAACCACGTTAAAAAAAACGCGCCGTCGACTCTACCTCAAAGGTGGTGTGGAAATGAGTTTACAAAATGTACAAGTTAAAATACTATGACTGATTGAAAACGCTCCGCGCATATTTGAACATGTCAACTTTGAGCGTGGATTGGCGGGCGAGGAATCCACTTACGGACTTAATTTTTTTTTTAAATCCTAGAAATCGCGTCTAGTTTAAATAACATTTTATTGACAGAGAGTGTCAGATGCACTGCAAAACAGTGGCGAGCCAAGAAAGCGAAAAAAAATTTTTTTTAAATCATTTCTCAGCTTTAAGCTCTAATAACTTTTTTGCAATAAATTTTACGGCAAAAATGTATTCGTGATGACATAAAGAGTAAATCCTCACGAGTACAACGATATTTTTTTCATTACTGTGCGATAAATAGAACTCAAGTTATGAGCGATTGAAGAAAAAAAAACAAATCCAAGATGGCGGCGAAAGGGGGGGAGGTAGGAATGCGCAAATTCAGACTTAAGGTTTTCTTTAACCCCCATTTCGAATAAGGAACAAAAGAAAAAATGTACCCAAAATTTTTGGGTCACATCAGTAAATTTTTCCTAATTGCACTGGAGTACATATCTAAGATGGCTTTCTACCAGAGCATGGTAGACTATTTTCAACTGTATCCATTCTAAGAAATCTTTAATTTGTCTTACTTTATATAAAACATATCTTTTTTTTTAGCGTTTCAATATGCCAATCCCATCTTAAATGTCTGTCAATAACGACTCCTAGGTAAGTATTTTTTTATTTTTTAGATTCAATAAAAAATTACTCTATTTTTTACTACTTTCAGGCGGTTGAAATCTGGTAGGGTATTCGAATACGAAGAAAAGTTTACGTACACCGTTTTATCTCTATTTATGGTAAGTAAGTATTTGGACTACCAGTTGAGTATGTGTTTCATTTCCTCCTCTACTTTATGTTTTAGGTTAGTCCAAAATGTATCTTCATAGTATATGGCAGTGTCATCTGCGAAAGCTATTTTAGTCCCTTCTGTTTCTATGTCAAGCAAATCATTGATATATAGGTTGAACAACACTTATCCTAACACTGTGCCTTGTGATATCTTCGTACCGGCTTTTGACGTGATTGACTTGAACGTACTGTTTTCTTCCTGTAAGGTAGGTTTTAAACAATGTTAGACGTACTCCTCTAATTCCAATTTTATCAATTTTAAATATTTGATTTATTTTGTTCATAGCATTTACAAATAAAGATTGACATTGGATACAAACCCAAAGAATAATGACATTATTATTTTACATGCTAGGTAATATAGATAGGCAATATTTCAATTAGATTTAAAAAGGTGATTCTTCTGTAGTATATTGAACTTTTTATTTAATTACGCGTCCTGATGATGCTAACTTGGTTGCCGAAATTGACTGGTCTCCCCTAGTCCCCTAAAAAATCATGAAGGGAGGCTGTGACCACATGAAAGGGTGGTCAACCGTATCAAATTTGATATATTATACTCAACATCTCAAGCAGCAATTTTACGTTAGTAGCATATTAGTAGTAGTATATTGGTAGCTTAAGAAATTTTGATTGTACTGATTCTTATGGTATAAATAGTTTAATTATTAAAAGAAACATATATTTAATTTTACACCCACTTACAGTTCATATGATGTGAGGTACCGTCGTCTAGTTGGTGGAGAAGATCATCCTGATCAGACTTGATGCTGTTCAGAATGAGCTCCGCATTGGTGACGAGTCCCAATTCGGCTTCAGGAAAGGCAGGAGCACGGTCTAGCAGGTCGTTAGGGTGGTTAACGATGTGAAGGTACAATACAACCTCGGGAAGAGCACCGCCACGGTGCTCCTCGAGAAGGCCTTCGATACCGTCTGGATCCTGGGCCTACTCTACAAAATGCACAACTATAACTTTCCGACGCACATCACCAACTCGTTCCTGACGGGCAGAACCCTACAGGTTCGGGTAAATAACAAGCTATCAACTCGGCAGGACATTCGTGCGGGCGTACCGCAAGGATTGTGCCTGTCACCAAATTTGTACAACTTGTACGTTTCCGACTTCCCAGAGTTCCAGAATACCAAGCTGGTCAAGCACGCCGATGACACGGCCATGTACGCGCATTCACACAACGCACAGGCGGCAAACATGCTACTGAAGGCACACATGGCTCGTGCCACGGCTTATTACCACCGATGGAAGATTCGGGTCAAAGCTGAGAAGTCTGAGGCGATATGCTTCACGCGTCGTTTCACGGAGAACCGCTTAATCATTCCAATTTCGATCAGGGGTAACCAAATTCCCACTAAAAGACGCGTGAAGTATTTGGGGGTGAGACTCGACCAAAGACTGACGTTTAGTACGCACGTAAATGAAACCATACGGACGGTCTACTCCCTGTCCAGGAGTCTGTATCCGCTCATGGTCAGGGGTAGCAGACTTAACAGACAAAATAAAAAATTGTTGTACACGACGGTGGTCAGGCCGTCTATCACATACGCGGCGCCGGTATGGTGCAGCATACCGGCCACGACAATGAATAAACTAAAAGTACTAGAACATAAGTACATGCGCCTCATCTGGAATTCTGGAAGGTACACCTTCCTCAGAGATCTCTACGAACGCTGCAACGACATAACCCCGATAGCCGACTACGTCCAGCACATCTCTCAAAACTTCTATTCGTTCAAGCTGGGCGATAGTCCGCTAACAACACATTACACAAATTAGACAACATAATTACACCCCTTACCAGGCCAGACGTTGCCAATCTTCCGGCAGCCACTCTAGCCAAACTTTCACCTACTATATCTTCTCTAATGCTATCCACCTTTCACTGATATTTCATACCTTTCTTCGACTTTCTTTCCTATCCCCCTTTTCTTTTGTTTTTGTGTATTTTTGTGTGTCGCGTTTGTTGTTTCTTCGTTTCTGTTTGTACATTTTTGTCTGTAAATTCATTCTTCCTTCATTAAACTCGTAACAGACTCCAAATTTTATATCAGAACAATCAAAATTTTTAGAATCACAGTTTAGGCCTGCCTTGCGCAACCCGTAGTTGGAGCAATTCGCGGATGTCACCTCGTACAAGTTATGGTGTCAGCGTCAGTGCCCAAATTTAACAGTGTTTCATATTTAAGTTTTAGTGATTATTCAGTTTTAGTAAAGCTTTATTTTTTAAGCCTGTTTTGTAATGTTGCCACCCAATTTGATTTTATATTTTAAAAGGAGTTTGGGTTTTTTGTTAATTTTAATTTGTTGCTTTCGCCGAACCAGGCCTGTCTCTCCCGATCTTGCGATCTACCACCGCGTCAACGCGGCGGTCGCAGGGTCGGTCCCGGGGCAGGTCCTGGGGACGCAGCTCTCTGTACAATTTACCTATAATAAATTTCTTTTGAATTGAATTGAATTGAATTGGTCGAGTCCGTGACTTGGATGGGTGAACGGCATCTTATTTCGCTGTCCTGGTTAAGTGGAAGAGTAGCTGTAGCTAAATTCCACCAAGACGTAAATATAAACAAGGCATTAAAAAAGGCATTAAAAAAAATAAAAAATATCAATTCTTGCATTACCGAAGGACAATTCCCTGATGTTTTGAAAGTAACCGAAGATTTACTTCTTTTTAAGAAAGGAGATATTAATGTTGTTGAAAATTACCGTCCTATTTCTAGCATCCCCATTTTTGGGAAAACATAGAAATCATTCTTAAAAAAAGGCTTGTAAATTGGTCCATTTAACGAGGTACAAAACATAACAGTTTGTAGGATTGTTGCAATACATTTCTCCCCCTGTTTTCGAGGGTGAGAAAAGCGATGGTAGTAGTTTCGAGTTTTGAAACCCTTGCGTTCTGTCTCTATCAAGGAAAAACCTCCCCTATTTCCGGATTCTCTGTCTTGGGCTTGCTAGGGATTGTCGGATCGGTTTTTTTTTTGGGAAATAATAAATTCAGGTAATTTACATTAGAGTACCCCTGAGCGACCCTCGGGGGTTGAACCTTCCCTCTACCGTAACAGCAATATCCCAAAAATAATAAATTACTCGACAAGGTTTTCTATGGGTTTTCGAGGGCAGGGATCATGATGGAGGTACCATTTTTCACCCTACGCTTCCGCAGCTACCCCCAATGTATAAAATCACCCCGTCTTCCATGCTGTCGATCCTAGGCATGCGTTGATTCATCAGATCGGACTTTTTATGGGAATATCAGGGAAACTAACCATTACTCAAGCACAGTTGACCTAAGCAACCCCCGGGGGTTGCAACTAACCTACTCGTAACACCGAAATCACACAGGGGTTTTCGAGGGCGGAAATCACGATGTTGGTGTTATTTTGCACCCTACCCCCATAACTACCCCCAATGTATAAAAATACCCCTTTCATTATAAACTATATGTGTAGCCTCCGGGGGTTGTTTAGGTCAACTGTCGTTAAGGGAAGGTTAGTTTCCCTGATATTCCCTTAAAAACTCCAGTCCTACGAGTCCGCACATGACTAGAACCAACAGTATGGAAGAGGGGGTGGTTTTTATACGTAGGGGGTAGTTTCGTGAGGATAGAGTGAAAAAAGATACCACCATCGTGATTACCGCCCTCAAAAACCCATGAGAAGCCCGTTTGTTGAGTCCGTATTTTCTTATTCTTTGGGGTATTGCTGTTGCAGTCGGGGGTAGGTTCAACCCCCGGGGGTCGCTCCGGTGTACTCTGATGTAAATTAACTTAGTTTATTATTATTACCCCAAAAAATCCTTATACGACGAGACATTCTGTTGTCTATTCTTCAGATTTAATGACAAATCTCGAATACGATAGGAACTCATATTTTTCAGAAGAATTTCATGTGAGATGAGATACAAGTTAAGTAGAAAAAATTTTCATTTTTTAAATTGTAATATCTTTAATATACTTTAAGGTCATAAAGTTAAGAAAATCCCCCTTTATTTGGCCCCATTGCTACGAGATGAACGTACATGAACAAATAGATACGTTGGATCTTAATGATTATCAGATATTACGTAACGAAATCACTTGGGCTACTGTAGCGTAGCAGATACCGTAGGCACTGACTTACCCGGAAAGTGATGTACGTGCCTACGATAAAATTTCTCTAGCTCAGACTATCTCAGGGCGTTAAGCCCAAGCTTACACAAACTATGATAAATTATTAGTTTACTTACTTAACAAATCACTGAGTTTTTCCATATGTAGTGGTCGCAGACGAAATAATGACACTTTCTTTAAAAATGAAATGCACTATATTGAACAATTTACAAAATTGGTTCTCTAGAATATAACCTGGCGATGTTCACAGTTGTGGCCAATATTTCACGATTAATCAGTTATAACATTCATAAAATGCCTCGTGTAGCTACACATCGGTTTACAATATTATCATGAATTGTCATAAATTCTGCCACAAAGGTTTGATTTAAAGAACCTCCTTAAATATATGTAAATATATGCATAAAATATTTAAAAATGTACAGGTTAAAATGCCAAAAAGTATAAATTGATGTCCAGCGGAACCACTGAAGGTGGTCCCCGGTAAGTAAAAATAATAAACAACACAAACACACTTATTCAGGGTGGTACGATACCGAGTCCGGTGGAAGAACTGAAGCCCTGCAGAGATGCCTTCGGGACACAAGAAATGGACCCAAGGATGGGGTTGATCGTGGCCTCACCAGCCCTGGAACCTTCCACTGTTTGTGGATGCCCCGTCCGTGGAACTTCACTGACGTGCGTAGAAGCCCCGTCCGTAGAACCCTAAAGATATCACGATTTAATTCACAGTCAGAAAGGCACGTGAAGCGTGCTTAATGTGAGAAATTCTGACATAACCTACAAATGAAACATAATTTACCTCACTGATGAGGGAACAATCCACCAAAACTCCTGGAAGCCACAGTCGGATAAATGGGGTTGAGTCGCCTTTTAAAGTTGACACTGTATTTCCACAGGAAAGCCTGCAAATTTGCGAAACACGTGGGTAGAGAACGGGCAAGATGGCGTGAAGAGGTTAGCTTACCTTGTGTAATTTAATATCCTGCTTCCGCAGATAAAATTTACTCACAAACACAAAATATTCCGCTAAACGGAACAACAACGGATTGAGGAAATTTTCTTGAGTTGGTTATTCTAAAATCCATGCGGATGCCTTGAATAAAATCAAGGTTCACAGAATAACAACTAACCAACAAGCCAAGCCAAGCCAACCAAAAATGTCTGCTTCCGTTGATCACGTGTCACAAATGTGTCGCCCTCCCATGGAGAATAGCGAAATGTGTTACGGACGTGTAGCAGTTGTTATAATGCGGCCCACAAAACGCTAAAGCGTATGGCGGGTCGCATACGCTAGAGGTCCGTAACACCATTTTCATTTAAACAAGCTAGATATATTGTAAAAAACTTTAATTTAGAAACAAATCATGAATTTTGGTCAAATACAATATGGATTTGAATAAAAAAATCATTATGTAGTATAATGTTTGTTATCCATTGATTAAAAGTTAATAGCATAAATCCTCTATTAGAATTTCATGTAATTAATTCTATCCAGTCATCAGCCTGGATAGATAAAACGTACATTATAGATATTTCTTTAAACCATACGACCATGTGTATAGGTTCAGTGTCGATGATGATTAAATACGTTTTGAGTGTATTAAAAGTTAATTTCGAAAAATTCTCTATAAAATTGTAATCTGAACAGTCATTAAATTAATTTTGCACTAAAGCCAACATCATCAGTTCGATAATCGTAATTGAATCTGCATTTTACGTAGCATACAATTTTTAAATAATAAAGTTTTATGAGATTAATTAAAATTTAAATTCAAAAGAATAACGTTTTAAAATGTACTGATAAAGGAAGATGGCGTTGCAAAATTAATCATATTACTATTAAAAGTGACTATAATGGGAATTAGTTTGGCTGTGTTTTTAAAATATCTAACTTAGCAGCAGATAGTATGTGAATTATTTAATTAAAATTCGTAATTATCTTTATAGGTCCGTACAAACCCGAGCATTCATTTATAAACTTAATTAAAAACGAGTATATGGCAAATGTTATAATGGGAAAACCTTTAAATATTCTCGTTGTTCAATTTAATTAGTTGTATATGTCTTAGTTTTGTAGAAAAATTAAAAATAAGATTTTCGCTTGTAATTTCAAATTTTAAAAATAAACCATCATAAATTTCAAAATTCAAATTAAACTTAGAAACTACACAAAATCAACATCAGGCATTTAACGATAAATCGGTTACGCTTCCTTTTCCATGTTATATCCAGAACAGGTAATTAGATGATGTTACCGGTGAAACAAAGCAGGGCATATGATGCGAGATTGTCAACAATGGAAGCCTGGGGAAGTAGACGAGGCAAGGAATGAGAACTCCTCTTCGATAAGACGAAATTGATGGTTACGCTAACGGACATACAGAGAATGGTCACGCAAGAACTGAACAAATTAAGTTAGCGACAGGAATCACAACCGCCGAAACAGGAGACGAATCAAAAACGCAGCGGTGAAAGGCTGGTAATAGAAAGCCACAAATTGCGGCAAATTGGGATATGTCAAGAGGTACAGTCGTCAGAGGTACCCTAAGGAAGTAAATTCCGAGGATGTAAATAAACAGCAGGATATAGCAAAAGTGAAGACGGTTAAAATAGAGGTTCGGAAGGATTGGACAAAAGAAATCATAAGAAAGGAACAACTGAACAACGATGAAATTGAACCAATACTGAAGGCGAAAGAAAAAGGAATCCTTCCGGAATGGAAGGACGTTTCTAGTAAAAGTGTTGGACTGAAGGTTTTATGGGCGCAATGGGATTCTTGCAGGGTTATAAATAGACTATCATAGGGAGCGTGGGAGAGTTCGGATGGGAAGGAATTTACTACGGGACTGGTGATACCCAGATGACGGGTACCAAAATTACTTCGGGAAGTACACGAGGGAATATCCGGAGAACATTTTGGTAAAAGTAAGAACTTGGCTAGAATACGGGAACCATATTATTGAATAAATAGTCGTCAGGTTATAGAGTTTTGGTGTCGCAAACGGATACGGCCACCAAGGGGTCACATACAGGGAGTGGTGGCCGAATGAAGGCTCGACATAACCGTAACTTCAGTCCAGCAGGATTCAAGGTGGGGAATTTGGTTTGGCTGTACAACCCACAGCGGAGCGAAGAAGGATTCTCGAAGATTCACCCACCTTGGAAAGGGTCGTATTCTGTAATTATTTCAACGTAAAAAGAAGTCCAAGATAAAAATCGTGCACCTGAACAGACTGGCGAAGTATGTTGGAGATTCTGAATTGCCTGACCGGGATGTTCAGGCTTAAGAAGGAGCTGTGTTATGTGAAGCTCTCGCACGACAAGCCTGAATAATTAGCTACCATAGGATAATAGTGTCAGAAATATACTGGAATGCAGTAGAAGTAATTTGGAATAGCCTAGAGGGAAATGCATGGATGATTCGAGAATAAGCGATGCGGATATATTGGTAGCAAAGCCAACGCGGTAAAGTCAGTTCTGTACAGTTCTGAGGTGAGACAAATGATCAGATAAGATAAAGACAGTAACAAGTTGTGAATTATAGTAGTTAATCTATAGTAGTAGTAGTAGTTATTATTAGTGTATTATTATAAGGACTAATTATTGTAAGAACTTTAATGATACATAAATCAGTGGTTAGTGACAATCCGTGCTGCAATTATTGAACCTACATTCGGGGTGTTTACTACAGGATAACATTATTATATTCTGTCTCTTAAAAATTAAATTCGATTTGATAGTTTTATTCCGGGGGAAGTTACAATCAGAATGATTGCATAGTATCTAGTAATATCACTTCACAATTCACTACTATAAAATTTTCCGAAAATACGATCCAATGTTGTGTGAGGTCACGTGACGTGGTGTGACGTGAGGTAACTCGACTGTGTTACTGGCTTAATGCATATGCGACTCGCAACACACATTTGTGTTTCGCGAGCCACATATACCAAGCCGCAAGCCGTGGGTGGTAAAGACTTGCCTTCTGTCTACTAGGAGCTGCTCGGAACAGTGACGTGGCTTCCATCTTGTCAAAATGTAGAAGGTGCTCCTGTGTTGTACGCTGCCGTAAATTCCTAAAACTTAATTATTTAAGTCATCGTAGTGGATTTTGGGATTATCGGCGACGATAAAATTTCCTCTGTTTTGGATTTTTCTGCTTATCAGAGTATTTTGTTGTTACGGAAGGATTTTATCTGCATTTGTGCGGGATTTAGGTGTACAGGTGAGTAACCTTATTATTGCCATCTTTTCTGACCTTACCTATGTATTTCAAAAATCCTTTGGAATTATCTCGTTCGCTAGAGAGACGGACTCGACCCTGTCAATTGAGCTGCAGTATTGTACCAGAATTTTATGAGGATTGAACCCTCGAGGAGAGGTAAATTATTTATTTTGTGAATCATGGGTGTATCTTTAGGGTCCACAGACTAGGTTATAACATTCCACGGACTAGGTTAGAACGTTCCACGGACTAGGCTGAAACTTCCACGGACTAGGCTAGAAAGTTGAGGCTATAAACCCACCACCATCGTCTGCTCCCCCCGAAGTCACCACCGTAAGGCTGCAGTTTGATCACTTGTTGACGTCTGGGTATCGTACCATCTAGATAAGTGTTATTGTTTCCTCTACCTAGAAACCATCTTCAGTAGTTCTGCGTAGCAGTTTTTGTTTTTCTTTTAACGTACGCTTGTATATATTTAAACAAAGATTTTACTCAGTTATTATTAAGTACGTTTTCTAATGTAACTCTTTGTGGCTACAGTTATTATAATAAAACCTCGCGCTTGTAAACCAAATGTAGCTACACGAGGTGAATTTTTCCTTATTTATTTTGTGCCATATTTATCAGAATAAAACCCACACATTGCCAGGTTCATATTAGAGAACCATAAGTTGTAAATGCTGTAACATAGTCCATTTCATGTTGAGAGAAAGTGTCATTATTTCGTCTGCGACCACTAAGAATGGAAGTATCAGCGACTTTATGTTAAATAAATTAAAAACTTCTAATAATTTATATTAAACTTGGGCTTAACGCCCTGAGATTTCTGAGGTAGTGAAGTTTCTGTCGTGGTCTCGTTACTTCACTCATGCGGGCTAGGTAGTGTCCGCGATCTACTACTCACAGCAGCCCACGTGTTTTGTATTATCTTGTAACCCCTAACGCCTCACAGTAAGGGGAGAAAAACCAGTAGCAACTTGACTTGACTTGATTTGATATATGATCTTAGATTTTTCTCATGTTATGGTATCTCCAATATATGTACCGTGGTACTTTTAGTTACCAAAAAATCTTTTATTCTTCCGAGTCTCGCCATTTTCATCTGAATGCAGTTTCCCGTGAAACGGATAACTTGCCAAATTATTTTAATTTTTCAATTTACGTATACGCGATTTTCTTCGGTTGTTTAAAGAATCCAGAATAATTTCAAAGCAGTAAAATTAAAATACTTCTCATTAAAAAGGACTCTAAAACAAGATATGTTATTATTCTAATGTCTAAAAATACATAACAATATAAAAATATAGAGCATATCTACATTCCGTTAACTTATCGTCGTTTCCCCATCTATCTTTCGTAAATTCATTTCAAGTACGGCTTCATACAAAACGATCTGAAGGTTATGTTGGACTACCCTTATTACATCTCAGGGCGTAATTAGATTTAGTAAAGACCTGAGTTCTATTGAATCATGATTAGCCCATAGTCACGCTTAAGTTATCCTAATGAACGACTAAGAGATACTCACATGAAAAATAAATTTAAATGAGAGCGGAAAGGTTGAAGTAATAATTTTACTGCTAAAATGAAACTACTATCTATAGATCGTGGTTATAACAACAATACTTCTTGTAGAAGCGATATGCAAGTATACTGTATTTAAACTATGCAATATTATTGTCTGAAAGTTATTTGTGGCATTCTACGAATATTCTTTCCTATTATTTGGGTTTTCTACCACATGTATTATTGTCCTCTTCAAAAATAAATCACCGAATCTACAAAATAATAGAATTATTGGAAAGAAGCCTCTACGCCCGTGACGTTTACGCCAAAGGAATAGTCAGAGGTTATGTTTTGCAAATAATATAAATCGGAATAAACACAGAAATAATGTATTTTGCTGACATTTCGGAAAGTAATCTCTTTCCGTTTTCAAAGCTTTTTTTTTTTTAGAAGAACTCTTATTTTGCTGTGTATGTCGAATACACAGCTTTAAGATTCTGTTTATGTTATTTCCATAGATACTTACTACTTACACAGAACATAGAACTGATGATATTTTCTTTTAGATAATGTTGAGTTTGTTAAGTTCTTCTTTTAACATTGGTAGCCAAGTTGTACAAATATCTACAGAACAATTCGATACGCACTTGTCTTCGTTTAATAAGATTATTGCTGATTCTTTAATTTTCCTTTTTTTGGTATCTGCTTCTTTTGTTAAAATTTTTGCCGTAGATATTTGTACAATCTGGCTACCAATGTTAAAAGAAGAACTTAACAAACTCAACATTATCTAAAAGAAAATATCATCAGTTCTATGTTCTGTGTAAGTAGTAAGTATCTATGGAAATAACATAAACAGAATCTTAAAGCTGTGTATTTGACATACACAGCAAAATAAGAGTTTTTCCAAAAAAAAGCTTTGAAAACGGAAAGAGATTACTTTCCGAAACGTCAGCAAAATACATTATTTCTGTGTTTATTCCGACTTATATTATTTGCAAAACATAACCTCTAACTATTCCTTTGGCGTAAACGTCACGGGCGCAGAGGATTTTTTCCAATAATTTTATTATTTTGTAGATTCGGTGATTTATTTTTGAGGAGGACAATAATACATGTGGTAGAAAACTCAAATAATAGGAAAGAATAGAAATGCAATATTAATCGCAAACACTGGGCGCAACTGGGGAGAACATGGGATACGCTTAATTTGTATTCATATTTTAATATAGAACACTTTTTCTGAAGAAAATGAGACATATTTATAGGACATTTAAATATTGTCTTAATTAACTACAAAAGATTCATCTCCTCATGAAATTTGCTTTACTTTTGTAATTATTTAAAAAAAAAAAAACAATTGCGCGAGGATATAGAATCGATTTAGAACATTCATACTAGAGATCTTTAACTAACTATAATAGATTCATCTTTCCATAAAATTTAACCGCCCATCCCTTGTTTTAGGGGTATTTTGCTATTATAATTTTCTAGGAAACAATTGATTGTGGACATAAAATCAATCTGGAGCGCTCGTGTTAGAGAGTTTTAACTATCTATAAAGGTTTTATCATACCATTTTTTTTGAATTGGCCTTGGGTATGTCCCATTAGCCGGCTGCATAGGTTAGCGTTATTTAAAAATAACAGAAAAAAAAGACCTAACTATGCACAACCGTTAAGGAAAACTTACAATGGTCACACTTTTCACACCAAGGGGCGGATCATGGCGACTTTAATAGCAACATTACAAGTAGGTAGGCCGCAGTTACAAGGATGAAGAAAAGACAGGGAAACTACAAAGGCTTAATGACAAGGGCGCCGATGACATATTGCAAACTGGTAAATTTTCTAAACAGTAGAAGTTGTAAATTATGATGTAGCATGTTATTCCATAAGAAATTGTAATGCTGCAAAATGTTGACTTGCAATGATACAATTTACACTGAGAGGCATGGTGAAGCCTATATCTTGGAGACGTATTAAACGATCGAGTTTTCTCTCTTTGAGTATACAATTATATTAAAGATGGTTAACAGTACCAATATCTCCACTTTCGCAGAGGTCGCTCTTTATTATTTTAATTTTATGAACGTGGGAATTGGTGGTTGAATTGCAGACGAGTTATCGTTGTATAGAATTGCCTGGGTTTAGATGGATTTAATAAATAATTAGTGGAATTTTCTGAGTGTGCGTTTTCGTACGTTTGTTGCCATTTTACATACAGTGATTTTTTCAATGTGGCGTGTAACTCTGATGAAGTGGTTTTATATAAAGAAATATTGCCATCTGCGATCGCACACTTAGCTAATTTGTCCACTTTTTCATTATGCGGTAAATCACAATGTTCTTTAATCCACACGAAACTGACATTAATATTGCGATGCGCCAACTGTGAAATTTTACCTATGACATCTAATACAAGGCACGGGGAAATGATTCCAAAATTGGGAATATTACACACTTTTTGTATCTGAAAAATCGGCAGCTACTGGAAGCGGCTGGAACCTCCCCACTCGGTGGCTCTTTGAAGCCGAAAGGAGCATTAAATTGTATGACAAAACGGCACTAAACGTAATCCGATCTCATCCAAAACCTTTTCAGATCTTCTGGGGCACTAAAAAAACCTTCAACTTAATGAATTTATAATCATCTATGCGAGTTATTACTTACATTATCGCTCGTTGAATAATATACAATTAGGATATTAACAACTTTAACATAACTTGAACGACTAAGAAAGTCTAGTTATCCTAAATACTACAGATTTGTAAAGCAACAAACTGAAAATTGGTAAAGTGATAATCTATAATAAATTCACCAACGAAGGTACAGAAAGCATATGATATTGATATTGTTACATCTACCTTTAAAGTTTGTGACAATCCACTAAAAGTTACAAATATGCCGAAATATTATTAACATTACATGACACCAACGTTATCGGATGACAAACGATGACAATGACAATCGTCAAAATTTGCTCATTGCAATCCGATCGCTCGCGGCTGTCTTTGTTAAATGAAACATTAGCACTTGAGTAATTTTACTAGATTTTAGAGGAATATTTGTAGCTTAATTCTTCGATTTGTCTGTATATACATTTAAAAACGGCATTCGATCATGTCATGCGAAATGCGATCTATGCTTCATATTTGCTTTGTTTTTAATTTTTTTCACGGAAACCAAATCGAAAGGGTGACAGTGTGATATATCATTGAAATCAGAATTTTAACTGCTTTTCAATGGTTTCATTGAAAATTGAAAGTAAGTAATTATAAAATAAACAACTTGTTGCGTCAAAATGGCACTAAACGTAATCCGATCTCAACTAAAACCTTTTCAGTTCTTCTGCGGCACTAAAGAAACGCACATGCAAAATTTCATTCAAATCCATTCAATACTTTCGGCGCTATTGTGCTAAAACACATACACACATACACAAACACAGACATTTTTCAAAAACTACTTTTTTGGGTTCCTAGGACCTCAAAACGTAAATATTTGAAGTTATCTCAATTTTTGTTTTTGAACCAATTTTAGTAACCTCACAATTTTATTGTGGAGAGATTAAAAATTGTAATATTAGGGTAATATAAAAAACTATCTGCATCAATCGCCTCTAGAATTGCAATGGTTTCGGCGGTAAAAATTGAAGTTTCCCTTTGGAGATTTAATTTGTACTCTAGCTTCAAACTCGGAGTGAAAAAAGCGCTACCTACCAGTTCGCCTTTCGTTTTTTGACCCATTTGTGAAAATACATAAGTGATGCTTGTGTATATCTAACAGTTCCAAACAAATGCTTTTGTTGGTTGTAGGATTGTCAGTGAAAGCAGGCAAGTGTACTTCAGGAGCAAACAACATGAAATGCTGTGGCTATAGATTATTAATATGCTAAGCATGTTACGAAATCATTATCTGTCATATTAACCAACAGTTAATAATAAGATTAAAGATAACAACGTGAATTAGCAAATTCAGGGCAAATCAGTGACGTCAAAATGACGTCAAGGTTTCGTTTACATGAAAGCTCGAATTTTAATGTCGAACATTTACGAACTGAAATGTTTCTATGAGTTTCTCTTATTATATTATCAACTTATATAATGGAAAAAAATACATTCAAGCATCTTTAAAACGCATTGTCATAGAAAAGCAACAACTGGTCAGAAATTTATAGAAATCACCACACGTGATCAAAAATTCATCCTGAGTTCAAAAATGTAATAATATACAGGATGTTCCATTTAAAAATCAAAAGTTAGAGTCATTTCCGGCGAAACCGGAAGCGGCATTAAATTACTTCATATGTCAAAAATTCAGTTTTCTATGTTATCCTGGACCTCCTAATTCTATTTCGATATGTTCAAAAATAAAAAAGTAGGTGTGAGCCACTACTTTGTGCCACCCGGTATATTTTATATTCTTGCAATTAGTTATCATCGGCTAAAACTGTACTCTATAATAATTAACAAATAAATACGGATCATAAAAATATAAAATTAAAACAAAAATCAAAGACCAAACATTGGCTAAAGTAATGAAAATACAACAGGCCTGTTTTAATGTGGAAGTGGTTAAGCAAACACTAGTGACGAGTAAGTGATTTATCATATTGCACTAATGGCTGGGCTTTGATTCAGTATTTTATTATTTCTGCCTTTATAGGAAGCTCCTATTACCTTAATTAAATATAAATACGTTTATATAATGGAATGGTTGTTAGTGGAACCGACCCAACCGTACAAACAGCATAAATTCTGCATTACCGTAATCAAACCGACGTTAATTTTCATTTACGATGAATTAATATATCAATATGCTATTATTAATAAGTCAAATGACTTATAATATGTAAATGTTCCATAATAATATTTAAGCAAAAGGACTATTCTAGAAACGGGCTAGAACAATAAGCGAAAAATATACTAAAACGTGACTCGGAGCTGATATTAATATCCGTTGGTCTTCTCTAAATTTATAAGATTCCAACTAGCAGTATAGCAGTTTAAGAGGTCCTATGATTGATTGTGAGATGGACGGTAAAATAATTTTAATAGTCAAACAGGGCCCTACAAACTGTACTCGTTAGTAAAGAAATGGTGAGGGGTCTGGAATCATATTTAACGACTACTTTCAAAAATTGAAGATTGGCCTTCCATCTAGGTAAGTCGATTAATCCAGTAGTTATTTATGAAGTAGTGGTTCCATGTTTAAGACCAGAATGCGATCTGTTAGTAGTCCAATCAATAGTTAAAAAAAGTGATTTCGTAATTCAAACACAGCGTCATGCAATTTTCATTTTTTAAAATATTCAGGGGTGGCTCCTAAGTTTTTGCTAAATTGGCAGGATCTTCGCAGGTGTGCGTTAGTCGCCCTAGCACAATACACCAATTTTCCACATGTGATGGATTTTATTTCTCAGGGGATAATTTTATGATCAATCGATGGGAAAAAATGTCAGCAATAACATATTAAAATGTTTAAGATTTGGGAGTTGTAACAATTTTGTAAATATTGTCTGAATTTTGTAAATAAATAAAAACTATCAACAAATTGGCCTTGGTCGACTTTAACGCGATACGACGGCCATAAAATACTTCTAATAATTAAAAAATATATATATATAATACGTTGTAGAGAAAGAAATTATCTACAATTCTGATACGGAAAATACCTCTCTACGATGCTTAATTTTACTTCCACGTCCAGTGGAAGTATAGTAACGCAAAAAAAATATTTTTTTTGTTGAAATAAGATTAAAATATTATGAAACGTAAAGATTTTTAATTTGAGTAAAAAAATGTGTGTCTATTTGTCTGTCGATCTGTCCGTCTGTTTTTTGTGCGCACGTTTACTCTAGAACCGTTTGTGATATTGACCCCATTGCCATCCCCACCCCATTGTTGAAGGGGTAAAAAAATTAAAATGTGATTTAGTGTGTATACAAGAACGAAACGTCAAAAGAATGTTGTTGGCTCTACCACCCCCACCCTATTATTTAAGGGAGTAAAATATTAAATTGGGATTTAAACCAAGGGCCTCTAAAATTTATTTTGGCATTAGTTACCCTCTCTACCACCCCCATCCTATTGTTTAAGGGAATAAAGAAATCAATTGGGATTTAGTGTGTATACGAGAACCAAGGAATTTTTGTTTCATTAGCCACCCCCTCTACCACCCCCATTCTATTATTAAAAGGAACAAAACATTATATTGGGATTTAGTGTGCATAATACTTGGATACAAAATCTGGATGTGGAAGATGCGTGCATCCAGAAGCACTGAATAGGCGGGAACTACAGTCCATGTCACAAAGGGGTGTGGCAACAAAGGTCAGCTGACCAAACGAAAACAACTTGGCAAAGAAATCTTCAAAAATTTATTAAAAAAATTTAAGCATCGTATAAGGGTATTTCTCGTATCAAAATTGTAGAGAATTTCTTCCTCTACAACGTGATATATTTTGTTTAATTATTAGAAGTATTTTATGGCCGTCGTACCGTGTTAAAGTCGAGCGAGGCCAATTTGTTGATAGTTTTTATTTATTTAGAAAATTACTACAACACCCAAGTCTTAAACATTTCAGTATGTTGTTCCTGACATTTTTCCACATCGATTGATCATAAAATTATCCCCTGAGAAATAAAATCCAAACGATAGATTAATTTTATTGTACTACCGACTTTGTAAAAAGTTCAATCAGGGGGGACGGTAGCACAGTGGTTAGCGCGTCTAGCTTTCGCTGTGAGCATGCCTAGCGAGGCTGCAAAATTTTCAATTGTGAATTATCCCCAAGAAGTGATTCGGATCCCCGTCTCCTTTAGTCACACAAGTCTAGGCTTAAGAGTCGTTCCAGTGATCTGGAAGGCGGTTAAACATTTGTAACATTTATAACATTTATAACATTTATAACATTTATAACATTTATAACATTTATAACATTTATAACATTTATAACATTTATAACATTTATAACATTTATAACATTTATAACATTTATAACATTTATAACATTTATAACATTTATAACATTTATAACATTTATAACATTTATAACATTTATAACATTTATAACATTTATAACATTTATAACATTTATAACATTTATAACATTTATAACATTTATAACATTTATAACATTTATAACATTTATAACATTTATAATATTTATAACATTTATAACGTTTATAACATTTATAACATTTATAACATTTATAACATTTATAACGTTTATAACATTTATAACATTTATAATATTCATAACATTCACAACATTTACAACATTTATAACGTTTATAAATATCTCGTGAACCGTTGATGCTACGGTAAAAATAGTAGGGACCTTTTTTATTCAGTATTAAATTCTTAAAAAATTTGATTTCGCAAGCTTATTTTCATTTATTACTTTCCACTTTGTTTCAAATTTTTGTCCCCGTCAAAAAATACGCTCGAAGTCAATCCATAGGACCTTATGATACATTGTTTATATCTACTAAATGACAATTTAATTGTACTTCTTTCAAAGTAAAATTCTAATGTTCGTGGGGAATAATAGTTTGTTGAAAGAATGAAATCCAATGATCATCACTTAAATAAAAAATAATTTTATTTTCAAACTTGGTAAAATAATTTGCGAAGCATCGCTTTCGAACAACTAAATTGAATTAGAGTCCAGCATAATACGTGGGAATGTCCAACTATTGAACTTTAGCGAAGGATAGTTTAACTTTTGACCTGCGGACTCTGAGATTGTCCTTAATAGAGACGAAATTGTAGGTTTGTCGATTTACAACGTAGCAAACCCGGAAAATCTCGTTATCATCAAAGATAGATCGAGTTCATCATCATTATTATGCAAATTACTGGAGTCATACTATTTGTGTTGTTAGTTGGTTCTTTGAATCATTACGATTTCATTTATGATCATGTCTCTGTCTCAATAGATTTTGTTAGATTAGTCGTGGAAAACGTTCAGTATTAACTTAAGTTATAAATAAAATGTATTTTACGTAAAAATTTATATAACTATATTTTGTCTGACAAAGCGGATTCTTACTATTCATCTCCTAGCCTACGAAATAAATTGTATAACATTTTAATAACGAAAATATAAAATAAAGTAGGTAATAATTAATATGGATAGATAGACAATTGTATATATTTCAATTTTCAAGAGATAATTCTTATCAGTAAACCTATTAAATTTCATTCTACAATAAATTGCTGTTAATATCTGTACATTACATTTATTGCAACAGGTTATGGGCCCAGAATACGCAATTTTTGTAGTTTAATCGGCTTGAATATGTTTTTCGCCTGAATCAAAATAAAAGTAATAATTGATGAAATGAGTATCGACTTGACCTTTCTAACGTCAATAAATTTGACGGTAAAAACTATCACCAATGGAAATGTGCTTCAGTAGCTAATGGAAATTTTTGAGATAGTTAGTGGTACAGAAATGAAACCAGCTGGCAATGATTATATAGCTGTTTCTTATGTTCATTAAAAAGGTAGAAATTTATATATCTCCAATTATTAACTTATTCAAGAAATAATCTAATAAAATATAACTTACCCTTGATAAATTAACGGCTATTATATTGTCACAATCTTTCTCGAGTGCTCTGCAATTTGTCTCGACCACATTTGGCGTTAATAATCAAAGACTAAATCCCTCGAGTTAAAGCTCTCGGGCTTTAGTCAGATTATTAACGACAATTATGGTCTCATCAAATTGACAACCATCGCACTGTCGAAAAATTGATGATAATATAATAGCCGACTATTTATCAAGGTCTTGTTATATTACCCTTGATAGTAGTCAAGAACTGATTGGATATTCGGGTACACACTTCGCTGGAGATGTGGACGTAAGACGATCTACTAGATATTTATAACATAATATTTTTAGTCGCAAAATCCTTATTTTACTATAAGGAACGTAACCAGACTGCAACCGACAGCTACTCTCTGGGCTATGTGCCCCGCCGAGCGCTGAATTACAAGTTACAAGTCTGGCGCGTTAAGTGCAATAATTGCATATTACCATCAAAACGCTAATGCTTCAATTGCAACAAACACCAGCCGAAAGACTGATCCTACTTAAAGGAGCTCTCTTGCCAGCCTTCACACACCACTTGCAGACTGCAGTTTCGGGCTGTTGGCACTCGTCAGTGCAAGGTAGGCATGTGACGACCGGCACGAGGATCCTTTGACTACTTGGCACATCCCGGTATTCTTACAATAGCGACATGTAAAATAGTCAGCAGGCGCCATCTAGCGGTCCAGTGTCTGTTGCAATCGAAAAATAAATAGCCTGACTGGGCTTAGCATACTTCAAATCTGCAAGAGAGCTCCTTTAAGTAGGATCAGTCTTTCGGCTGGTGTTTGTTTCAATTGAAGCGTTAACATTTTGATGGTAATATGCAATTATTACACTTAACGCGCCAGACTTGTAAATTAGCCCGGAGAGTAGCTGTTGGTTGCAGTCTGGTTACGTTCCTTATAGTAAAATAAGGATTTTATAGAGGTTTGCGATTAAAAATATTATGTTTTAATATTCCGCCCTCTAAAAGCACATTTGAACTACTGGATATTTGTTTCAAATCAGCGACGTGTCAGTAACATGGAATAGTCAACGACAACGTGTGTGTGTCTCTCTCTCTACAACTGAATCTAAATTTGTAGCAGTAACAGAAGTAACAAAGGAAGTGTTGTGGTTGAGAAATTTGCTAAGTGATATTAGGGAAATTGTAGTTAGTTCCTCAGCCCCCCTCTACAATTTCTGTTGATAATGAGAATGCTATTCGTTTAGTTCGGACCCCGAATTTCATAAACGAACTAAACATATAGACATTAAGTACCATTTGGTTTCTAAAAGTTTCAAAATGGCTATATTGATCATAATTATTTATTTAACAGTAAAAAGACCATTTACAAGATGGGAAACAACACATATTTAATATACAGTACACATAGTGAGTAGCTTAAATATATGTAATAAAAGTAGGAGAGAAGAATTAATATGAGTTAAAATCTAAACTGACTAGTATAAGAGAGGCGAAAAATATATAAAAGACAGCTAAAGAAAAAACTGTATAGTGCATGGAAAAATTAACAAGATTGCTGCAAATAAGGAAAATATAAATAAAAAAATAAAAATATAGTGAGGAAAATTGATACGCGAACATAGGCAGGAAGCCCCATTATTGAAAAATTCGGATTGTTATTGTAACAGAAACAAATATTATATACAAGTGAGAATTTTAGGACATTAGTCCGAGCTAGGCAGATAAAAAGTTTGACTATGACGTGGATTAACTCTAGGAATATAAAAATCCAATCTATGAAGTATCTTGCTGCAATCAATTTCATGGTGAATTAATTTTTTCAAAAAGTTGATAGCAAAGTTATCGTCTATCACTTAAGCTGCACATAAAAAACATGTCAAGCAGATTTGATTGAGGAAAACCAATAGGCGGATGTGAATTTAGAGATTTGAAGTAGAGATATTTAAGAAAGTGACGCGTACCTTTTTCTAATTTAGCAATATGAGTATTATAGCAGGGCTGCCATACAAGAGATGCATACTCTAGCTTAGATCTCAGAAATGAAAATTATAATAACTTTAAGATTGAATTATTAGTGAAATCACGGCCATTACAAATGATAAAACCTAAAGATTTGTTTACGTCACAGACAGACGTATCGATACGATTGACAAAAGTTAGTTTTTTTATCAAAACTTACACCAAAGTCTATAAACGTAGACGGTCGCGTTAGCTGTTCGTCGTTCAGCGTGTACTCGTAGGTATACCCAGAATCTCTAGCTGTAAATGACATGAACTTTTGTACGTTTAACAATAGATTGTTTTTAACACACCAGGAACTCAGATATTATTTTGCATTATAATGCAATCGTTTAAACCAGAGATTTTGTATGGAAGTTTTAAGTCATCAGCATACATTAAGAAGTGCACATCTAAAGTATCGCCTATGTCATTGATAAATATATTGAAAAGCAGTCACCCAAGAACAGAGCCCTGGGGAACACCTGAGGATGAGCCATAATCATAGGACTTAAACCCATTATACGCGACATATTGAAGTCTATTAGTTAGATAAGATCTAAAGAAAGCTATGAGCGGGTCCGAAATACCAAAGGTGGAAAGTTTTGCAATCAATATATTATGATTAAGCCCATCAAAAGTTTTCGTAAAATCAAAGTATATTACGTCCGTTTGCATCTGCATGTCAATGGACTCAGATATGAATTGCGTAGCACATATGAGGTTGGTAGTAGTAGAGTGACCTTCCATAAATCCGTGTTGCTGACTGGAAATGATATTTTTAACATTAGGGTAAATAGAGTCATGTAATAATAGTTCAAAGGCTTTGCCAAAGTTACAGATTATAGTTATTGGGCGAAAGTTAATTATTTCTTTCTTATTTATTTTTTTATACACAGGGCAGACTTTGAAGTATTTCCAAATACCAGGCAAACAGCAGCATTTAATAGATAAATTAAAAAGTATCATGAGCGGGTGTGCAAAGATAGCAGCACAGTCTCTCAGCAGAAATGCGGGGATCCCATTGGGACCCATGGTAAGCTTAGGTTTTATTTTTTTTAGTGCCAATAATACTTCATTTTTTGAAAATGAAACTATATTAATACTGTTGATATTATTGTCACAGAAATCATCTAACAAGATGTTTTCTGGCTCTAAAGTAGAGAATGATTGCTCAAAAATGTCGGCATAGGCATTTACAATATCATCAGGGTCATTCAAATGCTCCCCCTTATAAACGATATTGTTGCTGATGTTAGTCCCTCCTTTTTTGCTATTAATGTAAGCCTAAAACTTGTTAGGGTCACTGTTAATATTACTTTCAGCCAGATGTATATAGTTTCGGAAAGCAGTTTTAATGTTTAGCTTAATTTTGGACCGGAGTCTCATAAATTCATTATAAGCAATATCATCTCCAGTTCGCTTGTAAAGTTTTAAGTGCCTTTCCTTATTTCTTATATCTCTGATAATTTCAGCATTGGACCAAGGTGGAAATTGTCTATTATTCTTTTTTACGTATACATATTTTACGTATGCAATTATATCTCCAGTAAGCAGCAATTAGCTGACATTTTCAATAAACCTCTTCCAAAAATCGTTTTTGAATTTTTGCGAAACAAAATGGGTATGATTTATGTTGATTAATATTTTATTGTTCATGCTGTTACAAAACACTAAGTTAGTGGGAGTATTAAAATATAGAATTTAGTATTTTATAGTTACTCATAAAATTAACTGTTTAATGTGTTGCCTACATCTATAGTACTGTTGGTATCAGTTTTTGGAGGTAACCATAGTTAGAAGTGAAGTTGATTTTAAGTATAATGTATCTATTAATTTTGATTTTACAATAAATTGCTGTTAATAAGTGTATTTTATATACATAAATAAATAAAATAGGCATAAAAAATTATTATTATTTTGTGATTCATATTTTGTAGCATTCAACTGCAAATATTTTCCGAATGATATGTAATGCAATAAAAATCCGTATGCTTTGAAAACTTTGTAAATAGAATATTTTAATAGATCACATGAAAGAAAATTAAATGAAGATCTACGCAAACTTTGGTACGGCGTGTCAGATATTAAAATTGAATAAGGCACTGATAATAGAAAGACATTGAAATAAAATAATGCAAGGACTTTTCAGAAAGAGGCGCTCAAGTTCTAAAGCTCGGAGCTTCCAATACGAGAGCTTTTGCTCATTACTGCGACAAAGAGAGCTTTTTGTTTTATTATTAAGCTTTGTTATTTTATTTGCCATTCTTAGATTTCTTCGTACTTAAAATCACTATTTCGCTCTGAAATAAAAAGGGAGTTCGTTAAGAAATATTTGATTTTAAAATTTCAAAGAAAATGGTGTCAATTCTTAACAAATATAACGGACTCAACAAAAGATCAAAGAAACAATTGAAGTTCGCTCAGTTTTATTTCAGATACCCACAATTGTATCCCTAAAATAATAAAAATAAACACATTTGTTTGGAAAATTCACATTTTGCAGTACAAAGGCATTCCGGCTTATAGACTGTGCCTTTAAATAATTGTCATTCATTACAACTTCACCATTGTGACAATAAAAACATTATTTATGCTTCGAATAATTTTAATTGAAAAATATTGTACACTGTAATTTTATGTAGGGGATGGTAGTACAATGAGTAGCGTGTTTCATCTTCTCTGCATCCTAGCGAAGTGATTTCAAGCCCCACCTGCTGTGAAGGAACTTTTGATTTTAAATTATCCCCAAGAAGTGGATTGGATCCCACTACAAATTGTAGGGCCTCATCTCCTTTACTCAGACAAATCTAGATCACACACAAGACAACAAATATTTTCAAACTCTTTCAAACATGTAGAGTTCGTCTCTCCATTAGTCACGTTTCTCGTTAGCGCGATAACTTGAGAGGGAAAAGTTCGGTTATTCAAATAATTCGGTATATTATGAGGGTTAAGTAACATTTATAAAAGTACAATAAACTTGGTTTCGAATAGGTGCAG
Organism: Leptura quadrifasciata; assembly: GCA_963675555.1. Lineage (NCBI taxonomy): Eukaryota > Metazoa > Arthropoda > Insecta > Coleoptera > Cerambycidae > Leptura > Leptura quadrifasciata. Next base: position 138,809,708 of record OY776675.1, on the reverse strand, counting down.
CTCGACAGTGCTTTCATTAACCTGGACATGATTTTTTTTTGCCACGTTTAATTATGACGAGAAGCAAATAAATCGATAAAATTTACAATAGTAATAAATGATTTATTTATTTTTTTAAATTAGATAAGTTTTTCAGGGGCAGATGATACGACGAAACATTTTTTAGACCTTCTCTGAGGACGTCTCTGTTGAAAAAACCTTTTCGATGCAGTTTACTACACTAAACATATTTACTGACAGACATTGATAGACTAACAAGCCGAGAGACCGACAGACTAACAAACTAATAGACTTACAAACTAACAAACTGTTAGACTGACAGATTGACTGACGGACAGATAGGCAGATTGAGCGACTGAGATACTTGTGGACTGAAAAAGTGGTAGTCTGATAGGCTAACAAACTGTGACAGACCACCAACTGATAGAACCAAATTTTAAGTTATGAAGAAAATGGACGCCTTGAAGCCGAAAAATAGCATATTATTATCGAATCGGCATACCGCCTGCATGTTTATTTGTGTCTGTCTGTCTATCTGTTTCTCAGTCAATCAGTCTATCACATAGATTCTACAAAAATATGCAAATCAACTATCGCCATCTATACGGCAGGTATTCAAGATTCCGTTAACATGTGTTTGCCCGAGGGAAAGAGACACAAGGCAATGAAATAATACATGCCAGAATCATTGTGCTAGAATTGTGGCGCCTTGCGCTATACGCATTCAATTCCACAGAAATTTTTGACGGACAAATATTTTAAATTACGGAACATTTGTGGAACGCTTGTATCTACGTGGTTTGTCATAAAAATAAGGAGCCAAGCATTCGTTGGGAATTACAAATTCGCCAGCATTTTTCTATCGTCAAACATCATCTGGTCGTCTGTAAAAATATTTTTATTATACTTCTTTAAAAACACCTTAATTTCATCTATATTAGTAATAATGTAAGATGGGCTTTTTCAGACTAGCACACGGAAACAGCGCATGGAAAAAGTATTCCCGATCTCTGATTTTTTCCGTGCGCTTAATAAAAGTGCCAAATATATGGCTTGAAAATAGAAATATATAGCAAAGTAAACTAAATTTAAGAAAGTCTATATGCTATTTGATATTTAACATGTACCTATTTTGTATTTTAATTCGTAAATGTTTGACGTATCATACATACCAAACACTGCATTGGCAGCGTTATTTATTTTCTGTCAATTAAATATATTCCGATAAAATTTACTCAGAAGAAAATCCCGAAATTCCTGATAACATTCTAGAGCAAGCGACAGAAGCGAGCGCGAATTTATTACCAATAAAATCCAGGTTAAGATATGAACACGAATATCAACTTTTTACTGAATGGCGAAATGTGAACAAACTCAAAACTGTGACGATATTCTTTTAGTTTACTTTGTCGAAAAAGCAAAGTCTATGAAATCTTCTATGTTATGGAGTCGATTCTCAATGATATAAAGTTGTTTGGCCATAAAAGAAAATGATGACATTAACAAATAACCAAAAACTATTACTTTCTTGAAGCGTCAAGCTGTAAGATATATATCGAAAAAGTTCAGAGTTTTAACAGTAGAACAAGTAACCAACAATGAACAATGTTTTCTGGCAAATACAATTTTAGTCTTTAGGATCTTTGGTGCATGTCGAAGAGATAATTTAATACGTTTAAATTTAGAGGATGTGGTAGATAATGAGCGCATTCCTGTCGCGTTTTTACGAGATGGAAAAACTCATACATAAAGAAGTGTTGCCATGTCACCATTACCAATGAAAAATGTATATTTGAACCCTGCACCCAGGGCGAGCGTAGGTGCGTCTTTACTATGTACATACTTCGGTATGCGATGTAAAGCAACGACAGGCGCGGTTAGTACTTGGATTGGTGACCATTCCAACGGAAACCGCGTTCTCGCCTCACACATCTTCCAGCGGCTTGTATATCAGTGTATGCGCGGAAGCTATACAACCTTAGGCGAGGGTTGTATAGGAGATATACCATCCTTCGGAGGGGATGTAAAGCCGTCGGTCCCTTGTCTATTAAATGTTAGGCAAGTAAAAGATCCCTACTCTTCTTAAGGGAAGAGGTTCGGCAAAATTCCTGGTTGGGGGTAGCTCGTCTACAGGCGTCGGTGTTAGGCCTCAGTAGCGGAAATAGGCCGACGTTAAATAAATGTATAAAAAAAAAAAAAAAACCCTGCACCCTTTATCGTAGCAGCTCTACGACCTAAAATACGAACAGCAAGAGATTTGTTGCATGTCGAAACGGCAGGTGTTACGCTCAACATGTTGGATGCCATACCATCGGTGGTGTTCCGAAAATTGTTGCAGAATATCTAAAACTAGAAAATTACATAGAATATACCGGGACTAAGGCCTTCTTCGGCAAGCATGCTGATGGAAAGCGGCTGTGATTTATTCACACTGAAAAGGCACGGAGGATGGCATTCTTCCAATGTAGCAGAACGATATAATAATATCCTACACCTAAAATCGATATTTCCACAGACATTTTTACTTTTTCATTAAAAACTGTCAGTTTATTGTCAAACAGCCAGCACGATTTCCGAGATGGGAGATCAACGGGGTCAGCTTCTTATCACTTTGTCCAATATGTTCAAACTAAACTAGATAGAAACCAATGTGTGGCAGGTCTATTCTTTGATCTCTCTCGTGCATTCGGCACCATTGATATCGAATTCATAAGCTTTAAATTAGACAGATTAGGCATAAGAGGCAACATATTAAATTGGATTTTATCTTTCTTAGCACACAGACAACTTTATGTCAATATTAACAACGTGCACTCAGAAAAATATGATATAAATATAGGTGCAGCGCAGGGTTCAACTTTAGCACCACTGATTTTCCTTCTGGATATCAACGATCTAACAACCTCAAGATACATGATTAACTTCGCTGACGACACTTCTATTGTAGTGTCGGCAAGTACAGCGAATGACCTATTAACAGCAATTAATCAAGTAGATGAAGAAATGAATCAGTGGTGTTATTCAAACCGTCTTATCTTAAACAAGGATAAGACGGCGAAAGTTGAATTTCAAAACACTGTGACACACTTACCGCCAGATAGCTTTGCCAAAAATATAAAATTTCTGGGATCTTATTTAGATTCTAAGCTCATGTGGAGCTGTCAAATTGATCACATTTGTACAATACTAAATAGCTCTTTCTATGCTCTACTCAAATTAAAACAAATTGCTCCAGCACCTACTCTGCTTGAGGTTTACTATGCAATGGTTCACTCACACATTTCTTACAACATAATGTTATGGGGTCCTGCCGAGAAATTTTTAAAATCAAAAAAATATTAACAGCATGTTGTATATATATATATATATATATATATATATATATGGGTAGTGGTGAGAGGTAAGTGAAACCTCTCAAATGGTCAATTGCTACTATACACCATAGATGTCTCTATGGGCGTATAGCGACTTGCGATTCTGCAAGTACCTGAGAGCGGCGACCTTTCAGTCCAAGGTGGACTTAACCTACTGTTATAATATATGATTTGCAGGAAACAACTACTCAGCGGGCAAATACCCCGACCTGCATTGAATTACACCTTACAAATCATTAAAGAATGGTAACCAATATCATTTGTCAACTCCCTGACCAGACATAGACCGGTTTCGAACTTATTAGTTCTCATCAGTATGCCATAGGTCATCGAGCAGACAAATGATAGTGGCCAACCTGCTAGTTTTATACAAACTATAGTAAATTGAGTAGTGGTGAGAGGTAAGTGAAACCTCTCAAATGGTCAATTGCTACTATACACCATAGATGTCTCTATGGGCGTATAGCGACTTGCGATTCTGCAAGTACCTGAGAGCGGCGACCTTTCAGTCCAAGGTGGACTTAACCTACTGTTATATATATATATATATATATATATATATATATATATATATATACTAAAATGTGCTGTATTTGTTCACATGAATTCATAACTTTTTTGTAAAAATAACGACCAGCACAGTTACAGTATTAGACATGCCAGCCAGCTAAGCATACCTTTTCATCGCAGTAGCAAGTTTGAAAGATCACCACAGTACTCCTCTATAAAAATATATAATAAGATACCTGACGAACTAAAAATTATTAGAAATAAACTTCATTTTAAAAAAAATCTTAAGAGTTACTTGGCTGCACATGCTTTCTACAGTCTCGAAGAATTTTTCAATTCCTAATTTTAAGTATGCATGTATGCAAACGTATTTTGTGTCCTGTTTTTAACTATATAACTTTTATATGCTTACATATACTAAAACTCTGTAATTTATTTATTCATACATTCACACACTTTCATGTCTTGTCCTATAAAATAATTTTTATATTTTTTTATCATATTTTAACTCTTAGTATAACATTTTATACTATGTAATCATTGTTTGACTTGTTTTATATCATGTTTATGATCAAGAAAGCCAATAAATATTATTATTATTATTAAATTATAATTCTTTTCGAACTGATCTAGTAGCCATGATTTTGACATAAAGTGAAGATAATTGAAAGTAATATTACTAGCAAAATACAATAACTGTATCATTCGTTCAAGAAAATTAATACATTTGCGAAGAGTCTGCTTCATTAATTGCTGTTTCACAAAATGAAACTCCAAAATGTCTTATCGTGTGCAATAATACCAATTGTATAATAAACATAACCGTTAATAATAACAATTCAAACTAAAAACATTGTTAGTTGGAGCAGTTACTATTAATAGTTAGTTAGTTAATTTTCAATATTCGTACTCTAGTAGTTACATGCTTTATTATTTCTATAGCTTATGAAAAGAAAAATGTTCCAGGTTTCCTTCGTATGTCTTTTTTTGTTATATTTAGTTTTTATGTTATCGTTTTCAAAGATGTATAATAAAAAATATTGTCCATTACACGTCCAGAACTAGATTTTACCGTGCTTGCACGCGCACGGAAAAATCCTTATTTCCAGACTTCTAATCAAATATACTATTATATTTCTTATACAGTATTTATGTGTAATATCCTAAAATACGTCAATTTTTAATTCTAAAATGAAATTTTTTGAACATAATTTTATATCTCCCCCTTCAACTCCCTGTAACAGTGCCCCAGCTTTTTAAATGGAATGATGGTTTGTATGGTACCTCATTTTTTAATTCTCTATCCAGCAATATAAGATTTTTAGAAATTCTCTAATTTTTTTATTGAAAAATGCATTTCTAATGTTACGTTAATATTAATGTTAGTTAAGTAAAGAAAAGAACATGAGACAGTTTAAATCAAATGTTCAAACTGGGCGCCCATAGCTTATTGACAATAACGGAGGCGTTGCTGAAATTCTTCTAAAACATTTTGTATCATTTCCAGGGTGATTTGATTAATGTCATGCCTTATTCTGTCTTTTAAGTTATCTACGTTATTTGGTCTGTTGAAGTAAACTTTCGATTGTAAGTAACCCCATAAAAAATAGTCAAGCGGGGCCAAATTGGGAGAACGCGCAGGCCACTCAATTTTACCGTGTCTACCAATCCACCTCATGGGAAAAACTTGTTTGAGATAGGATCTTACTTCCAATGCAAAATGTGGTGTAGCTCCGTCCTGCAGGTACCAAATATTTCTATCAATTTCATTAGGGTTATCATCATCTGGGAAAATACTCTGGAACTAAGAAATTTTGCAAGATATCCAAGTAACTCGCGCCAGTTTAATTTGGGATACATTTTATTGTATACATTTCAAATACGTTTCAAGTTCTCAAATTTAATTTTCTTGATGAAGGATGTACAAAATTTAAAAAACCTTATGTTCCTGAATAGAGAAACAAAAACCCATTCAAATAATCTATCACACGCACCATCGTTCCATTTAAAAATTTTAAAGGGGTAGCTGTCATACCAGGCGGTTGAAGGGAGATGTATAAAATTATGCTAAAAAAATTTCATTTTAGAATTGAAAATTGACTTGTTTTAGGATTTTACTCATAAATTGTTAATTACGTAGATAATAAATTTATGCGTTACTTATGTACTTCACTGTATACTGTATGGCTGAAATTAGTTTTTTCAATTTTTTTTTTTCGTACCTATGAAAACCAAAATCTAGATTAACTAAGGTGGGGTATTGTTTGGGAAAAATCCTGAAACACGTCACCTTTTATCTTTTCAACGGCACATTTTGATGTCAACTTTGACTTTGTCGAGTCAACCCTCTAGCCTCAACAACCTCCAAAAAAATTACAGTAAGGTGGTCGAGTGACCCCTCATTTTAAAGGTCTTTTGGTTCTCTATGCGAGTGCATGATTGTCTTTAGGTTTTCTCGTGTTTTGTTTTAAGCAACTGATAATATGCTTATTAATTTAAATTTAAAAAAAGTATGCAATACATTTTTATTTACTCTAGGTGTTTATAAAGACCTCCTGAGACTCAGATACAGTGATTTAAAAGCCATATCTGCCCTGAATACTAAACGGTTAAAAATTTTCAAATTTATCGATTTTTCTTCGGGATTATTTAATTTCAAATTATGAACTCGTTCTTCGTTTGTCATTAAAAGTAAATTCAATTGTTCAATCTGCCCTTACAAGAACGGGAAATGTGTATAAAAAATATTGAAACATGAAAATTTAACGTCAGAAGAAATTTTTATTAGTTCAACAAATGCTCAAATTGTTTCTTTTTAAGAAGGGTGTAGTATACATGTTTTTTTAAAGAAGTAGGTTTCGTTCTGTTATTAGAATAAGCAAATAATTTTTTATTCTACTTTTTATTAGCCTTATATACCACCTAACATATCTCATTTGTTTTCAGTTTAAGCTGTATTGTGAATTGTCATTGTCATTGTGATTCAAAATAAACATTGGTTGTGCAAAAATGGTTTACTCTATTGCGGGGAGGGTCGAAATGATCGCTTTGTTTTTCAAAAATGATAAGTGCGGCAAACCTGCGGCAGATTTATTTAATCAAAAGCATCCCGATAAACACGTAGAAAGAAAATAAGTGTTGTAATTGGTCATGAAGTTTAAAGAAACAGGGTCAGTAACCACTAAAAAAATCTCAACATGAACTCCCAGCAACTGTGGTTGGACTTTTGGGACAAGTGGCTGTAGACCCAACTCTAAGTACGAGGAAGTTGACAACTGTAACCAACATCCCTAGAGCTACTATTCGACGAATCCTGAAGCGGCATAAAATTCATCCGTACAAAATTTATTTAGTACATGAGCTGAATGAGAATGATTTCGATAGACGACAGCGGTTTTATTATGTTACGACAGAGAGAATTTCGGATGCGAATTTTCGTTTCAACATTTGTTTTTCTGATGAGTGTACATTTTTTTAAACTCTACCGTAGATCGCCATAACGTTCAGTTTTGGTCGGACGTGAATCCAAGAATTTTCCACGAAGTGCATACTCAACATCCACTAACACTAAATGTTTGGGCCGGTATTTTTGGAGACCGAATGGTTGGTCTCATATTTTTTGATGGCGATCGGACGGGCGAACGTTACCTCGAAGTGTTGTTGACCAACCATTGCTTTTAGATACCGTTGAAAATGATAATCGGTATCTAGAAGACCATTTGACTTTCTAACAAGATGCGTTTGCTGTTCGGGAGTATCTGGAGTTCAGGAGTATCTGAGCAGAGTGTTCCGGGGACATTGCATTGGACGAAAATATGCTCTGGAATGGCTGGGTCGCTCACCAGATTTAAGATCTTTTTTTTGTGGGGTCCTTTGAAAAGTAAAATTTACGCAACGGAACCAGTCTCTGGAAGGGTTGCGTCGACGCATTGTTGAAGAATGCTGCCAAAGTACGCCACAGATTTTCCAAATGTTTAGAGCAGAATTTGTATAATTGTATGGAAGTTGGTACAATTTGAGCATTTGTTGAACTAATAAAAATTTCTTCATAGATATTTGACATTTTACATAAAATTTGACAGGTGCAATGGTTTGCAAGAACCGTTATTACTTTCGTCGTGTAGAAGATCCTCATTTGCTTCTTGTCACGTAAAAAGAACACAAGGAGAACTACGTTCCACAACTGAAATAAATTCATTAATATCATACCAAGTGTTCCGTTTTTCGCGTTACATTTTGTCAATTCCAAACCATGAAAACTTGTTTAGGTCAAATGGAACACCCTGTATTTTTTTACGTCAAGTTGTGTAAAATTGAATTCCCTTTTTTCTGATATTAGCATTGTGGGGGTTAAAGTTACAACTTTTTAAAATATTTGCGATTTTATTAGAAATTCATGAATTGTTGTAATCATTTCATCAAAATAGCCATGATTAGAAACAATCTGTCATTATCTTATGTCAAAAAATGCCAGCACGAAGACTTGTTTATTATTTATGGAGAATGTGATAAAGTAATATCGAGAACTTGCAGCACATTTGCTACTCGATATCCAGAAAAACGGAAACCGTCACCAAACACTGTAAAACTCATACTGAAAAATTTAAAAATTACGGCTTTGTCAAGGCAAAAATGCAAAGAAGAAAGCCTATCGTTGATGACGAAAACATTGAAAGAGTCATTCTGGGATATTTTCATGCATTTCCAAGGATGTCATTAAGACAAGCTGCTCTGGAATCGGGACTATGCAAGGATTCAATTCACAGAATCTTATTAAAACATAAGTTTCACCCGTTTTCATTCCATATGGTTCAAGGATTAAAAGAAACAGATTTATTAAGAAGACAGAATTTTTGTGAGTTTATTCTAATGAGGTCTGAGGGCCACGATTCTTATTTGGGAAATATTATATGGACAGATGACGCAAAATTTACTAAAAATGGACTTTTTAATAGACATAATTCGCATTATTGGAGTGACTCAAATCCTCATATGTTCAGAGAGCGAAACTTTCAGGAAAGTTGGCAGTTCAATTTTTACTGTGCCATAAGAAACGATAGAGTGGTGGCATTACAATTTTATCAGGAAAATTTAAACGGTAAATTAAATTTTCTTTTCTGCTAATATGTATAGGTAAATTTTTGTTTTTTTTTTTAGGTGAAAGATATCTGAATATCTTACAAAATTTGAATAATAACTATTTAGAAAATTTACCTCTTACCGAACATAGAAACATTTTTTATCAGCACGACGGTGCTCCCCCACATAACGCATATTTAATTAATAATTATTTACAAGAAACTTTTTATGATCAATGGATTGCCAATAATGGACCTTTCTTATGGCCTCCTGGCTCGCCCGATTTATCAGTTCTGGATTATTTCATTTGGGGAACTATTAAAAATAATGTTTATGAGAGTCCATTAACAACCATTGAAGATTGTATGCGAAGAGTAATAAATGCATTTCAAAACATATCACAGGATTGAATTAAAACAGCTACCAATGAGGAACTAATCCGAAGGTGTGAAAAATGTGTCGAGGTTCGAGGGCGGAATTTTGAGCAATTATTAAATTAAAATGAAATCATATTTTAAATTGATCTTATCTCTGCTATTTTAGTTCATGCCATATCTTCAATTCGATTAGTACGCATGGTACAGTGTTAGTGTTATTTTGCGTTTTTGTGGATATCGAGTAGCAAATGTGCTGCAAGTTCTTGATATTACTTTATCACATTCTCCATAAATAATAAACAAATTTAAAAAGTTTTCGTTGATATAATTTAAACGTGCTGGCATTTTTTGATATAAGATAATGACTGATTGTTTCTAATCATGGCTATTTTGATGAAATGATTACAACAATTCATGAATTTCTAATAAAATCGCAAATATTTCAAACAGCTGTAACTTTAACCCCCACAATGCTAATAACAGAAAAAAGGGAATTCAATTTTACACAACTTGACGTAAAAAAATACAGGGTATTCCATTTGATTTGGTATGATATTATTGAATTTATTTCAGTTGTAAAACGTATTCCTCCTTATGTTCTTTTTATGTGACAAGAAGCAAATGACGATCTTTTACACGAAGAAAGTAATAACGGTTCTTGCAAACCGTTTCACCTGTCAAATTTTCTATAAAATGTCAAATATCTCTGAGACGGCTAGGTTTAGGTATAGGATGTGCTACATATTTTCGACTCAGAATTTTATGCTCTTTTCGAATACTCTAAAGCATATAGAGTGTTCCATTTGAAATAAGCAAGTTGGTATCGACTTCCGGTATAAGCGGAAGTGCCAGCTGCTTGTAATTATTTTAGTTGGATTGGCTACACCGACATTAGTAATTATCTAAATTTTCAAAATTTTCTGATGCGTACTTTTCTCTATATCAATCGATTCATTTCCCGGTAAGTATGTGGGTAGTTAGCGGTAAAAAATATATACTATAAGAAGTATGTCACGCCTATAAAAACACACAGTAAACTATCTGAAAATTACTTATTACAAGTTTCATCTCTATCTGCATTAATAAATTATTGATGCTCTTAACCACAATACCTGCACTAGGGAAAACGAGATATCTTAATCATTTATGGATGATTACAATTCCACACCATAGAGGTAAACAGCTAAATAATAACAGAACCGTATATAATCCACTAGGCTCCACTGTGGGTGGTGGGGCAAACAGCAGAACTATTGACACCACAGAACAATGTTGCCACCATTAGTTAATTACATTAATTGATATGCTCAGTGGTTACTTGCCTCGAGCGCCTTGGGATGGTTATGAGTGAAGCCAGTCGCATCATATCAATCATCGGCTTCATTGGAGTACCGCTATTTCATAAATAATTGTCTCTATTTGGTTTACTTGATATGGTAGACTGTAATGTAGAATGTTTACATGTCATTAAACTAGAAAATACGGAGAAATGTGATCTAGTGTATTTTGCTACTGCACGGTAATGTGGTAACCCCAGACTCGTTTCAGTCGTTTCAGCATGAAAACAAATAGAATACAGAATAAAGGCGTACGTTTATTTTGAAATAATTAAACAGCACGGATCTACAGATCGTGGAAATAGTAGGTGTAATCAACCAGAAATCGAATTTTAGAATAATGTGTTCAGCCATTCAGCTCTGTTTAATCTGAGATTGAAATTGAGGTGGGTTTTTTTGGCGTTAAGCATAGTGTGCTCCCTCGCCACAAAATCTTTAATTTAAAAAAAAAAAAAATTTACTACAAGAAAGTTAATCTAACGTTATAGCTTTATTTTAATTTTTAGCGCAACTAATTATTTTTTCTCAGTTTATATGTACCGATTTACACAGATATACAGGCTGTCCATTTTATCAGGGCCCTCGAGAATATCTCACTTAATATCGGTCGTACAAAAATAATTATTTTTACGAAAATTGTGCCGATTTATATAACCTACAAAATGGTTTAAAGATATTTGAAATCCATGGCCTACTTTAAGAGTTATAAAAATATCGAAAATGCGGAAAATTTCTAGGCCAAATTTGTTATTTGTATTTGTTATTTGAAGAGATACGAGAAAAATTTTAAGGCTTTTTGCAAAACAGAGTGTTTCGACGAGGTTATATCTAATTTTTTTCAAAACCGCTGTATTTTGAGATTTACTCTTCAGGCTGTTAAAAAAATTATTTTGAAACGGGCGGGAAATGGCGCCATTAAATAGAGTACTTTCCTCCCTTTTCAATGATATATCACATGCCATATTTATTCTTTGGTACTACGTTAGTAATTATAAAAACATGTTTTTAAAACCAATAATTTTTTTTTAACAAGCATTATACTTGCCGTGGAGAAGTATGATTAAATAAAACGTTAAAATGATTCAATAAGTTGTTCAAATCTTTGCTATAATGAAACATTAACACAATTAAGAAGAATAAAGCGGCAGATGACCCTAGCAGTTTGGGCCGCTAAAAAAAAAAAAAAAAAAAAAAAAAAAAGTAAATTCAAGTAACAAAAACAAATTAATAGTAAAAAGAATATAGCACACAGAACATTAATATGGGGCGAGCGTAGGTGCGTCTTTACTATGTACATACTTCGGTATGCGATGTAAAGCAACGACAGGCGCAGTTAGTACTTGGATGGGTGATCATTCCAACGGAAACCGCGTTCTTTCCTCATACATCTTCCAGCGGCTTGTATATCAGTGTATGCGCGGAAGCTATACAACCTTAGGTGAGGGTTGTATAGGAGATATACCATCCTTCGGAGGGGATGTAAAGCCGTCGGTCCCTTGTCTATTAAATGTTAGGCAAGTAAAAGGTCCCTACTCTTCTTAAGGGAAGAGGTTCGGCAAAATTTCTGGTTGGGGGTAGCTCGTCTACAGGCGTCGGTGTTAGGCCTCAGTAGCGGAAATAGGCCGACGTTAAATAAATGTATAAAAAAAAAACATTAATATTTATCTAATCCTCAAAATAATTTTTAAAATATCATATCAAGTGTTCAAAGTGTTCACCGCGATATCTTATGCACAATCGAGCGCGGTGAGGTACTGCATTTAAAACATTACTCAGCATTTCGGGGGAAACTGTAATACATGCCTGTTGAATTCGAGCTTTTAGGTCCTCTACATTATGCGGTGTCATCGAAAACACCTTATCTTTAATATACCCCCATAGAAAAAAATCCATTGGGGTTATAACTGGAGAACGAGGAGGCCATCGAATAAATCCATTGGTACCTATCCAATGTTGAGGCAAAATTTCGTCTAAATAATATAAACAAATCTGAGAATTGTGGGGAGGAGCTCCATCTTGTTGAAAATATTGAAAGTTGTGTCGATTCTCTAAAGGTAGGTCATCTAAGAATTCATTAAATTCATTTTTCCAAAAGTTTAGGTACCTTTGACCACTGAGGGGACCATCATAAAAATAAGGATCTATTAAATTGGTGCCTAAAATATCTATCCACACATTTATTGAAAAACGATTTTGAAACCCAGTCGGTCTATGCCAGTGTGTATTTTCAGAAGTCCATTTGTAATGAATATTGCGATTAAAAAATCCATTATTGGAAAAATTTTTCTCGTCAGACCAAAGTATTTTACTACATATTAACGGATCGGCACGCTTCTTTTCCAACAGCCACCTACAAAAAGTCGTCCTCCTTAGTTTGTCCCCCGCTTGTAAATTGTGAACGTTTTTGGCTTTATAACACCGGTAACCATTTTTTTTTAAATTTTTCTAGCACTTGTTTTATTTATATGACAAGCAATTTGAATTTCTCTCAATGATGTTTCCAAATTTTCTGTATTTTTATTTCTCTTACATAATTAATAAATCGGTTTACCTTACTTACATATAAGTAACACTGTTCAACCTTGTCTTCTCCTGTAAAAATGAACCATTATTTTTCAGTTTCGTATTCGTATAACATATTATAACGATCAATGTGAGTGAAAATCATTTTTGAAAATTCTAAATTCTTAAATGAGTGTGATTGAGTGAGAGTTTAAGTATTAACTGACATGATCTGTCAAAAAATTAAATTGTCAAGTTTGTTCATAGCCAACTATTTTAAAATAATTGAAATAATAGTGAAATCATGAAATACAAACAAATGGATATTATACTTAAATTAATTGGTAAAGACATTTTAACTTTCTGAGCAAGGAGTGACGCTTTTATGGAGGACCTCTATACATTGGCATAACTGCGAATTCTATTTCCATAGTTGCTCCATGTTGCTTTCTTGATTATTATTTTGATACCTGAATTTACTTCATTCTTCTTAATTGTGTTAATGTTTTATTATAGCAAGATTTGAACAACTTATTGAATTATTTTATCGTTTCATTTAATCATACTTCTCCACGGCAAGTATAACGCTTGTTAAAAAAAATTATTAGTTTTAAAAAAAGGTTTTTATAATTACTAACGTAGTGCCAATGAATAAATATGGCATATGATATATCGTTGAAAAGGGAGGAAAATACTCTATTTAATGGCGCCATTTCCCGCCCGTTTCAAAATAATGTTTTTAACAGCCTCAAGATTAAATCTCAAAATACAGCGGTTTTGAATAAAATTAGATAAAACCTCGTTGAAGCAAAAAATGTTCGCCCCAAATAACGGAGATATTTGGCCTAGACGTTTTCCGCATTTTCGATATTTTCCGCCATAACTCTTAAAATAAGCCATGGATTTCAAATGTCTTTAAACCATTTTGTAGGTTATATAAATCGGCACAATTTTAGTAAAAATTTTTTTTTTTGTACGACCGATATTAAGTGAGATATTCTCGAGTGCCCTGATAAAATGGGCAGCCTGTATACACATACACTACACTTTTTTTTTGTTATTTTTTGTAATAGGATAACTCTCAAGAGGAGTAAGGAGGGTACATATTTCACGCCAAGGGGTTGGTTAGGGCGACTTGCTAATAGCACACAAACAAGATAGGCCTCGGAATGAAAGGATTGTTAACATGGGAAAAGACAACATTGGTTATTAACCTAAAATAGGTAATAATATTAAGTAATAATTTTATAGTGTAATATTTGTTTCTTTTAGGAAGTTTATTAACGCCTTGTGAATTTTTAAGCAATTTTTGCCTAAAAGGGTTGTTAGACTTGTAGGCAGCTGAACTTGTTCCTTGATTAGTGCAGATAATAGTTTTGTGGTAGCTTGACGATTATTTTTACAATTGAAAAACATATGATTAAAATCGCCAATTGATACATTATTACATGGACAATATGGAAAGGAAGCGATTCCAATACGATGGAGATGCTTAGAAGGTAAAGTAGGGCGGATCAATGTGTAATGATTGTTGGATTTTGCAACAAATTATTTCCTCACGATTTCCCACTACAAACGTTGTTATTTTCTGAAATAAGACTATAAATCATTTGGATGAAAAGATTGTAGCTCTATTCCTGTGCCCTTAAGCGCCTCTTCAGCTAGTTGATCAACAATCTCATTTCCAAGAATTCTTGAATGGCTCTTTACCCAGATACATTTTACAATGAATCCTAGGTCTCTTATTTTGTTATATAAATATGCGATATTAAATATGATTCTGTTATTGTAATATTTGTATGAGAAATATGCTAAGGACTGTAGGGCTGATTTGGAGTCGGATATAATAGTCTAAGATCCAACTGCAAGAAATCTACCCTTATATCAAAATGCAGAAAACATGAATGATCATGTATTGGTTAAAGCATCGCGGCCAGGTTGCCTATCGCAATCCTGCTGCAGATAAGGTTAACAAATTAGTTAACAATTAATTTTATTTTGGAAATTACCCTTACTTGTTTTTTCATTAATTCAAGCGCCGTCTCGAAGATAAACATATGTGCTACTATAAAAACAAGGGTTACCAACCCTTAGCCTGCTACAACCCTTTGGCAGACTGCTTGAAATAGTGGAGTTTTTATTAACAATCTACTCTCATATGTTTTGTCAAATATTTTTCGCCACAACGAAGCTAGATTTTTTCCCTTGCCAAAGTAAAAGTTGCTGCCACTGGTGCTTGTCAGCCGATTTATTATTCCATTCTCTCGCCTGCTATCGAGGGCAAGTGAGAAGCAATGCCACAGCGAATTAACAATTTTTGTTTCAAGGATCTCCAACATAACGGAATGTAACAGGAATCAAATCCTTTAATCTTTCGCAGAAACTTTTCATCGCTTTTAGTTTCTGCATACATTTTAATAAATGACTGATGTCTGGCAACATTTTCGCTTTTACATTTCTTCACGCCGTACATAAGAGCTGTAAATTTTTGGACAACGTCGATTTTTTTTTCGTCGAATACGCCTCTTGGGCCTGTCTGACTTAAAAACCATCGGAAATTTGTCGTTGCTTGTAAAAATTTTGAAAGGCTTGACTTTACCTTTGCTAAAAAACGCAGCAGTGTAATCACAACTAGTAAATGCGTAGAATATCTTCAGACCAATGACCAATGCATACAATTGCTGTCATTTTTTATGCGAGTTCTGTACAATTTACGCAATTCTGATCTTTTTTTACCTCTTTTCGACCCGAATCACTAAACCAAATTTGAAACTAGGAAAATTTGTGCATATTGCCCAGTAAACTTATTAGGACCCCAGTGGCGTTAGGCAATTTCCCCGAAGCACGAAATAATGACACCAAACAACATTTTCTAAAAGTATAATTATTAAACTCATGATTGTTCCACCAGTATCGCAAAGAAAACATTCCTTCATGTTTAAAAACAATTGATGCAAAATGAAAATAACTATTTACGTCGAAGCCCGAACGTCAAGTAAGCTACAGTTAACAGTTGATAGTATCACATGCTAAAGCACACGCATTTCCTCTCCACAGTCGCCACTGCCTCCATGCTGCGTCCTTGTCTGTCGCAGGGAATTGTGCGCGCATTTCTTCTCACTCGCTCTCGATAGCAAGCGCGAGAATGGAATAATAAATCGGCTGGCAACCCCCAGTGGCAGCAGCGTTTACTTTGGCAACCTTGTTTCATCGTGTAGGGAAAAATTCGAGCTTCGTTTTGGCAAAAAATATTTGAAAAACATATGAGAGTAGATTGTTAATAAATATTCCACTATTTCAAGCATTCTGCCAAAGAGTTGCAGAAGGCTTGGGAACCCTTGTTTTTATAGTAGCACAGATGTTGATCCTCGAAATGACGCTTGTGTTAATGAAAAAACAATTAAAGGTAATTTCCAAAATAAAATTAATTGTTAAGTAATTTGTTAACCTTATCTGCAGCAGGATTTTGATAGGCAACCTGGCTGCATGCATTAACCAATACATGATCATTCATTTTTCCGCATTTTGATGAGAGTAGATTTCTTGCAGTTGGAGCTCGTGCTATAATATTGATGTTCTTGAAGTCTTGTTAGTCTTTAAAATAACATTCCAGTACCCAATATAATAGTTGTTCAATGGCTCAAGCCTCAGCCGTATAAATAGAGCATTCCTCGAGAAGCTTATATTTTCTAGTGAATAACTTGGGAGATATAAAAAGCACAACTCGTACCGAACTCAGATTTTGAACCATCTGTAAAGATGTCTAATGAAGGTGAATTGTGGTATAACCTGCATTTAAAAAGAGTCTGGTTTAAATGTATATTATCTAAGTATATAGGGAATATTACTCTATGATTTCGAAGAAGCAATTTTAAATTATACTGAAAAACTGGAAATTTTTGTTGCAAAGTTATTATGTTATCGTATTCATTTGTCTCTAAGAAAGCATCTATTAAGGGCGGATTGTTATATTTCCCCCAAAAATGCTGTCCAAAAATCGAAAGTCTTGTAATATTGTTAAAATAAATTCGCAAAAGTGAACTCTTCTGGCCAAATCGGTGTTTTTTAGGTGTTGAACCATAGAAATGGAATAGGGATGGAATTTGTGTTTCAAAAGAATTCTGTGAATAGAGTTCTTGGAGATTCCTGTTTGGAAGGCGATTTGTCTTAAAGATGTCATAAGATATGCCGTAAAATATCCCAAAACAGCAATTTCGATATTTTCTTCATTGACAATTGGTTTTATTTTATGAATTGTTGCCTTAACGGCGCCAAAATTTTTGAAATTCTCCATTATTCGTTTAATACTGTTCGGAGACAGTTTTTGTTTCTCTAGATACCTATTAGCAAAATTTTCACATGTTTTTGATAAAACTTTGTTACATTCTCCATAGATTATAAACAAAGGAAGAAAGGAATATTTTTTAAAAAGTTTAGACATTTGCATTTTGCAAAATAACTCATCCCTATATATATTATACGATATTATTAAAGTATCTAAGAAATTAAAAGACAAACTTACTTCAGGCATTGATGGTATTCCCTACTTTTTTGTTAATGATTGTTGTCGGGCCTTGTTAGAATCCCTACTTTTCATTTATAATTTAATCTTGAGAACAGCTACTTTTCCCGATATGTGGAAAATCGCTCGAATTACTCCCACGTTAAAGAAAGGTGACCCAGCCCAGCTGTACTCTAAAATTATCGGCCTATTTCTATTTTATATAATTTTGCGAAATTATTCGAAATAATAATATATAATTGCGTTTATCCTAATGTTAGACCTTATATTTCCCTGCACCAACACAGATTCTTAGATAAAAAAAATCTACGATCAAAAACTTAACCTGCTTAACTCAGTTTGCAGTTTGCTGAAATTCTCGATAAACAAGGACAAGTAGACACAGTATACATGGATATTCAGAAAGCATTTGATCAAATCGATCTAAATTTATTAATAAAGAAATTAGATAACTTTGGATTTTCCGCAGGCTTAATTAATTTATTTACGTCTTATTTATTTAACCGCAGGCAGTTTGTCGAGTACGAGGGTTTTGGTTCAGATTACTACATTAATGCATCTGTTGTACCACAAGGCTCCAATTTAGGACCACTTCTATTTCTCATTTACATCAACGATATTAATGATGTCATTAGCTGTTCAAAATTAATGTTCGCGGATGATTTGAAAATCTATAGAGAGATAAGAACGATAATCGATTGTAGAATGATCCAGAATGAACTTAAAGCCGTATCTGATTGGTGTAGTGCGAACCATCTGTGCATTAATGTTCAAAAATGTTACGTTATCACTTTTTCTCGGAAAAATAAACCTGAAGAATATGATTATAAAATAAATTCAGAGAGTATAACCAGATGTACAGAAATCAAAGATTTGGGTATTATCTTCGATAGCCAGTTAACATTTCGAGCCCATATTAATAGTGCTGTATCAAGCTCATATAAAATGCTAGGCTTCATATTAAGAAACTGCAAGTGTTTTAGCAAAACTTCTAGCCTAACGTTGTTATATTACGCATACGTCCGCTCAAGATTGGAATATGGTGCCATCATATGGTATCCGTGATCTCGTGAATAATATTCAGTTAGTTCAGAGGAAGTTCCTAAAATATTTGTTTTTTAAGGAGGATGGCATTTACCAGCCGAGAGGAATTAATACGTCCATTTTAACGAACCGTTTTAAAATCGTTTCATTAGAAACTCGTCGCGAAATAATTCCCATTAAATATTTATTCAGTTTAATTTACAATACTAATGATTGTCCCTTTTTGTTAGATAAAATCAATTTCCACATACCCAGACTTGAAATCCGCCGTCACACAACCGTCTATGTCAAAAACTACAGGACAAATATTAAGGCGAATTCTCCAATTACGTAATGTGCAATAATTTTAATAAAATGTCCCATCTATGTGTATTAATTTTGACAGTCTAGGCAGTATATTAAGTCATGACTGGTGGTCGAGAGGTGAGTGCACTTGCCTCTCACCCAAAAGTTCCGGGTTCGATCCCCGGTCGTGGCAGTGGAAAATACTGTGAGAGAGATTTTTCCACTATACACGGATATTGGGTGTGTGTCTCTTGTCTCTAAATGTGTAGCCCCCTCCCACACAAGGCTCTTCTAGAGCCTTCCGGGATACAGGGAGTCCTAATTGCCTGCGGTGTTATTTATTTATTTATTTTTTATATAATTATTACTGAATAGTAGATTTAATTTTGTTTGTAACTTAAGTGTCAATATTATTTTTCTTTTTTATTCACTATTAGCATATGTGTTTTCATGTATTTCCTGTAATTGGGTGCTTACCTGTTGGAAATAAAGAGATTATTATGACTATTATAATTAAATTTAAATAATCCTCGTGTGTATAATTTAAGCGCCCCGGCTTGATAGTTAATACTTGCCAAATAGTAACAGCTACAGATATTTGTTTAGAACTCAACGGCGTCATAGCCAACTAAGAATAAGTGAATTAAGAATCCATAGCAAAATCCCCACAAAAAAATATTGAATTGGCAATATTTCTAAAGCTAAAAAAATCTGGAATAGACATCCATAATGGTAATAAGATAAGATTATAAGAATTGGAGTTTCCATTTGAAAAAAATTGATTTTTGACAGTTTTCTCAAGTTCATTTTTATTTTTTGAACAGTCTGTATTAATACTTATCAAAATCAAAATATTATAAAAACTCTACTCGAAATAAAGAATCTGAATGTAAATAATGAAACCATTTTCGGTGCATTATAAATATAAGACGTTATCAATTATACATTGACAATAATGGTGGCCACATCGAACATCTTTTATGATTTATCATTTATTCATATCTAAATTTATTAAATAAATCTTTTTTATCTGTTTTGTATAAATATTTAGTTTTTTCTTCCTCACTGTAAATAATTTTGATTATTTCATTAAAGAAATATCAGCTATAAACATAATAGTTGTTATTTCCATAGCTCACTTTAAAATAAAGGTTTTTTTTCGTCTTCTGGCTTTGGTTGTCTCCATTCAGCCACGATATTTATTATTATATATAGTTCTTAATCTAACCTACTTGCAATCAGTAACCTGATACAAAAACCAATGACAGAGACATTATTTACTACTCAGGGATTGTAGACAGGGACACACGTTTCACGTCAAGGTGCCCTTTATGACCACTTCCTTTAAAATTCAACACAGAATAGGCAACGGTAAGAGGGGTATGAAACGACAAAGGATAAAACAGAGGAAAACACGACTAAATGTAGTCGTGTCGTATAGATGTATATTCTGACACGATACAATCTGATGTATTCCCAAAATATTTCTCTAAATGTTTGATTTCTTGTTACTGTATATAATAGTGACGACTATTTAATGGTAGAGGAATGCCATTCTCCACCAGTTTCTTTGCCAGAAAATTTATGGATGTAATATTATTCGTGCACTGGAATAGCCACTGATTGATATCTCCAATTTCCCCATTACATTCACATAGCGGGCTATCAACAATTTTCATTTTGTATAGTAGAGATTTGA
Organism: Leptura quadrifasciata; assembly: GCA_963675555.1. NCBI lineage: Eukaryota > Metazoa > Arthropoda > Insecta > Coleoptera > Cerambycidae > Leptura > Leptura quadrifasciata. Next base: position 138,788,979 of record OY776675.1, on the reverse strand, counting down.
AGGCACCATGACCAACCAAGCACCGAATATATGTTACGAACATCTGTCTGTTATACGGAAATTCCTTATAAGTTGGTTTAGAAGGGAGGCGGTTATATACTTTACAATATTGATAGTTATGTGTTTGGGCCATCTGGAGCCATTCTTCTTCCCATTTTTTCCTCATGTCCATTTTAGCGTTGGTAATTAGATCATAATATGGCAAGTACTCAATTTCCGGTCCTTTAGCCGTTTTAGCTACTAGGTCAACAGTTTCATTTCCCACTATTCCAGAGTGTCCCTTAACCCAAATAAAAACAACTTCTTTGTTTCATATTTTTAACTCTATAACTTTATCCAAAATGTTAGTTATTACTTTATACTTCATAATATGTTTGGTCGGGTTTGAAATGGCAGCTAGCACAGATTGAGAGTCTGACATAACAAGAATTGTCTCGAAAGAGTTACAATTTTCTATTGCCCAATCTAGTCCTTTATCAATAGCCAAGGATTCAGCCGTAAATATGGAACAATTTTGATTTAGCATTCCTAGACTTGGATCCATCAGTGAATATTTTATGGGAGTTGGAGTATTTAGATGTGACTTCTTGGAGCAGTTGGTTGTTACTTGTCACATTTTCATATTTCACATCACATCATAACCAGTCTGAAAGAATGGAAGAGTCTCTTCTTCGGTTATAGAACTGTGATTTGGAATATCAGCAAAAACCTTAGCCAAAATAGGAGTTTTTTTATTTTGCCAATATGGTATTGTGAGACTAAGGGAGGCAAGAGTAGCTAATTTGATGCATATACTGTTATTGGAAATGCTTAAATTTTTCAGTACAAACTTATGGGCTAAATATCTTCTCCTCAAATGAAGTGGAGGTTCATTATATTCAGCCAATAGGGCATAGGTAGGTGTCGATTTAAAAGATCCTAGTACAATTCGTAAAGCCTTATATTATTATTAGCCGTTACTCGAGTCCGAGTATAAAAAATGTTACAGTCGATAGATTGTGTACAATAAAAAAACAAGTAAAAGGTGTAGTCTATTGTAATTCCCATTCATCTACGGTGCACACGACTATGGCTATAGAGGCCAATTCGGGAGAGCACATGTCGACCGCAGTCAGGACAAACATAGACCTGGTTAGGTCTTGGATTCGGCCTTCTTGCAGCAACATTTCCTTGATAGCTGGCCACAACCCCTCGCCATTCGGTTCTGTCCGCTGCAAGTTGTTCCCATTGCTCGTCTGCAATACCGCAGGATTTTAGATTTTCATGGAGAGCGTCTTTGAACCTCTTATAGCCTTATATTGTAATCTATCCAATTTAATGAGCCTTGAGTGTGTAGCGGAATCACAGAATATGCTACCATAATCCAGTATTGATCTAACATAAGATCTATAGAAAAGAAGAGCGATTTTGGGATCGGCGCCCCAATTTCGTTTGCAACTAACTTTTAAGATATTGAGACTTTTCTCTGCCTTAATCAGACATTCGGATATATGCGCATTCTAATTTAATTTGGTGTCTAAGTTAACCCCCAAATATTTATAATATGCTAGGACCGGTATTGTAATATTTGCGAAGCACAAATTGGATATTTTGGATAGTCTGTGTCTAGTGTAAATAACGACAGCAGATTTATTAGCCGATATGTCAAGACCTAGGTTAAGGAAAAAGTTCGTGGAACAGTACATTGCATAATTTAAATCTACAATGCCTTAAGCATAACTTTTATTGGTCCCATAAATACAAAAATCGTCAGCATATTGTGAAACGCTAATTCTATTGTCCATAATTCTACGAAAATTTTGGGTATACATATATATTAAAAAGGAGGGGGCTAAGAACTGATCCCTGCGGTATCCCAATGTCCACCATTCGGGGGCCTATTATCCCATTAGTAGTTCTTATAAAAACTGTACGGTTAAAGAATAAATTTGTGATGTTTGTGGCAATGTTCAACGGAATTTTTAGGGTTAAAAGTTTTTCATGAAGCAGGCGAAGATTAACATGATCGTAGGCAGCTGAAATGTCAAGATAAAGAGCCATCAAATAGTCGTTTTTTGAGAAGTTCAATTGTATATCTGTTACCAATTGCGAAACACACTCAGTTGTACATTTTCCTCTTCGAAACCCATACTGACATTCAGGGATTAATTTGTATTTTTCCAACCACCATTCAAGTCGGTATTTGATAATTCTCTCTAGGGTTTTGAGGATGCATGACATAAGAGAAATAGGCCTAAGTTCCTCCCCGTCAGTTGATTTAGGTATTGGTATAATTACAGAATTTTTGAGGGCATCACAGTTATGGCCTTTTATTAGGATATTGTTAAAAATTTCACAAAGAAATAGTTTTGCACTCCGCGGAAGATATTTAATCATTATGTAGTTAATGCCATCTAACCCAGGAGCTGTATTTGAAGTACTTTTAATATTGGCTTCTAGTTCTTCTATACTAATTTTGGTATTAAAAAAATGTGGTTCTATGTTATCCAAAGTAAGAGGTGGCAAGGACGCATTATCAGGAGCCAGTTTGTTTAAGAACTTTTCCATAGAATCTGGGTCGCTGAGCCGGTTTGTGTTATGGGATCCCTGAATTTTATTCACCCGTTTCCAAATTTCGGTAGTATTCGATTGCCTTGTTAGTTTAGAGCAGTAATCTTTCCAACCATCCCTAGCTTCCATAAATAAAGTTAACTTTTCCATAATTACAGTAACTAGTTTATCCAAGATATTCGACGTTTAATAACTCAAAAAGGGTATATGGTAGGAGTAACATATGGTATATTTTTGAAATCAGGAAAAAGAATCATTCCAATAATTCAATTATACAGGGTATCCTATTTAAAAAAAACTACGCGCTACTGTGCTTTTAATAGCATTTTAACAAAATTAAGTCTTAACTACACAACTTTTATCTAAAACTTTTTTTCTATAGGCAATAATAACGATGATAAGGGATGGGTAATTTACAATAGATAACCCTGTACATACTAGGAATTCTTCGGCCTAGATGCTCCTTCTTATTTAAATTAATAATTAAGAACATTATTTATTTAATCAGGCTCTGGGTTTTCATTTGCGGACCACCCGTTGAAGAAAATGTGAAGGTAAACTTTATACGAGCACAATAATTGAAACTGATCAGTATTGCAGCACAGGACCGTGCGCACTGAACTCGATATTTTGTCCTATATATTTAGCAATGGTATCGAGATTCGAATGCTAGTTGAAACTGTGCAGGCGAGTCCGAGACTGGCAGTGTAATCAGTCTGAATGAACCATCTACGACTGCACTGGTTTAAAGATAAAAAAACGGACAGGCCTACTAGCATAAAAAACTCGTAAATCGTTTCTTAGAAGTCAACGTGGACTTGTGAGATGTGCTGTCAATGTGCCAGTGCAGTGCATAAATACCTATTATAATATCAAGCGTAGGAGTTTAGTTAGTTATTGTTAATATTTATAAATATTTACTACTATATAAAAGGTAAAATATTTTAATTATTTACTAATTTACCAAGGCTTTCTGGAGACCATTTGAAACAGGGGATAATATAATAACGCCCGAAAATCTTATCATTTTCTTATGTCAAGCATTTCTATTTACCTCCGCCCATGTACAATAAAGAGATGTCGACTGTTTTTGCCGGCTTTTAGTTTTTATACGGTTTCAATTCAGTTCGTATACAGTTTACGTCGTCTAAACAGTAGTTAAAAATTAATACGTGCTCAAATATAAATTTTTTTTATCTGATATATAAATAAACAAATAGTTATTAACCGATATCTCTGCCATTGAAAATCAAATTAAAGCGATATGTGTTTATTTTTGGTGTAAAATTTAATGGTATATGCCAACTTGTGCATGCAATTTTTATCTGAATCAGTTCATTGTTTTAGTGACCTAGTTTCCTGAATATTCCAATTAGCAACATACATTCCAGAGAAATACATTTTGGCTCATTGATTAAAGTCAATATTTCACAAATTATGCTAATTTGAGTATGTTTAGATACCTATCTGACTTTATTGTCAATATTACAACAGGACTACATGAGCAAATTTCAACTAATTCAATTTATTTTGCCATAACTATAAACCTAACGTTATGGATAAAGAATAACATGCCTAGTTGTAAATGCAAATGCAAACTTTGACAACTTAAAAACTATAAAAACTGTGTGTAGTCTCAAAAAAAAAAAACAAATATTATATGCAAATGAAATAAATTATGCTCAAAATTAAAACCCCTAACACCATAATGAAAATCCGTTAAAAGGTTCAAAGGGGGGTGGGGGAAGGGGATTTTATAGAAGAGATTGCGACTAAAAATATTATGTTTTAATATTCCGTCCTCTAAAAGTATATTTGAACTATGCTAAGCCCAATCAGGCTATTTATTTTTCGATTGCAACAGACACTGGACCACTAGATGGCGCCTGCTGGCTATTTTACATGTTGCCACTTTAAAGATACCGAAATGTACCAAATAGTCAAGGGATCCTCATGTCGGTCGTCACATGCCTACCTTGCACTGACGAGAGCCAACAGCTCGAAACTGCAGTCTGCAAGTAGTGTGGGACGACTGGCACGAGAGCTCCTTTAGGTAGGATCAGTCTTTCGGCTGATGTTTGTTGCAATCGAAGCATTAGCGTTTTGATGGTAAATCACTTTGTAAGATAGTAAAGAAAGGGAACAAACACTTTTTAAATGTCACTTAGTATTCGCCTTAGGTGCCTCTACTTACGGTAGAAGTGTGTACAGTTCCTCATGATTCATCTTGTATAAGCACATTACAGGTCGTTAAAATAATACTATTTTTAAGCATATTCTAATTTCAATCATGTTCGCTAAAAGTAATAAATCATAAAAAATATTCAGGAGACCGAGGATATACAGAGAAATATAGAAAACATTTTTGTTATATTTATGGAGGATCATCATAAAACGAGAAGAATATGAAACTGTTTCCTTATGTTCTTTATATCGTCATTTTATATTAGGTCTAGTCTTGCCTATATAGGTATGTGTAAGAATTTTCCATTTTTGAATAAGAGACAAACAACAGCATTAGTGAACAATTGTATCTATATGTTCAGTTTTCTCTTATAAATCTCGGAAGTGTGGTAACTATTCATTATATTTTTATATGGGATATAATCTAGAATGAGAAAATATAAATTACAAAAGTATAGTTTGTTCTAATCATCCTTATCCAACCAGTTTTATATTAAATTAATGCAATTCTGCAAAAGGGCAACTAAATTTTATTAGATCTGCAGCCAAGTATTGATAGTATTGAACATCTGATGACACAAATCACACATCCATCTGCAAGGTGGGCGCAACTTCTTTTCGTACCAGGCTTAACCTAATGTATTATGTGTATATGAATATATAGAGGAATATAAACATAGAGGAAATATTTAGAATAAAGCTCTGTCTGTAGTAATAATAATATATTTAAGATAGAACTAAGCTTTAAGTTCAATTAAACCACAAAATATGGGACAAAATTAATCTAAAACAAATGACATAATATATATTATAGAGTTAAGAGAACCTACATGAATATTGCTGTCATTGTTATAACTGTTTTCCTTGGCAGCGCTTTTACTTGATAACTATTTGTGTTTTTTTTACTATTTACATCCTAAAGGCTTCGAAGTTTTAATAAAATCTTATGGCAACAAGAATTCCTAAATTATTTCATAAATTTTATCAGTTAAGATCCGTTGTAAATAATAAATTGTTAATGGTTTCATACAATGCCTTAGTCGAGTCTATATTAAAATACTGCGTAATTTGGGATTATAAAACAATTCATTAAAAAATCTTCAATTATTTCATAAATTTTATCAGTTAAGATCCGTTGTAAATAATAAATTGTTAATGGTTTCATACAATGCCTTAGTCGAGTCTATATTAAAATACTGCGTAATTTGGGATTATAAAACAATTCATTAAAAAATCTTGATGTGTGTCAATATGTTATAATAAAAATAATTTTTAAGAGAGGTAGTAGTCTCCACTAACGAACTATATAAGAATACAAATATAATGAACATTAGAAGTATCTATGTCTATAGTTGTTTAAATTTTACAGTTAAAAATCAACACTTATATCAATCTGTCTTGTGAAATCACTAAAAGTTCAATTTCAAACGAAATCACACACTCAAAGGTATATAACCTATTTCCCCCCTCAGTTTTATAATATACTGCCTCTCAAAATTAGACTGATTGCAACCAAAAGAAATAAATTTAAAATAGAATGTAAACATTTTATGAAAACTAACTACCACCTTTTCATAGCCATATTCTAATTATTATTATAAAATAAAAAAAGGAACCTATGCTGTCAAGTTATGATATCCTCCTTTATAATTAAATTAATTTTAATTGTTTCCAACTGTAAGAAAATATTTAATAATTTATAAAAATAGTATAGTTAATACATGTCAAAAATTATTTTATAGGGCCATGCACAACACAAAGATGTTCTCTGATTCTCATTAGAAACATATTTAGAGTACACGACCCTTTGCGTTTATATATTTATTAATATAAGTGTATAAGTATTTCAATGAAATATTAGAACCCATATTAAACGAATGTTTCCCTATAAAACGAAAACCTAATCGTAGTTATCCTCCTTGGTTTAACAGTAAAATCATAAAGAATATAAAAGAAAAACACACAGCATGGCGACTATATAAATCGGACGGAAATGAAGAATATCTTAAAAAGTTTAAAGATTTAAGGCGTATAGTAAAATCTGATATTGAAGCTGCACACAGAAATTACAACGAGCATGTAGAAGAAAATATTGCACAGAATCCCTCGGAATTCTGGCGCTATATTAACATGAAAAGAAATGTCTCCAATCTTCCCAAAAATATTAAATATAATGATGATATTATTTCCGATCCCATTTGCTGAATACTTTCAACAATCGTACTCTATACCGGAACAATGTAATGTTGATAATGAGCATAATGCATTTAATAATTCTTACTTAAATGTTCGTAATTTCACTGAAGATGAAGTTCTCAAAGCACTGAAGAAGTTAAAGCCAAAACTAACCAGTGGCCCTGACAATATTCCATCTTTCGTAGTGCGTGACTGTGCCGCAGTGTTTGTCAAACCATTATGCTTAATTTTCAATCTATCTCTCCAAACCTCAACATTTCCACAATGTTGGAAACAGTCCAAAATCATACCTGTCTTTAAGAAAGGTGATAGATCCTTAATTACTAATTACCGGCCCATTGTAATTTTGAATAATTTTGCTAAAGTCCTCGAAATGCTATTGTATGATCACATTTTTTGCCGCGTGAAACATCAAATAACAGAATTTCAACATGGTTTTTATAAGGGTCGATCTACAGTTACCAACTTATTCTGCTTAACAGAATTTTTGTCTGATGGGATTGATGATGGTAGTCAAGTTGACATTATTTATACAGACTTCTCCAAGGCCTTCGACAAGCTGAACCATAGTATCTTATTGCAAAAATTACACACATTTGGATTTTCACCTGACCTTATTAATTATTTTTCATCCTACCTTAACAACAGAACCCAATATGTTTTATATTGTGGCCATAAGTCGGTCGAAATTTTACCAACCTCAGGTGTCCCATAGGGGTCTAATTTGGGCCCACTATTGTTCATTATGTTCATCAAGGACATTGTTACTGACATTACCCTGAACTGTCTTTTATATGCTGATGATCTTAAAATATTTTGTAGAATTACATCCGTCGAAGACTGTTTAATTATGCAACGTACTTTAGATTTAATAAATAATTGATGTGTAAAAAACAAATTGCTCCTCAATCCGCTGAAGTGTAATGTCTTATCAATAACAACTAAGAAAACTACTATTAAATATGATTACACGCTTGAAAACAGTGTACTTTCTAGACCTAATACATTCACTGATTTAGGTGTAGTATTTGATGAAAAGCTATCATTCACTGACCACATTAATCGAATAATTGAAAAATCCTATAAGTCGCTTGGTTTTCTTATTAGAAATACTCTTCATTTCAGTAACGCCACTGGTCTTAAACTACTGTATTTCTCGATTGTGAGGTCTAACCTGGAATATGCGTCATTGATATGGTCTCCTTATTACAGGACACATATAGACAACTTAGAAAACATTCAACGTAGGTTCTTAAAATACTCATCATTTAAAGTTGATGGGGTATATCCACCTATTGGCTACCCCCATTCGGAAGTATTATCGAGATTTTCAGTAGTATCGTTAGAAGATCGCCATAAAGTTTCTTACCTTACATTTCTTTACAGATTGATACATAATATCACCGACAGCACTACCATAATGAATATGCTGCCCTTTCATGCTCACAGAACTGGTTCATGCCAGACAGATCTATTTAAACTGATCACGCCCAGAACAAATATAAAAAAATTTCCCCCACTTCAAACCATGTGCTCTATTTATAATAACATTCATGAACGTACCGATATTTTCAGCTGCAACATTGCTTCCCTAAAAGCATGCATCTCTTATCAATAATCATCATTAATCACTAAATCAATGATTGTTACGTGTTTTGTAAATCCTGTATTAGATTATATTACACAATATTAAACATCTTAGTTATTATATCATACCTTAGTTATATATTATCTTAGTTACTTTATATCTTAGATTAGTGTTAATTTGCCTGTGTGTATGCACAATTATTATTTATGTATAGATTCATGTTCTTCTATGGTTGTAACATTTGCTCCCTATTCAGTAATTGGGTCCTTCGACCTGTTGGATAGTGTATGTAAAAATAAAAAAAATAAATAAAAATAAATAAATAAATAAATAAGTATTAACTTTATTTAATGCACAACACTTATTAAATGATAATGTGAATAAAGTATAATTTGATATAGGGTTTTCTTGTCTTTGCTCTACCTTTACTTATAGCAACTAATAATATTACCGTAAATTTTATTTTACACAACTTACTATATTTCCTAAAACAGCAACTAAATATTACTTTTAAAAATTTAGCTATTAAAATTTCTCTACTTTTGCCGAAAGGCATAAATTTCATCAGTTAAAGTTTAATTAAAACCCTAGACAAGATAAAGAGCAAACTAGAAATGAAATTTCATAACTGAAGTTATTTTTAAAAGCTTTTCTGTCGATTCGGCTATTTCTAAAGTTAATTTAATTGGTCGCCTTAAAAAACCATTCGTATTGAAATGTTTCTTGAGCGATCAATTGAAATGGATTACATTCATTTCAGCCCATTACAATATAAAGCTTTTTAAAGAAAACCGTCTTCCGATGGAGATTTTGGTTTCTTTGCAGAAGCACTCAATTAGCCCAAATTGCAGTGATCCCAACTAAAGAAAGAAAATGAATTAAGTAAAGAAATTTGAGAATTTTTTTCTCCTGGCATGTTTAAGTAAGCGTATTTATGGTGAAAATATTAATATCACTAAGATATTGATAATTGTTGACTTGATTACAGTAGATTTTACATACTTATTTACTTAGCAAATCAGTGCCGTGATATACAGGGTGGACCATCAATAATAGGCCATAGTTCAGGGATAGATTCTTTGCGCCAAAATATGAGGATATAAACCAAATATGTTTTAGTAAAATGTTGCTGTGGAATAAGATACAGGGTGTCAAAGTTGAAATAATTTTTTCATTTTTTTTGCAATAACTCAACAGCTTCTTGACTGACCTTCGCCAAATTTGTTATAAGAACTTTTTTTATTCTAAGAAATAATAATTGATGTATTACATCTCGTTAGATCATAGGGAGCGCCGCAGGACCTGTATCTGATGATAAATTTTTTTCATATTTCAAAAAAATAAAGTAGAAAACGATTTTAGCAACATAGTAGATTGGTTTAATCATATGTTTCTTACGATCAATTTTGAGAAAACATATTTTATGGCATATACTTCATATATAAACGGACTACCAAAATACCAATATTTATCCATAACTAATAATAACAACATAATTAGAATAAAAGCAACGAACCAGATTAAATATTTGGGAGTAACAATTGACTCACATCTAAGATGGGATAGTCACATCAAAAGTGTCACTCAGACTTTAAGAGGTTTATTATATAAATTTAAGTACCTAGAAACAACATTAGATACCTCATACATGAGAATGGTATATTTTGCTCTAGTTGAGTCACGTATACAGTACTCTATCCTTAGTTGGGGTGGAGCTAATTATAGTCATCTAAAAAAATTAGATATTTTGCAAAAAAAATTCTTAAAAATAATGTATGATAAACAGTTTACCTACCCATCAAACAGTCTTTTTTATCGAAGTACGTATACTAGATATTAGACAAATATTTATGTACAACATAATCACATATCTATATAAAGACAAAAACAAATTGCAAAAAATTGTCCACAAGTACGATACAAGAAACAAGCAAATAGAATATGCTCAGCTTACTACTTCAAAAAAGTCAGTTGGTCAACGATGCTATGCGTATCTTTCTTGTAGGATTTTTAATTCTCTGCCTGAAATGTACAAAATATATTTACATACAATAAATTCTTCAGGTCTTATCAAGAAAATATTTAAAGCTTATGTTTTAAATTTAGATAGAGATGCTGTTCGTATTCTCATTGAAAACAAATAGTAATTATTATGAGTTATAGTACTATTCCGTTAAAAATAATATAAATTATTATTATAAAATTTAAAAAATTCTTTTCTCTTCTGTTTAAGTCATCTATTAATTAAGGTAGTTTTTAAACACTATTAATTAAAATAAAATATATAATCCTAAAATAAAATATATAATTCAAAAATATAATATCTGATTTACCATGTGTAATTTTAAGTAAGCAAGTATAATCTCATGCGCAACTTAACGTTTTAATGAGATTTTTCTATGTTTATTTACATCATAGGTATTGATAAATATTAGTCCTACACAATTATAATGAATTATTGTATAAATGAAATGAAATGTAAATTAGTATTTTTTCTTTGTGTAAATAAACGTTATTATTATTATTATTATAAACTTTCCCCCCATGCAAAAACCCCATTGTTGCAACTTAGAGTAAATGTTCGAATGGTTTCCACCTACTCCTATGCCTTTTTTAATTCTATTCATAAAAAATTTTCTTACATTGGAAAATACATTTTCCTATTCGCTGCGTTTTGTATTTTGTCCCACAGTTCTTCTCTTGAGTTGATAGCATTTGCATAGACTAAGGACTTCATATGTCCCCACGCATAATAATCTAAAGGATTATAATCAGGCCAAGCAAACTCACTTCCTCGACCGATCCATCTGCGTGGGAAAGTGTTATCAAGATAATTCCTGACTTTAATGAAGATTTGTGGTTAGATAAAGAGCTACCCGTCCTAAGAATCCAATTTTTTGACAATTTTATTTAAAATATAGTCTATATGACTTCCAAACCTTAGTTATCTATCAATTGCAAAACCCAGATATTTCATTTGGTCTCGACATCCATTTATTTCAATTTGTAAATGTAACGCTTTAAATATTTTGTACCAGTAATTGTTACTTATAGACATTCATTTTGATTTTAGTTAATTTACTTTCAGTTTGTTATGTCTAAATTTGTTTGCTGTCATCTGCAAAGAAATGAATTTTATATTTATTTGGGATATCTCCTACATCAGTTATATATAATACAAATAACAATGGTCCAAGCGCACTCCCTTGAGGAACTTCGAAGTTATTTATTTTCAATGACGATTTTCTATTCCCTATTTTTGTACATTGACACTGGCTAGAAAGGTAACTTTGAAACTACTTTAACACAGTTCCAGTAAATCCATATTTTTTTAAGTTTCGCTATTAATATATTTCGATCTATAGTTTCGAATGCCCTTTTCAAATCGATAAATACTGCACAAACTCCGAAGGATTTCTCATCAATTTTATCTTTCCAGTCTGAGATCACAAACTGAAGAGCAGTTTCACATGAGTGATTCCCTCCAAACCCTGATTGATAGCTGCATAATATGTTGTTAGTATGTATATATTTTATGACTTGCTCAAACACTACTGATTCCAAGACTTTTTCGCAAAAGGGAAGCATATTTATTGGCCGTAACTCTTCATCAAGATTTATGTTAACAACTTTAGGTATAGGTATAATAGTTGAGGATTTGAAGCGTTCAGGCACTAATCTCCATTCTGAACTTAAGTTGATCAAGTTCAGAAAAGAATATCCTAAGACATGAAACAAGTTTTTTACAATATGTAGAATAACTTCGTCAGTACTGAAATTTTTAACTTGGCTAGTAATAAATTAATATAAATCTTGCAAGGAAGCTCTATCTTGCATGAACCACATTGAAGTAAATTCTTCCGGGTCTTGCCGTGGTCGTCGAACTTGACTTGACGTTTCGCTGATCATCCTGTCAGCTTCTTCAGATCAGCGAAACGTCAAGTCAAGTTCGACGACCACGGCAAGACCCGGAAGAATCTACTTCATTAGACAACGGCCGTGAAAACCTGCATTCTACTATTGAACCGCATTCTGTTCCATATGTCTAGCATGAAAGGATGTAATATATCAGCAAGCGTATTTTGAAGAAAAAACACATAAGATTGTCCATTTAAATTTGGAGGAAGGACAAATGGTCCCAATAATTGATCCCCGATGATACCACACCAAATGTTAATCTAACATTCTTGCTGAAATTGCGTTTCTGTAACGACATGAGGATTTTCTATTTCCCAGTAATGGGTAATTCTCCAGTTAAAAATGCGAGTAAAAGTTGCTTCGTCGATACATAAAATTTTGATCCCTGTTGTGTTTAATTAGAACAAATTGATAAAATTGTAGCCTTTGTGAAAGATCCCTTCGAAATGAGTTTTGTACAGGAGTGAGATGATATGGGTAGAAGCGTTCTTTACATAAGACTTTTAGGACAGATTGTTTACTCACCCCTGTTGCCACTGCTAAACGACTTGAGCTGACTTGAGGATCTTCATCCACACGAACTAAAATTTGTAGTTCTTGATCTGGAGTAATTCGTTTCGGTCGTCCTACATCGTTTTTATGGCGAAATGAACCCGTTTCTACCAAACGACGAAACAGATCTTTGAAAATTTTATAGTCTGGCTGTATTCTATTTGGATGTTGCAATGAGTATCTCCTCACTGCAAAACGTCTGTTAAAATTTTTTTGTGCGTAAACACATATCATATCCCTCATTTCCCCATTTGAAAAATTATTATGTCTAGGTATTGTAAATAAAGAAGTTATAGAAATTAGCTCAATGAACACAAGAACAAAATAAAATGATTAAATGACGTAAATGACAGAACTGAAACGTAACCAAAGCACACTTTTCAATAAATACACATTGTTTTATTAATTTTGAATTTTTCTTTCAAAAAATTATTGAAATGTTTAACGGCATTTTTCTCGAAAACGGTTGGAGTTATCAAGTTCCACGAAGTGTACCTTTTATACATGGAAATGATACCCTCATTAGAATTTCTGGTCAGAAGTACCAGAACGTTTTGTAAAAGAAAAATATAAAAGAATTCATCACCAGATACAGGTCCTGTGGCGCCCTCTACGATCTAACGTGATGTAATACATAAATCATTGTTTCCTAGAATAAAAAAAGTTCCTCTAGCAAATTTGGCGAAAATCAGTCAAGAGGCTTTTGAGTTATTGCAAAAGAACGAAAAAATAATTTGAACTTTAACACCCTGTATCTTTTTCCACAACAACATTTTATTAATAGCCCAGTTGCCAGAGACTAATTTCGATGAAAAGTTAGAATTAATTGTTACCTCGCTAATTTTTTCATGAAAGGCTAATTTTTGCTAGTAGAAAATGGCTCAAAAAAGTTTACCAAAATCTACTCCCGCGAACCCTTATAAACAACCCTCTGAAACGGCAAAATTTCAGTTTTTTGCTAATATCTCGAAAAATAATAATAATAGGGAAAAAACGAATAGCACCACATAAAAGAGCGGGAAATTTTACATGAAAATAGTATAAAAGTCTTTTTTAATAAATGTTTCCCTTAGCATGAGAAATTATTACAGGTCGCTAGTTCGGCTCAATATTTCAAGCGCGTCGCACAGGGAAATGAAGCATTTCTCGACCACCGCTACATGATAAAGACAATTTGTACCGATTAAAAATGAAAAAGAAACAAAGGTAGCATTTTAAAGAAGAAGAATTTAGCTTTCCAATGGTATATTTACTTTTAATTTTTACAATTTTTCAAACTTCAATCTTTTATGCTCTAAAGCATCCAGGGTAAAAATAATAATAATAATAAAGTTTTAAATCATTGGCATTTCTTTCATTTTTTATTGTTAGGAAGTTTTCACTTGAAAACTTGTCTAAAATGGTCAAAAAAGGCTTGTAGGTAAAAAATAGGTAGGTTCCATTTTGTTTCATTTTCTTTAACTTCGTCTGCTTTCTTCCATTTTCGTTTATTTTTTTCTCTTCTTTTCTTCTTCTTCCTTTAATTTCTGTTTTATTACATTTTCATCCGCTTCCTTCCATTTTCTTTCTTTATTTTCTATTTCCTTTTATTTTCTTTCATTTTATGCAACGTTTTCCTACGTTCTTCCGTATCTTTTATTTTCATCTGTTTTAATCCATTGTATAAATTCTCTTCCATTGTTTTTCCCAGTTTCTTCTTTTTATTTCCTTTTCTTTCGCTTTATATGATTTTTTATTTTCTCTCGTTTTTTCTTCCGCTCTCTTTCAATTTCTTTTCCTTCCTTTAACTTTCCTCCATTTTCTTCAATTTTTTTCCATTTTACATAACATTCTTTTATTTGATTTCATTGCTTGCGTTTTTTCATTTTAATCTATTCTCTTCTATTGTGTTCCTTTATTTTTCATCTTCTCTTATTGTCATTAAATTTCTTCTGCTTTCTTTTGTTGTCTTCCATTTTTCCAGTTTCGTTCATTTTCTGTCGTGTTATTCTTTTATTGTTTTCTTGTTTTTTTTTTCATTTCCATCCACTTCCTTTAATCTATTTCATTTTAATTCCACTGTCAGTTTCTTCAATTTTTATTCGAAGTCTTCCTTTCTCATTCATTTCCTTCGCCTTTATTTCTCTTTCTTCCATTTTCATCTGTTTTATGTAGTTATGTGTAATTAATCCTTCTACTTATTCATTCATCTTATTTCATTTATTTTATTTTCATTTTCAGTCATTTCATTTCGTTTCCTTTCAGTTTCTTTCACTTCCTCTTTAATTTTCATTTATTTTCCTCAATTTATTTGCACTGTCTTTCGTTCTCTTTCCTTTTTATCAATTGTCCTCATTTTATTTTAATAGTAGGAAAAATAAAGGAAAGACTACTTTTCTTTTCTCTCTTGGCCTTTCCTCTTCCTCGCTTTTTCCTTCCTCTTCTTTCCATAACTTTCTATTGTTTCCTTCCATTTTTGTTTTTCCGTCCTTTTTTCCTTTCCATTTTCCTCTTTACTTTTCTTTTCCTTATTTTACATTATATCACCCTTTGCTACCTTAGATCACATCATATATGTATATATATGATCAATTACTTCATTTTAATTTGTTGGCAGGAAAACTGTCGAAAGAAGACTGAATTGAAAGAACTAAATCTAAGTGATCTCGTCTTTTGAGGAGTTGTTGTTTATAATGTACATAAATGTTTTTTATCGAATCACCTGCCAGTTGTGCTGGGAAAAATAGTTATAATCAAAAGTTCAGTTTTTTGCTCATATCTCTCTAATTTTGCCCATAGCCATAATTTTACAAGAATTCAATTTTGAAGGTGAGGAAATTCTACACAAATTTCATTACAGAAACATTTTTGTGGGAGCAAAAACAAGCGCGGAAAATCTAAATATTTATAACGTATAACTGGCGTGGTGGGGAGTAAGTCTAGCGAGCTGAGGCACGCGCGCGCTTTGTTATAACATGTCTTGTTTAAATTGGAATATTTTAATTAAACAAAGTACCTATAGAAAAATTATAGTTTTTCACATGCGACTATTATGAAAGAAAAATTTCATTTTGTGTATATTGCACAAGAGATGAAATTACAAAAGGCTGTTTTTTTAAACAATACGCAATTAAATAAACAATTAATTTTATAATGAACTTTCCCGTATAAATTCATTTTCTAGACCCTTTAGTTGATTATTAGGAAGAATACAAAAAATTACAAAAATTTGGTTTTTAACATTCGACATTTTTAAAACCCACTTTATTTGAAAACTCGTAATATGTATCTAATTATCTATATTTTGTTTGCACTTCTCTTAAAATGTCGATTCAGTTTTGCTGGAATTTTGTACTAATTTAAAGAGATAGTTTCGTATTCTAAGAATTTGTATAGAATTTTTAAAATAAATCTGTTCCATAAATAACTAAATATAAAAATTTTAAAACATCGTTAGTACGGCATAAATGTATATTATTAAATTAGGCAGGAAGTGTCCTCGAATTTTAAATCATTCCAACTGATAACAACCCTTCAAAATTAAATTGCCACTTGTTATACTTAAGAACCCTCCAACATTTCTTCATAAAAAGCTAAGTTACTATTATTATTATAAGATCTAGTTGGCGTAGAACAATTCACTTGACACGGCCTTATAATGCGAGCAGCTGCAGTTAGCCATTAGCATCCTCTTGATCTTGTTAGCAGCGCCCCAGGCTGGAAGCTCTTTAGAGCTAGTGGAGCCGAAAGGGCGCTACTGGCCGAGGTGGTATTTAACTACACGAAAAATGTACTGGAGTGTGTCTGTAATTATCTCAAATGATATACAACCATCCCAGGCTTCGTGGCTTCAATGGAATTCAGGTGCAGGGTTCTGGATTATGAGGTCGGCACGTAATGAGCAGATCTCTTTGATGAATTCTGAAATATAAATAAATCTTTTGAGAGCATTTATATGAAATGTTTAATTTTTGTTTGGGGTAAAATCTGTAGATTATTGCAGTAAAATCGTAATTAAAAATATACAATATGTATGCAATATAATTTGTGCAATTCAATAAATTTCATTAGTTTCAATACATTGGATTTTATGACTTTACTTTTTCTTGGTGAGCCGTTTTCAAGTTCAATTTAATTTATTCATGTCAATAGATAACAATATGCTTACACAGGTCAAAACAGTAGGGAAATACATAGTAAAATAGGCAGTTTCGTCGGCAAACACATTTTTTTTATTATTGACATTAATAGTATACAATGTGAAAGACTATCTGTTAATACGTAATATACCGGGTGACAAACGTCAGATTAACAATTTTGTCCTAATGTCCTCACCAAGATCATTACGATAAAATAAGAATAAAAAATGACTAATCTGTTGTCGACATTTTGTCGGAGGCGCCGCTGTTATTAATATATATTTTATTATTGATATAAAAAAAATTATAGTTTAAAAAAAACTAAAAACCACGCTTTAATAGCAAACCGAACTGAAAAGTAAAAAATAATGTTAAAAAAATTCATTTTATTGTAAAAAGCGCGGCGTGCTTGGTATTGGTAGCAATTGATAAAAGTAGAATTATAAAAATATAGTAAAAAGCACCCCACGCTTTTTACAGTAAAATTAATTTTTTAAACATTATTTTTTACTTATTAGTTCGGTTTGCTATTAAAGCGTGTTTTTTAGTTATTTATTTTGAAATTATTGGATTTCTGTAGATGCTATATTTACCTATTGGTATTGTTAAAAAAATTCAGTTATTGTTGCAAAAGCTTGGTGAATTTTGGTTTCCAACTCCTGGAGGTTTCTTGAAGATGATAAAAATAAACTCTTCGACGTACCCCTCACAGGGAAAAATCGATTGGGGTTAGGTCAGGTGATCTGACAGGTCATCTTGTGCGCGCATATGTCGAAATTACTCTATTTTGAAATATGTTTTCTAAATAATTAGATTATGCGAAACTGTTGGTAATAAATGCTTATTCTCAAATTCAAGGGTAATTCTCCTAGAAAGCCCCCAATTTCATTTTCAAAAAAATTCAGGTAATTAATTCAATTTAAAATCCCCTGAAATAAAATAGGACCTATGATCCTAGTATCCTGCCCATATAATTACCCCAAACACTCCTTATTTCGGTTAAAATGCCGTTGTTAGTGAACCGACTTTCATCTGTGAACAAAATTCTGAGAATAATGCTATCGATGTTTCTATTTTCTAGTAATCAATTGCCATAATGAACTCTGCTAGCTGCATGAGCTTCATATAAGTACTGATGAAGTTGATATTTATATGATTTGTATCCATGTTTTCTCAATACTAACAGATTCCCGGCTAATATCAAGCGCACTTCCAATCTCACGTGTACTTGCATTTTTATTAATTTCCACGGACTATTAATCTCTGGGGCCTCGTCAATAATAAACGTATTTTGTTCATTTTCATTTGGCTGGGCCTTAAATTTTTCTTCTAAAATCTTAAAATATTTTCTACAAGGGTGATGCCTTCCAGGATACCGCTCTGCATATAACCTTTCAGCTTGATACGCATTTCTTTTAGATTCACCATAAATAAGTAACATATCCACCTTTTTACTTTGGGTAAATACCACCATTTTGTATTTTTTTTTAACTTTTTAAATAGCTATATTAGCAAATAAATCACAAGCAAATTAAAAAAGCACTACATACACTTTATCAAATAACTTTGAGTTGAGTTGAGTTGGGTTGAGTTGACTTGTGTTGAGCTGAGCTGAGATGTAGTGTTGTGTCGTGTCCCTTGTCGCATGGCTTGGCTTGTCTTGTCGTATCTTGTCTTGTCTTGGATTGGATTGGCATGGATTGGAATGGGTTGGATTGGATTGAATTTTATTATATCGTATCGTACAGTACCGTAATGTATTGTACTGTATTGAACTGTATCGTATCGTATTATATGTCGAAAATATAAATGTTTACATATTATTGTCAAAAAATATGCAAGTAGGTATATACATATATACCCAACCCAGTTTTACCTCCAAATATAATTTTTGTATATAATAGCATTAACAGTGCACAATATGTGAGACAAGCATTTAACACGCTATACATACATAATGCATATCTTCATGGATCACATAAACACTAATTTAAAATAAATTACATACAAATATATCGCAATGTATTATCTAGCTCTGTCAATTGAAGATATGTAGCAAGAACCGGTACGGTAGCTCAGTCTCCTAGAGCGTGTTATGTGTGTCGCTTTGGTCAAAGTCAGCTGTGTTCTGGGTTCGATCCCGGCACCGGCACTTGTAATATCGGTGGGTAATCTATGTTGTCTGTATTTGCTCAAATTGTAACCTCCTTCCGGACAAACCTTGACTTTGGATTTAGGGCTTGTCTACTACATAGTGGGCATGTAAAGGTTTGAATAAATTCCTTAAAGTTATTGTAAAGCCACGCTCCGATTGTTGATTAGAAAGTGAAGCGATATTAGTATTCCTGATAACTCAAAAATGAAAAAAAAAACTACAGAAAGTCGTCCAATTAAATTTTCTATACAATACAAGCAACTATGCATCTTCATAGCGGTGATACTTTGGGTAGAGATAAATTAGGTTGATTCAACTTTCCAAAATGACTGACATACTTTTAAAACGCCCTGTGTATTAATTAGAGATCTTTGAAAATATGCGGTAAAGTTCGAAGTAGTTTACATTGGCAAATTTTGTAAACGTAAAAATCTCACCTTTAATTAATCGATTTGACATTCTGTCAGAAGCTGTGGCTTTAAAAACATTACTACTACAGGGATCCATCCTTGGCCCTCTGCTGTTTACGAGATATACCAGTCGCCTAGCTAATTGCTTGCTAACAAATTTGCTTTGGAGACCAAGAATCACTATCTAATGATTAACCTAGTCAACTTTATTGTAATTGTTTTTGGACCAAGGAAATATAGGGAGGTAGTTAAAAATGAAATAAATATAACAATAGAAAATTCTCAAATTGTTACGCTTAATGAAACAAAAAGCTTGAGAGTTATTTAAGTCAGTGAAATTCGATTTGTCAGCCATATTAGCAAATCACTACAAAAAGTGTATGCAAACATAAAATCAATATATGAAATAGGCACACTATACCTCAAAAAAACCAAAACCATGCTTTGCGAATCTCTTGTTCTAAGTTTGCTTAATTATTCAGATATATTACATGAGCCCTTCTTAAACTAACTATATAAACATAAAATCCAAAAGGTGCAAAACTTATGTCTCCGTCTAATACAGGGTGTTGCATCATGAGAGGGACATAGCTTAATAGGAGGTAGAGAACATCAGTGGTAACCGGAACCTCCCATAGAAATGTCTCATTGGGCCTTCATTACGAAGTTACAGGGTGTTAAATAGTTTTTGGCCAAACCTGTTTTTTGTCATAACTTTGACAGGGAATGAAATAACGGATTCATATTTGGTACGGCTAATGTACTAACGAGCCCCAAGAGGTACATGTATAAAAAATATATATATCCAGGTCCGGACTCACTATAATTTATGTTTCTTCTTTGCATCAATAAAACATCACCCTGTATATATTTTTTTGAAATTTCGATACGATATTCGAAAAGAGCAAGATGAAAACAAACAAAATGGCCTATTTCATTTTTTTTGTTACACCTTCGTGGTTATTTAAATACGTTGTTAAATGTGCAAGAAAATGGATTACAGAACTCTATTAAATGAGAGGCACGTGAAATAAATAGTTTTATAACTAAAATTTGCAAAAATTCTATTGAGCCTAGATGGTCTGGGTGAATCCTAATTCCGGGACGTTTTAAAGGTCCATTTTGGTAAAAAACTGTGGTCCTAATAAGTAATCGGGTATGAAATAACAAAATTTTTAATCAATCACAGTAGGCTTGTTCAAAGTGACAGATAATAAAAAGAAATCTCCTAAACAGTTGAATAATTGTTTGTTAGTAATTTAATGTGTCAATAATCCGCATTTAGTTAGTGAAAACTTGTGAACATATTTTAACTATGCCAGTAAAATTTACAAACGTGGAATATGCTGACATAATATTCATCTATGGTTTCTGTAATGGAAATGGTAGGTCGGCGGAAAGAGAATATCGGTTGCGTTTTCCTGGTCGTCGATGCCCTAATCATAAAACCTTTAGTACGGTGTTCCAGTATGCAAGACAACACGGAAAGTTTCCTACTACTGCAGTTGTGGAGCGTGTTTTACAACAAGGTGTGCAGGAACAAAACAATATTATAAACGTAGTTCAAGAAAACCCAAATATGAGCACTAGACGAATCAGTTTGGCAACTGGTATTCCTCATTGGCGAGTATGGAGAACCCTAAAAAGAGAACGTTACCATCCATATCATATCCAGCAGGTACAGCGTCTTCAACAAGGCGACGATATCCCCCGCCTGGTAATTTGTCATTGGTTGTCTAACCATCGCCCAGTCATTTACAGAACCTTATTTACGGATAAGGCACAATTTACAAGGGATGGAGTAAACAATTCACGAAATAATCATAAATGGGCACAGGAAAACTCACATGCGGTACGCCAACGCCGTTCGCAACACAGGTTTTCTGTAAATGTTTGAGTCGGACTTGTGAATAGACATTTGATATGGCCACATTTTTTTGAAGAAAGATTGAATGGTGAAATTTACTTTGATTTTCTTCAAAACATTTTACCGAATATGTTAGAAAATATCGGTATAAGAGGCATGTTGTTTCAGCATGATGGGGCCCCACCACATTTTAACCTTCAAGTAAGAGAACATTTAAACAATGTGTATCTTAATAGATGGATTGGACGCGGGGGTCCACATGAATGGCCACCAAGATCTCCTGATTGTAACCCTTGTGATTACTTTTTATGGGGCCACTTAAAAAACGAGGTTTATAGCATTGAAATTGAAAGTAGACAACATTTAATCCAGCGCATCGTTACAACCTGCGACGAAATACGGAATAATCCAGAAATGATACGTCGAGCAATTGGTGACCTTTCTAAACGCGCAAGAAAATGCACAGAATGTGGGGGAGGATATTTTGAAAATTTGCTTTAGTGTCAATTACGTTTTATTTTTAAACACATTTAGTTATTGTTTTGTTATTTATTGTTAATTGAATGGAAAATATTTTATTTATTTAGATTTTAGTTTGTTCTCTTTTCCAATTTTTATTAAGTATAAAATGTTGATGATTTTCTTGATCAAAGTAACTGGTTGCTTAGGCCTAAATGGTTTAAATTATCTGTCACTTTTATTCTTTGAACAAGCCTACTGTGATTGATTAATAATTTTGTTATTTCATACCCGATTACTTATTAGGACTACAGTTTTTTACCAAAATGGACCGATTGCCTGGACTCCCAAATAACGAATACCTCAATACTCCTTCGGTAACGCTGTTTTGATCCAAATAGTCTAAGAGAAATGCCTCATTGACTTAAACCAATTACTTGTGTATATTCCATATACAATTTTACATCGCCATGTAAAATAAAATCATAGGATCCATATATAGGTCGAGCAAACAATGACCCGCAAAGAAATAAAGGCCTGAAATAAGTGCATTTTAAATGACATGATAAGGTATAGTTTTAATTTGTTGCAAACAAAAGGCATAAAAATTTATACTTGCCCATAGTTCTTCAACGGCCTTTTTTAAAAAACAATTGTAGGTCTCATATATATGCCAACTTAACGTTCGACCTAACAATTCATCTCGGAGCTCCCAGCTGTCTGATTATTAAAAAACTTTCTATCCTTTTTTTGCTAATATCTTTTTATACAATGTATTTATCCCTTATTCCTGTTTCTATAATTAATAAATTACACGAATATACCATGTCGTATCAAATGCATTACTTCATAATAATTTTTGTAATTTCTCTTAGGTGAGGAAGCGAAAGAGTTGTCAGTGTCTCAGCAAACTCGATATACAGGGTCGCCCAAGACAAGCGAACAGCTTACAAAAATGAGAACTGATACATACCCAGGCGTATAGTGTCTATTATTAAATCAACTGAAATTTAATAACAATTTAGAAATCAAGGAAAGTGAACCGTTACACGTATATTATTATTATTATTTCCGTCCCTATCGGAAAATACTGCTACTTTAATTTCTTTGTTAAAAGTGTTTTCTTGTCAAAGAGCAGTACCGTAGTTGTAGCTTTAATTTTTTTATTTCAAACATTGAACATCTGTTTCGGTAACTATAATTACAAACGTGTTCCAGGATAAATTTTTAATATTTAATAATTGCTTTTAAAGTAGCCCAGATATTGACCACTTAAGCAATTATCCCCTTATTCGTGATCGAAAGGGTCGTTATTAAATACAGTAATAAAAAGTATAAACGAGGTTCTGCTTACCTGATCTCATCATTCAGCTTGATAATCTCATTCTGCTACTTAATTATACCCTAGTTAATGTGGGTATAGTAAAAGTTACAACATAAATAATATGCACATGATGTAACATTGACTTAAAAATTACCTAGACCAGTTATGAAGTATCTTTTCCGTTCTGTGAAGAATATACTCTCTTATTTTCTTGAAGAAGTTTCAGTTTTAAGTACATAAATTCGGCGAAAGAAATATCAAAATGAAGACTAGTAAACAACTTGTCCAATAGCTCCACCTGCTGCAGTCTTATTGCAATTAATATTGAAAGTTATATTAATAAAATATAACATCAACGCAGAGGGATTAATTATTATAAAAACAAAAGTGTAGTAGAATATACAGTAGAGGGATCGCTATTAAGGGGGCTGCATATGGTGCCAGTAACAATAACTAAAACTGAATACTGGATTTTAGTACTCCTCTCGTATGAACAGGCGCAGGCGTTTTTTTAGAATAATCCTGTTTACTGGCCCGAGTTGTTACCCCCACCAGGACATGTACTCGACTGTCTGGTTACTAGACTCGTTTAGACGGGTAAGTAGTTGTTTTACTGATTAAGTGATCATTCTAGTGTGTATGGAGTTGATATGTATGTTGTTTTCTTTACGATAACGTGCCCTTTATTTTTTTAAATGACCAATAAGCGGAATGAGGAAATAACCATTAAATTTGTTGACTTGTACCGGGAGTAAAAATTCCTGTGGAATAGCAAACTATCTGTTTACGATTCATTTTAATTGTTGATAATCACCGTTTAATACATATAACTGAACTACTGTTATCACATTTACTAAAAAGCTGTATATACGCTACTATTATGTAGTTCTAGTGACTTTTACGAGTTACTGGTATCGTGTGCAGCCCCCTTGAGGCGTATAGCAAAATTTTATACACTTAAAGTGTATAGGAACTTAACTGAAACCGTATAAAAACTAAAAGCCGGCAAAAACAGTCGGCATCTCTTTACTGTACATGGGCGGAGGTAAATAGAAATGCTTATCATAAGAAAATGATAAGATTTTCGGGAGTTTATATTATCCTCTGTTTCAAATGGTCTCCAGAAAGCCATGGTAAATTAGTAAATAATTAAAATATTTTACCTCTTATATAGTAGTAAATATTTATAAATATGAACAATAACTAACTAAACTCCTACGCTTGATATAATAATAGGTATTTATGCACTGCACTGGTACATAGACTGCACATATCACGAGTCTACGTTGACTGCTAAGAAACGATTTACGAGTTTTTTTATGCTAGTAGGCCTATCCGTTTTATTACCTTTAAACCAGTGCAGCGGTAGATGGTTCATTCAGGCTGATTACATTGCCAGTTCCGGACTCGCCTGCACAGTTTCAACTACCATTCGAATTTCGATACCATTGCTAAATATATAGGACAAAATATCAAGTTCAGTGCGCACGGTCCTGTGCTTTAACACTGACCAGTTTCAATTGTGCTCGTATAAAGTATACACTTATGTACGTCTGCAATACGAGCGAGAATGTCATCTGATGGAGTGTGATTGGGGTGGGGTGATCTAATGCGCTGTACGCTGGCGCTGCTGTGATTATCGATGCTATGGATTTATTTATTATTTAGTCCGTTGGGCTTAGGTGATAGGTAACCTTACGAAATTCAAGTATTATTGCACTCAAAATAATATTAACCTATTAAAACAGATATTTATTTAACAGAAGAGAAACTGCAAATAGTTAAAATGGTACTATGGAAAATCAACCCACTCTCACTTATTTTGAGAAAGATACTTTTGCTTATTTTGGTTATTTGTTGACCAACATAATTAATTTCAATAAATTAACATTTTGGGATGACACGTGGTAATTCGTAAGTTCCTTATTTGACGACCGGTCGGCCGCCTATAACTTCAGCTCCAAATGCATTTACATTACTAACCGCACCTCAAAAGATCGACCAGCTGTCATGCCTATGCCCCACCATCCATCTCAGATCAACTCGCGATTCTAACCCATCTTGCACATGTACATAAGTGTATAAGTGCGTAGGATTTCCCTATACGCCTAATAGCTATCCCCTTACTGTATATTACGAAAGACAATAAACCTACTACTTCATACGAAAGGAAATAACTTCAGTGCCCATCAAGGTGCACAATGTGCGTTTCTAAAACGATTGAAAATATTGTCATGTAACTTGCGACATACTACGTCTTCAATCGTACAATGCAAAATAAAATCTGAAAAATTGTTGAGGATCAAAAATTGTTTAAAAAAGGTTTTTCAAAATTTTCGTCAGAGACCAGAGATGGCTCTTCTCACTCTACCAAAAATTATTGGGTTCTTGTGGATTTGCTAGTGTCATTTTTCGACTATTAAGAAGAGTTTGTTAATCGGAAATAATAAGATCATAAAGATAAGATTTTAAATTACCTCAGAAACAATAATCCAGTGGATTAAGTCTGGAGAATGGGGTGGCCGTCCTCCGCGATCTATCCATTGAATGGTATAAGTTTAATTGAGACATCATCGTACGACTAAGGCAATAGAAGGTGCATCGCGCATTAAAAATTACGTTGCTTCATGGCTAGTAGAACAATTTCCAATAGAAGTCAAATCTTTATGTTTTGAGGTCCCAGGAGGTTTTAAAAGAATGACTGTGTGTGTACGTGTTTAAGCGCGGTAGCGCCGAAACTACTGAACGGATTTGGATGAAACTTTGCATGAGGGTTTTTTTAGTGCTCCAGAAGACTTGAAAAGATTTTGGTTAAGATCAGATTACGTTTAGTGCCGTTTTGGCACAATAAGTTGTTTATTTTATAATTACAATTAATCATCGAACCATTGAAAAACAGTTAAAATTTCGATTTCAATGATATATCACACTTAAGAGAGCGAGGCAGATTCGGTAAGAAAATTTTAGACCAAAATTATTCGACAAAAGAAACTTTAGAAATGTTTGCAAAACCTTGTAGGCTGGTGCCGGTGTTGCATCCGATGCATATATAAGATGGACTTGACCGGCACTTTATCGTATTTCTCTGACAGAAATTTTAACAGCTCGGTGTGGATTATTTTATTACCCCTTTTGAGAGAAATGTCGCGTTTTGGACAGGCAAATACTGAGATAATCAAAAAAGAGGTGGATAAAGTAATGCAACATACGAAAAGATCTAAGGCAATTATATGGAAACAATTTTTAGAATCATACAAAACTGAAGGAGGAATCTCTGTCATAGTCCTGGCTGCAATTTCGGAGTATTGGGGTTTAATGTGAAGGAAACAAACTCTGTTTGAAGGTAATATAAACTGTTGATTATTTTAAATACCATTAAAATATTTTTGTTAAATGGAGAGGTTAGGATTCATAAATGTAATATTATTTCAGGTCATGTGGAATTCATCCGCATAACAACTTCAAGAAATATGCTTCATCAAAAATCAGCTCAAATTTAATCCTTTCTCAGACGTTGAGTTTGCTTCGGCACGAGCTGCGCGCGATGCGATACGCCGGCAATTACAAAGAGATCCCACAACAAGAAAAACTAGTGCTGTGCTACTGCTCTTACTAATGAAGAGTATAATAACATTTTAAAAATATGGGATGAAAATGAAACAGTCAAAGCCTGGGTCAAAGCCATAGGCAAAAGAAATTCACAGAAGTTGAACAACGCCAAGAATCAACAATACATCCATATAATGTTTATAACAATTTTGTGTTTAATATTTCGTCAAGATTTCTCTTGTTGACGGAGGTTCTTGCTGATTGCAGAAATCTTCACAAATAATTAAATAGGGTTATTCCCTCGAAGCCTCGAGCGAGGCAGATTCGGTAAGAAAATTTTAGACCAAAATTATTCGACAAAAGAAACTTTAGAAATGTTTGCAAAACCTTGTAGGCTGGTGCCGGTGTTGCATCCGATGCATATATAAGATGGACTTGACCGGCACTTTATCGTATTTCTCTGACAGAAATTTTAACAGCTCGGTGTGGATTATTTTATTACCCCTTTTGAGAGAAATGTCGCGTTTTGGACAGGGAAATACTGAGATAATCAAAAAAGAGGTGGATAAAGTAATGCAACATACGAAAAGATCTAAGGCAACTATATGGAAACAATTTTTAGAATCATACAAAACTGAAGGAGGAATCTCTGTCATAGTCCTGGCTGCAATTTCGGAGTATTGGGGTTTAATGTGAAGGAAACAAACTCTGTTTGAAGGTAATATAAACTGTTGATTATTTTAAATACCATTAAAATATTTTTGTTAAATGGAGAGGTTAGGATTCATAAATGTAATATTATTTCAGGTCATGTGGAATTCATCCGCATAACAACTTCAAGAAATATGCTTCATCAAAAATCAGCTCAAATTTAATCCTTTCTCAGACGTTGAGTTTGCTTCAGCACGAGCTGCGCGCGATGCGATACGCCGGCAATTACAAAGAGATCCCACAACAAGAAAAACTAGTGCTGTGCTACTGCTCTTACTAATGAAGAGTATAATAACATTTTAAAAATATGGGATGAAAATGAAACAGTCAAAGCCTCGGTCAAAGCCATAGGCAAAAGAAATTCACAGAAGTTGAACAACGCCAAGAATCAACAATACATCCATATAATGTTTATAACAATTGTGTGTTTAATATTTTGTCAAGATTTCTCTTGTTGACGGAGGTTCTTGCTGATTGCAGAAATCTTCACAAATAATTAAATAGGGTTATTCTCAATCGTAAAGTGTAAATCCGGGCATATTCTAATACCAAAAACCGTGTACCAAAGAACATCAGAATGATCCAAAAGTCCAAATCCAAAATAATCAAGAACAAAATAGTTCGTAAGTTCTGTACCAAATAGAATCTAGCCGTACCAAAATCGTCTATAATTAAATTTCCAAATTAGTCTCAAAATTAACCTCTAACGTGAGCACATGTTTATAGTACATCTAAGAAATTAAAACTTACCCAGAATACTTCTGGACGATACTCGTTAATTAAATCCGATTTAATCAGAATTTCAATTAAATCATCCAAAATATTAATTGAAAATATGTGAAATTTAGTTTTTCATCCGGTACCAAACTGAGTGCAACCACGTGCTTTTTTAACTAAATTTTTTAAACTTTTCAATTTAATTTCTTGATCTAAAAGGAAGTTTGAATGAAGTTGAGTGATATTTATAACCATTTTAACTCACAAAAAGAAGAGAATATGGCTTAAACTGACAGTTCGGCAATCGTCTGTCATACAGTACCAACTTGAGAAATTTTAAAAACTAAATCGATTGTTAAAGACAGTTCGATCATTAGCTATCTTCATTCTATCATTTTGTACACAATTTCTATACACCGATTATGATAATTGTTTATATTTTAGATTTCCTATGATATACACATCGTAATCGTAATAAATTGGTATATTTCCCTAGTGGGGTCCATCTGTTGGCTGAAAGCTTAAATTTAGATGGTAATTTGGTTAGGAAATTAGAGCGTGGTGACATCTATCGCTGAATATGTAATTTATTACAATGATTGACGAGTTGATCTACTAAAACCTGTTATTATTAATTTTTTGAAACTAGCGAATGATGGCACGTCACAACATATTAATAAGTCGTATGTATTTTAAAAATAAAAGCTGAACTATTTTCTATTAAATCCCAATAAGGTCGACAAATCGTTGATATAAAATCAGTATATAAGAAACGATTGTATAGTAACGTTCTGCTTATAAGGCTTAACAAGTTGACACTGATGGTAGCATATAAAACATATAATCAATTTAATGCTATCAAAAGTCAGATAGAACGATCATTATAACGAGGAGCGTTTTTGACAAATTCTTCAGGAGGATATATTTTCCATTGAATAACGTCGGTGCAGTGAAGGAGCATGATAAATGCAAACTTAAGACAGGCACTAATGTTATAGAAATCCTACGAAGCGTGATTAAATGGTCTAGAATAGTACGGACGGCTCCTGAATGTGAGCACATCAAAGTGTCTTGGAATTCTGATATGAAACTAAACTGTTCTCTTGTATGTCCAAGAATTTCTCTTTGTGAGGCCTCACCAAGTAATTTCGACAGGTGACAGCTTACAAATGTTATAGGTTTCATTTCAAAGGCATAACAATACTTTGTGGGCTTTATATTGATTTAGTTACGAGAGAAAATTAATTAACAGAAAAAAATTATATTTCTTAATAAAAATATTTCATAATAATTGGATAATACTTTCCAGAAAATTATTCGATGGTAACAAATTGCACTAAAGCTTCTTTTACTTTTGAACTGTATCATCATCCGTATTCTTATGTTATTTCAGTGAAATCAATATCATTTTTATAGATATATTAAATCTATTAGGTTTATAATAAAGTAGGACATCATTAAAAAGTTTATTTTTTAATTATGTTTTTATATACTCCGATTACAAATATATACAATACAATACGTTTTTTCAAAGGCTAAGTATTTACAAACTTCTTGAAATGGAAGTGTATCAACAACGTTACTTTTCAACACTTATACGCACATATACGCACATCCAAGTATACATATGTAATAATAGAGTATAGCCCAATAAAATGGAAAAATTTGGATAAAATAATTCAGAGCGGGCTGAAATTTTGGGAGCAGGCTTATTTTGTAGTACTTTTTAACATATCAAAAGTCCCCATCCGTAGACGCCAGCGGGGGGAGGAGGGAAGAAAACAGTTAAAAAAATCGGTTTTTCGCAAAAAATTTGAAAAGTATGAATTTTATTGTAAAATATGTAAACATGAAAATTATAGGTAATAAAAATCCGCACAATTCCGTTTTTTTTAACTTCGTACGACCTATTGGAGCCGAGACAGGTTTTTTGAAATTTTAGCAGGAAATGCGCTAAAATTTCAAAAATGGTCGTTTTTATCGCAAAATGTTTCAAATGAAAGTTGTAGAGAATTCGATTACGAACAATTTCCTTTTATTTTTCATTTCCATTTGATCAGTATTGGCAGAGATAATTTTTAAACATATTTATAGCGCGCTATCAGAACACTTGTTTCATGATAAAATCGATAAAAAACTCGAAAACGATAGATCGTACGCATATAGTGCATCTAATGAAAGTTAAAGGGAATCAAATTTTGAATATGTTGTTGTATGTACAAAATCGTTTTGATAACGAGTGAATGGAGACAAAAGGGAAAAACATGAAAAATTGTCATTTTCAAGTGCATTTTGATACATAACTATTTTTTGATTGGCTTTAATTGGATTGAATAATGACACTGAGGGTTTTTTGAAGAGAATTAAATGAGCTCCAAGTGACCTTCATACTATGAGTGGTTCACGAGTTACAGCTATTTAAAGCTATAAACAAAAATTTCTTTTTTATTATAAATAAAGATTTTCCTGCAAGGACTGTCCATAACAATTTTTTAAAAATTGGTTTTGGCCTATTTTTATTGGTTTAAATTTAAATACATATAGTACATAAAAGTACATTTAATGTTATTTTTTCTCTTTTTGAAATATCAGAAGTTCTGATGATTCTGAATTTCTGAGTCGTTTCACACTGGGCCCATATTTTTTGAAAAATTGTTATGCTCAGTTCTTGAAGAAAAATCTTAATTTATAATAAAAGAAAGTTTTACTCATAGCTTGAAACAACTGTAACTCGTGAACCATTTATCGTATGATGGTCAATTGGAGCTCATTTTACAGATAATTTAATTCTCTTTAAAAAGTCTTTAGTGCAATTATTGCCTAAAGCCAATCAAAAAATAGTTATTTGTCAAAATGCACTTGAAAATTGCAATTTTTCATGTTTTTCCCTTCTATCTCCATTCACTCGTTATCAAAACGATTTTGTACATACACCAACATATTCAAAATTTGATTGTCTTTAACTTTCGTTAGATACACTGTATGCGTACGATCTATCGTTTTCGAGCTTTTATCGGTTTTATCATGAAATAAGTGTTCTGAATATTGATCTAATGGAAATGAAAAATAAAAGGAAATTGTTCGTAGTCGAATTCTTTACAAGTTTCATTTGAAACATTTTGCGATCCGAACGACCATTTTTCAAAAAAATCTATGTCGGCTCCAATAGGTCGTACGAAGTTAAAAAAAAACGTGATACTTTTCCTAATTTTTTTAAAAGAATTTTTTTACCTATTTTCTCCCCCGTTCCCCATCCGCCGGCGTCTATGGGTGGAGACTTTTAATATGTTAAAAAAGTACCATAAAAATAAAAATAGATTTACTTGATAAGGACTGGAGCTATGACAGTGCCAATATGGACACACTGTGTAATAGTTTTTTAAATAACATTACAGAGAGTACATAAAACTTCACCGATACAAAATAAAATATTGTACACAAGAAACAAGTGGCATGATCATAAAATGTGCTCAGAAGGAACATGACAAAGCCTACGTAAATACCAATTTACCTAGTTTGAGGAAGATTGGACGGATTACAGGCACAAAAGAAATAAAGTTATAAATAATTAGAAAAGAAGAGAGAACTCATTTTAAACGAAAAATAGATATGTGTAGGGGTGACAGCAAACAGATGCGGCAGAAAATAAAAATAAAAAAAGAGGTTTTGAAGTAACCTATATAATTTTTGAAAACGACATAGGGTTTATTGAAGAAAGCTTTAACAAATATTATGCTGATAGAATTGAATCTATTGCCAATAGTATTGACGATATATCTGAACATGAAGATGACGAGATAAAAAAAGGTGCCTGAAACGACTAAGCTACTTGCGTTTAAGACAATAAGCTTGAACAAATTAAGAAAATGTATTTTTAGTTTGAAGAATAAATCTGCTGGAGACGAAATATTAAATATTATCTTATTGAAAGAAATGTTTGATAGAGTGGGATATCCATTATTAAATTTAATAAACACATCGCTGACAATCGGAAAAATATTGACTAAATTAAAAATAAGCGTTATAGTACCAGTTCCAAAAGTTCTAAATCCAAAGCAAGCAAGTGAATATAAACAAATTTATTTAATTCCGATAGTGGATAAAATATTAGAAATCGTAGTGGCCGAACAAGTGAAGAAGTACTTGAAGAAAATACACTTTTATGCAGTGGCCAATCGGGATTTAGAGAAAGTCATTCATGTGAAAAAAGTTTACAATTAGTGTGTCCGAATTGGAGAAACGAGATCAAAGACGATAGAATTAGTTTTGAGTGAGCATTTGGAGCGGAGCTATTGATAGATGTACGTTAGTTAGAAAGTTAAGTGGGTATGGTGTGACAGAAACAGCCTTAACATGAATTGAAAATAATTTAGAAGATAAATATCATAAGACCCAAATCCCTAGTCATATGGGGTACCGCAGGGTAGTGTGTTGGGGCCCCTCCTATTCAATATATCGTGAATGATATAAGTCGTATTTTAAAAAATTCATATGTAAACCTTTTTGCGGAAGACACATTAATTTCTGTATCTGGAAAAATCATTTTGTAGTCACGGATATAAGGAATAGAGAGCTTTGTGTATTATTTAGATGACTATTACTCCAGTCGAATTGCGGGGGGGGGGGGGGGTTGTATTATCGGTTACCGGAACAAAATATATTTTGAACCAATTCTTCTTGGTCCCATCCCTGATTACGATCCAAAAGTTTGGCTCGGTGGAAATTCCGGAAACACCCTTTTCATTAGTCATTAGTCTTCTTCTATATTTCTGTAAATATAGAAGAAGACTATTGACCTTGAGTGTACAAATTATCATAAACTATAAATAAAAAAGTATTATATTTGTAATATGAAGATTATTTTTGCATACCTATTGAAAAATAAAATAAACAAGCTTCCATTATAATAGGATTTTTCCACTAATTTTGTTTTAACAATTTGTGTCGTGAAAATGATATAATAAAACATTTTAGTAATTTACAACAATTTAATTTTTTAATAGGAATTATTTCTAAGAAAATATCGTTAAAACTACTTGCTGACAATTTCACTGCTTTTTAAAACGGGCATTTTTACGCGCCAGAATTACGTATCCACCCAAAAAACCAATGAGATTATGGATATAATTAGTTTGTAATAGATTCTAACTGTGTGTTAAAGAAAGCTTTCCTCTAAAACTTCTCATAATTTCAATTTGTAATGCTTGTACTGTGATTGGTCTAATGCAGTGGACGTGTAAATATTGGCCAATCAGAATCCAGATAAATGCCGCACAAGTTATTCGTGAAAGCGTCGGACGTTAATATATTGTACTGTAGTTTAGGTTTAACTTTCACCGACATTACACATCAGATGACTAACCTAAAACGTTAAATTTATATTTTTATGTTTGTATTGTTTGGAGTGAAAATATTATTTTATTAGTTTCTGGTTTATGTTTTATTAATTCTACAATCAAAATGAAATCAAGTGGAAGAGGGATATGTTAAAGGTACCGCTGATAATTTAAAGTAGAAAAGTGCTGAATGCTGTCAATAAATAGAGGTTATGTTATGTTAACAGAGACCAAGATTAATAAACAATCTTAAACAGAGACAACCTCTGTGATGTTAATTCTGTGATTGGATTTCAAGGTGTTGACGTCACAACGCGCCAATTTATGGCTGTTTAAAATGAACCCCATATTTTTCAAACTTCAAGTTTTTTTTTGTTACTATTAGTAAAATTAATAAGATAATAAATATACCGTAAATCATTTTTTTACGTGAGTTAAGTATTTCAGCAATAATTTTTTTTTCTGGGAAAACCCTATTCTGAATAAAAATAATTACCAAAAAATCGTATACAATTTATTTAATTTATATACATACAAAGATAGATAGTTTATTTTTAACCATGTTACAAGAGTCATGTTTATGGCAAATCAATAAATAAATAATTAATAAGCTTATAATACAATGATAACTAACAATAATATATACTATATAATAATAATGTATCATAATCAAAGTACAATAGAAAAAATAGAGAGATATGAAAGAACATAAAAACATTACAAATTACAATACTGTGCGACAACGTATACAAAGGGTGTTTTAAAAAAATCTTGCACCGAATAAAAACAATTATTAGCCAAATGCTTTCTTACTGCTGATTTAAACCGGTATTGATTTAATTGTCTGATTCTAAGTGGTGTTTTATTATACAAATTCACATTTAAAGAGTTTATTTTTGACTTTGAAAGCTTAAATCGTTCTGTTCTAACCATATTTGCTGATCTGGTATTATGGGTATGAATATCCGATTGAAGGCAAAAAATTTTAATTTTCATATGTATTTTTATTAGTACAGTAGAATAAATATAAATCGAAGGTAATGGTAGGATACCGAATTGCATAAAAAAGGGTCGGCAATGTTCTTTGCTACCGATATTTGCAATCGCTCTAATAGCTCTCTTTTGTAAGCGAAATACTTTAAATGCTTGAACAGAATTTCCCCATAAATATACTGCGTAAGTTATACGTGAGTGAAACAAAGCGAAATTAGTGGTAATTAGGGTATCTCTATCTACTACAGAATTTAGCTGTCTTATTAAAAAGATAGTACTTGGGAGTGATTTCGATAGATACTCTATATGTCCAGACCAATTTAAGTTATCATCTAAAACTATACCGAGTAATTTCACATTATTCCCCTGGGTATGAATGTGATTAGAAGAAATAAAAAGTTTCTGAGTTTTAATATTATTTAATTTAAGTTTGTTGACCGTGAACCAATTTTCAACTTTTTCCTCAAGTGTGGCTAATAGTGAATCCAATTCAGCAAAATTTTTATGAGATATGATAAGTGTTGGTGTCATCTGCAAATAATACACACTTACTAGGGGATATAAAATAATTAATATCATTGATAAATATCAAGAACCGAACTGGTCCAATTACTGATCCCTGTGGGACACCATGTGTACTTCTTTTAAGATGT
Source organism: Leptura quadrifasciata (assembly GCA_963675555.1). NCBI lineage: Eukaryota > Metazoa > Arthropoda > Insecta > Coleoptera > Cerambycidae > Leptura > Leptura quadrifasciata. The sequence goes on along the minus strand of OY776675.1, from coordinate 138,753,699 downwards.
GACATTTTATTATTTATAATCACATACTGGGATCTATTTTCCAAATAAGACTTCAAGAAGAGTAGCGATAACCCTCTTATTCCATAGCGCCCTAATTTTCTTAATAATATGTCGTGTGGAACGCAGTCAAAGGCCTTTGTAAGGTCACATAGAGCAACAGCTGTATGTTCTCCCACCTCAAAACCCTCCTGTACGACTTTGTGTACTGCCCCAGCTGTAGAACAACTTACTATAAAGCCAAATTGACATTTGCATAGTATAGAATTTGACTTAAGATATTTATACAATCTTTTTTTCAATATTATTTCAATGATTTTACCAAAAATTGGAATAATTGAAATGGACCGATAATTATCAGCCACATTTGAATCACCTTTCTTAAATAGAGATATAACTTTTGCTAGCTTAAAGCAGTCTGGAAAAACACCGTGACTAAAGCAAGCAATAATTAGAATGGTCAGTAAGGGAAGTATTATATCGATTGTTTCTTTGATAATCCTAAAATTAAGTTCAAAAACATCTGTACATGGAGAGTTTTTTAGGGATTTGACAGCTTCGAGTACTTCGGCTTCAGTGACCGGTTCCAGAAAGAAAGAGCATGAAGGTGAGAGGATATTAGTTATTGTGTCATCGATAGATATGTTATCAGCAGGTATAAGTGAACTACTGATATTATCAGCAATGCTGGTAAAAAATGAGTTAAAGTCATTTTCGGATAACGTTGGTATATTTATCCATATATTATTTATTTTACAGGACAATGTTTTAAAAAAGTAAGTTTTGTACAGACATTTTTTTTCTTTAATATAAGGGTCGTTTCGACTCTTCCTTGAGTGAAAATTTGATATAAAAGTTTACAATTTATACCGTCTCCTCTATAATCATAATATAATATTATACATAACGTTCTAAAATTATTTTTCCAGTTTATTCTTATTCAAGGGTAGTTTACACTCCTATTCGGGGTTGGAATGGTTTTTGTCATTGCAAATATTATGAGTTAGAAAGTCGGAAAACAAAATCATAATACATTTTTTTTTATCGTATTATCTTTATTATTTTATTTTGGGGTTCAACTGCCTTTAATTAACCTTAATATTATTTTTTTTTATATTATAACAACACCTGATAAGTTTTTCAATTACGAGTACAAAAAAAATATTTTTTTTGCTAATTTCATATTTGTTCTGAGAATACTGCGAATCAACTCACTTGTAAAGGGTGTTTTTGCTCATTTAAGGGTGTTTGACCCATTTATGGGAATGAGACTCCTAAATTCGTGATCAGCGACCCAAGAAACATATAGGATACCAGAAAAAATGCATTTTATAAGGTAATTAAAAAATTACACTCAGAATATTGCGAAAACTCCTCAAAAAGGGGTGTTTTTGGCCTAAAAGGGGTGTTTCCGCAATTTCCACCGAGAGAAACTTTTGGATTGTAATCAGGGACCAAAAATACGTTTAAAATATATTTTGTATCGGTAACTGATAATACAATCATCCCCGCAATTCGATTAGATTATAAATAAATTAAAAGTCAATAGTGAAAAAACTTTATAACGGTAATATAGTACTTTTTCTGGCTCTTTTTGTATCCAAGTATTTATAGAATATTATGAGATGTAAAGACACTGAATACGAACGAATTTTTCTGTGAAATTAATTTAACAAAAAGGCCATTCTTTAGAAGGTATGTTTAAATTATTATCAATATATCCTTTTATTGATTGTTTAGTATGTTTTGCAAATTTTCTTACTGATTAAACATATAAATGTATCATGTTATTTTTTTAGATTTGGCGGCCTTACTTATCTACTTACATATTTAATTAATAAAAAAATTTATTACCGATAGCGAGATTGCCGTATTGTCCTTTTGATTTCTGCAATCATACTGCGGTTTCGATCATTATTGCTAGTTAGAGGTTGCATAAATCGTCCTGTTTATCTCTGCTGTCTGCTCACCACATGCATCTTGATCACCCTTCAGTTACTGCTGCTGTTAGCATTTTACAAATTACACCGATTTGGATCTTATGCAAGTTTTACTCTCTGGCATGATTGATTTGGGAAACCACAAAGGGGAAGGAAGGTTAACTGGATTACTGTAGTGAAAATAAGGTCAGATAAATCATTTTATATATTTTTTGAAGAATACCATTATATGAGATTCCATATCTCAACGTGCACTAATATATGATATTATCAAGTATTGTATTGATTTATTGATAGACATCAGTCAGATAAAGTGTGAACCAAAAGTAGCGCTACTTACGGATTAACACGCGTTATTTATGTAATTTAGAATATTGGAATACATTAACCAGTCTTGCCGTTGTACAATTTACCTTATGTTTACTTGTATCTGCTCACACAAACTAGAAATATGGGTACAGTACTATTGAGAATCTAATTAATGTTTTTATTTTTTTTTGTAAGTGCCTACCGTAAGGCAGTATGATTTTTCTTAGTTTTTATTATTCCAAAACTAAGTGGCGCACCTATAATATCATATATAAAAATTTTGTGACAAAAAGGAGAAACATTACTCATCCCCTGTGCCAAAGGCCGACGTCATTATGATCCCTAAACCAGGGAAAGAACTAATTTTCCCGTCTTCTTACAGGCCCATCAGCCTCCTCCCAGCCATGAGCAAGATTGCAGAACGGGTCATCTTGAAGAGGCTAACAGAAAAGACAGAAGAGCTGAACATCATCCCGGATGAACAGTTCGCGTACCGAACAGGACATTCCACCGAACTCCAAGTACTTCGCCTCACCGAGGAGATTATCATGGGGTTCAACCAGCGTCAAGTCACCGCGGCGCTGTTCCTAGACGTTGCCAAAGCGTTCGACAGGGTCTGGCACGACGGCCTCCTAGCTAAAATGATGAGTATGGGTTACCCCATCGAACTCGTCAAACTAGTGAGATCCTACCTGCACCGCAGACAGCTAAGGGTGAAAATCTCGGACCAACTCTCCACTTACAGGACCATGGAGGCGGGAGTCCCGCAAGGTTCGGTGCTGTCACCGCACCTGTTCGCTAGCTACACCTCAGACCTTCTCCGGACCGACCACACAGCCCTGGCCCTGTATGCAGACGACACCGCAATAATTGCCAGATCCTGGAAAGCCAGGAACGCAACCAGAAAACTCCAGGAAACGGTCACACTCCTGGAAGAATAGTGCACGAAGTGGAAAGTCGCTGTCAACGCCGACAAGAGCCAAGCCATTCTCTTCAGAAGAGTGCGGAAAGAAATTCCCACAGGACACGTCTCCATGAACGGCGAGGACATCCAATGGCACGACACCGTCAAATACCTTGGCGTCGCCATGGACAGAAGCCTAACGTGGAGACAGAACACGGACGCTATCACAGCCCAGGCCCGACGCACGAGAGCCCTCATCTACCCGATGACGGGAAACGGGAGCCGTCTCAACTTGAGGAATAAGCTCACGCTTATCAAGACCCTCATCAGGCCGCAGCTGACGTACGCCTCGGTAGCGTGGGGCTACCAGGCAAAGTCCTACATGAAGAGAATCCAGGCAGTGGAGAACATCGCCCTCAGGACGGTAGTTAACGCCCCATGGTACGTGAGAACCGCAGATATCGTCTGAGACCTGGAGTACACCACGGTCACTGAAGTCATCCGGGAACGAGCGAAGAAGCTGTACGCCCAAGCCGAGGAACATGGGAACCCGCTGATCAGACAGGCCACTGATTACGACCCTGCCGACGCCCCGATGCATAAGCGGCCGAGGGTACAGCTACTGGACAACGGGTGAGTATAACTTATATTTCCCGCTAACCGATCTGTTTCAGATATGCTAGGACGGACCACCACTACCAGAGACATGACGTTTTTCAACCCTAACCCAACCTCCTTGCGGGCGTCGAACCACATACCGTCCAACGCCCGTTGTCCCACCTACTCCGTGGAGACCGAAAGTGCTAAAATAAGCACTTAGGTCTCCACACTCCCGAGCTACATAGCTCATCCTTACCTTTCCGACGATCCGGGGTAGGATATCAATTGATGTCAGTCCCAGCCAAAACTTCCTAAACCCAACTCGACCGATGACTGCCCCCGGGGGTGACAAGCTGGCGAAGAAAGAAAATATCAAGACAAGAAGAGCGCCAGAAGAGACCTCAGCCAGCGAGGTTCAACAGCCAGGACCAGGGGAGGTCCGCAGAAAATACCACGACACATCTCGCATTTGCGACCTGGATCTGGTAGAAGTAAGCGAGCCCACCTATCACGAAGGCCGGTCCAGGTCTACAAAGATAATCTAGGAGCAAAGAGTAGTAGTCCTACTCGGCCCTAGTTATCGAGACCGACATCCATCCAATGGATATTGGCGCGTCCGGCAAGAGAGCTGCCACCTAGCACCAGGTATAACTTCCCACAGGAGGTTATAACTGAATGCATGGTTCTCGAGACTAAAGCTGTTTACCAGAAATATATAAATGGTCAACAGTTTTTGCACATTAATAATACAAAAGTCCGACGATGACAACAAATATTTTCTCCCTGAATTTAGTATACTTCATTGCAAGCGGCAAAATATTAATAACAATATTAATTTTTGCCGTGTAGAGATTTAATGGGGGTCCTGGTATATTTGAAATCATGCAGTCTCAGTTCGATGTTCTAGTATTTGACGCCAGTCTCGGTAAGATCTTTATTATTGGAGGAAATCGTAACTTATGTGTAAAATGAAAGGGAGGTTTTAGGAATAGAGCGGAACAAGCATTCGATTTGTGCGAACTACTTTGTAAAACTTGTATAGAAAGTGATATAGAAGATAATGAAGGAGCAGCCAACATGACAGGAAAAGAAGGAGAAACTCCTTTCCCCGGCCCAGTGTCAGAATTTGGCTTGTAAAGATCAAAGCTGTCAGATCAGGCCATGGTATAGTCCAATAATTATTGAACTCAAGCTTTGGATATGAAGCCTAACAATGAGACACTGCACTTTGAACCAATATCTACAAATAATTATGGCAAGGGAAGATGCTGTTTGTTGGATGTGCGGAATGGAGAATGAGACCATCACTCGTATTATATGCAACTACGCACCACTTAACAATAAGTATGTAGGAAAGCAACTTCGTAGTATCACTTTTCTTGTAGGAGATCTCACATGTCATGAATGTACAATAATGTGACAGGCCTGAATACCGTGAATTGCCGAATCTGCTCACATATCTAATAATCAATAATTAAAGGAGGTAAAATATAATATTTTTGAAATCCAGATGTTTGGTTTAATTTTCCAATAAACATATGTTTCATTCATTGTTTTATTCTTTTTATTGACTTGAAGATATACATCTATTTAGTACGCCATACTTCCGCAATACTGTAGAAATTATTTATGCTGCAGCTTGGAAATGTTCTTTTTACAAAGTTCATTTTACAAAAAGGTATTGGGTGAAATTGAGAATATATATTACACAGAAAGCAGAGTGATATTCTATTTTTTTTCTAGTTTCTCCCCTTTTGCTAACTAGAGCGTTTATAACGTTACATTTCTTTTAGCTGACTCACACCATCCAATCGACTTCCTCCAGTTTTAGCAGTAAAACAAAAATTAATTGCTGTATCGACACTACATAAATCATATTTCTGTGTAATATAAAGCACTGTTCTACTATTTTATAGCAATAACTGCCATTGTACGATAAGTGTTTATTGTAGTTTAATGATCTGCCGGCGTGTGGCGCTTGTAACTTCAGTCGCACTTCCGGTACCCGACATAGAAACCGGATGCGGAAACCGTTGTCTATAATATATCTTTACTGTAAGTCATTATACTCTTGATGTTTTATGTGGAGATGGAATCAATATAATTTTCAATCGTTGGGTGCAATAAAAGAGGGCGATATTCCCATTAACTGCAATTCCATTCGCGACAAGTGTATCAAATTGGTTTTTCAAGTTGACATTATGAAATAAGTATCAATAACAGATTTTCAACTTCAGATTCAGGTTATTTTGAGAAGTTGCCATTACAAAATGGATTTTCTAATAAGGAAATTGAAACGAGAATATATTTTTACCCGGTATTAAAAGATTTAAAGTATTTTTTTTTTAAATTTATTATATTTTATTATCTATATTTTCGACTTAGTTACAAGAGTCGTTAGTTACGGGGGAAGGATTAGTTGGAGTCCAAGTTGGGTCTAAAATGTAACCTGTTTCGTATAGGTAATATTTTGGGAACAATTTGTACCGATAAAGAATACAAGACTTTAAATTGTGTCAAATATGTGAATATCAATCAATCAAATTTTATTGTATTTTGCCTATTATAATTCAATAACTACAATGTACTTAAGATATAACAACAATATAATATCTATTTTAATTTATATTAATCGTTATTGTTATGTAGTACAACTAGATTTTATAAACATTATGTGTGTGTACCAGTAACAACTTAATTATGTTGTAAAACCTCAATTATTATTTATAGAAATATACGAACTGTAGATGACATTATTATATTATTTTTATATTCAATATTTTAACAACGTACTGATAATGTCGTAAATTTCTGTTATTTATTAAATAATCAGTTATTTTATCACAGAATAGCCTTATGGTATTATATTGGACAGGCAAAATATTATAAAATTTTGGACCATGGACACGTTGTATTGTACTCAGTAAATTTTTATATTTATATGTAAATATTAGTAGATACTTGATATACACGAGTATTTATTAGTATTAGTATTAGTAGTATTTATTTTTCCAAAAATAATTGTTATAAATGTTTTTGAGATATATTTAAAGACCCCAAAGGATCAGGCACAATTTTAAAGTATTTTGGCCCTCAGTAGAAAATTTTAACATATTATAGTTTACATTATAGGAAGTAATTTTATCATTGAAAGAAAGTCCTAAGTGTACAGAGTGTATATGAAAAGTTAAGTTAAAAATGGTGATTTTAACATATCGCATATTTATTACTGACGTCAGAAATAAAAACTATAACAGCTATTTCTATTATTTATTTTCATTATACAAAGTGTAGTACAGATTAAAATATATATAGTTGCTATATCATACAGAGTATTCCAAAATTATTAATTTTCTGGTAAACAAAATATTTCCGTTAAAATTTTTTTAAAATAAATAAATGCCAATCAGTTGGTTTTCCGATTCATTACGCAATAAAAGGGATACCATATCCTCTGTTAAAATAATTTGTAACGTGACAAGAAATCCTACTGATTACTCTATTTACAGAGCTCTGCGCAAGGACTACAATAACGATATTAAGAATGCAAAGAAAATGGCTTGCAATCAATTTATAAAAAACTCCGCCAATAAAGGTAGAGATTGTTGGAGAATTATTAACTCTGAAATAAATAACTCTCGGGACAATGTCGTTAATCCTAGTACTCCACCAGATACATTTAATAACCACTTTGTATCTGTTGCAGGGAACCTAATAAATTCACTACCTAATATTGACCATAACTTTCGAACCAACTTTACTCCTAACCAACCATCTAACTTATCCTTTTTCTTGCATCCAATAACTGTACAAGAAGTAAAATCAGCTATTAAGTCTCTAAAAATTTCAAACTCGCTAGACATACATGACCTAAATGCGAAGATAATTAAATATACGGAAGATATTATCGCCGCTCCGCTAGCTGCTTTATTTAATAGATGTATCGCTGATGGTGCCTACCCAGATATATTTAAAATTGCTCGCATTACCAGTCTTTAAAAAGGGAGATGACTCATTGTTAAATAACTACCGCCCCATATCTATTATTCCCATTTTTGGAAAGATATTTGAGATTATTTTGACAGAAAGATTGTCAAGTTATTTGGAACACAAGTCGCTCCTTAGTCCTCACCAATATGGTTTCCGTTCTGGACATTCGACCACGCATGCGGTTGTAAAGATTGTGAGAGATATAGTCGGTGGTCTTGAGAGGGATCAACACACTGCGATTACTCTATGTGATCTCTCCAAGGCCTTCGACTGTGTCTCCCACAATAAGTTAATATCGAAAAATTGCAATGGTACGGAATTTGAGAGTTACCCTTCTCGTTTTTTAAATCGTACCTGCTTAACCGTCAGCAGTGTGTTGTCATAGCCAATGAAACGTCAGGATTTCTAAACAATAATTATTATGGTGTACCCCAGGGCTCTGTCTTGGGGCCACTGTTATTTTTAGTTTATATGAACGACTTTTCTCAATTTATGTTGCCCAGCAAATCCACTCTGTTCGCCGATGACACCACTCTTTCGTGTTCCCATCATACCATTGACAGTCTACTGAAACTAGCTTCTCTCAATGAACTACAAGCAAAAAATTGGTTAATTGGTTAATCAGGAGAAAACTCAGAGGCTGATAATATCCTCAAACAGAAATATATCCAAGGGTGAGCATGTTAAACCCCTAGGTATCTATCTAGATCATAACCTTAGTTGGGTAACCCATACTGATCATCTGGACAAAAGGCTTTCCAACGTAATTTTCCTTTTTAGGAAACTAAAGAGCGTTCTTGAATTCGACCTATTAAAAAATGCTTACTTCTCTCTTTTTCGTTCTAGACTTTCCTACGCAGTTGTTCTATGGGGTAACTCCCACCACGCATCTAAAGTTCTTATCAACGCTAAATTTATCATTGTCAATCCATCTTCATTAAACTGGGAATTATGCCACTACCTTCACTTTTTATCTACAACACTCTTATCGAGATTCACAGAAACCCATCCGGTCTCTCTATTCCGTCGGACTATCATGAGCACAACACACGTGCTGCTGGACTTCTTAGAGTACCATGCTATAGGTTAACTTTAAGTGCAAAAAATTCACCCAACTTAAACCTATATAACCATTTACCACATCATATTAGACAGTTAAACTTTAGGTCCTTCAAAAATAATGTAAAACGATTCATTCTTCAGTACTGTTTTTACTCAATTGATGATTTTCTAAGGGCGCCATATTTGGTCACTCCACTTTCGGTTGTCTAATGCTTATACTTACAGAATGCTTGTACTTTTTATAGGTAAATATTTTATAAATTAAACTTTTATATTTTTGTGTTTGACAATGTGTAATCGTTATATACAGTATTTATATGTACTTATATACATTTTCTTGTCTAACAATGTGTAAACGTTATATACAGTATTATGTTCTTGTTATTGTCCTTATCTTATATATGTATTGTATTTCTCAAAACAAAATTATTAATTTTTTGTAATGCAGCTGCTTGCCTGCCGATTTTCTGCAAATGTTTAATCATGTAACATATAGTGGTGAAATAAAGACTATCTATCTATCTATCTATCTAACTATTATCATCATAGGTTTTTAGTATTCTTGTAGCAGAGAAAAATGAAATATATTATTTCAACGTCCACTGGAAGTATAGTAACGTAAAAAATATAATTTTTTTGTTGAAATAGGCTTAAAATGTTATAAAACGCCGAGAGTTTAAATTTGAGCGAAAAAGAATTTTCTATCTGTCGGTCTGTAACTTTTTTTTTCTGCGCACGTTTACTCTGGAACGGTTCATGATATTGACTTGAAATTTGGTACACTTATGTATTATAACGATATCTAGAACTATATTATGTTTTGATCTAATTCCGTTGAAAGTTTCGGGGTTAAATGGGGTAAATAAGGGTAAATAGGCAAAGCAGGAGGTAAGAGTTCATAAAATTATTGCAATTTAGGGGATGTGCGAAAAGTCAGTCTCAAAATTTTTTTTGACATCAGCCATCCCCCCACTATTACCCCCAATACCACACCCACACTATTATGAAAGGAATTAAAAAAAAATTAAATGTTAGTGTGTATACAAGAACGAAACGTTTCAAAAATTTTTTGGCGTTAGTTACCCCCTCTACCACCCCCATTGCCACCCCCATCCTATTATTAAAGGGATATCATACCAATATATTGTTTTTAAGACATTTACTTAAGTAATCTAGATGACTTGCCAATTCAAATTGCTGTCCACCGTTACACCCAAGTATTTAAATGATTCTGCCCTGTCAATAATCATGTGCGTTCCTTTTATTTTAATATCCTTGGGTGTGGTAGGTAAATCAGCCCTTGAAGCAGAAAACTTCTCATATTTCGTCTTCACTACATTTAGTGAAAGAAGATTTATATCTAACCAGTCTTAAACTTACTTTACACAACCTTCAGCCACTGTAAATGCTTCATCCCAAGTTTCCCCAGAGCATATTAGTACAGTATCATAGGCAAATGATATAATTTCACAATATTCATTTTGTTCTAGTAGATTATTTAGATATAGTATAAACAGGACAGGTCCTAATATTGTGCCCTGTGGAATTCCAGTTTTCACTATTTCAGAATTACTGATTTTGTTGTTTAGTTTTGCTGTTTGGGGTCCATGTGTTAGGTAATTCTTAAATGGTTCCAACTGATGTATTCTTATTCAGATTTCTGAGAATTTACCAAGTACTAAACGCGTCTGACTTTGCTTTACTTTACATATCGACAAACAGGTACAGTATCTTTTTATTCCTAATATCTACTTTAAATAATACTTGCACCGCACTCTTTTAAATAACATCGAATAGAGTGAGAAAATCACTTTCTTTGATAATATAAATCAAATAACTCACCTATCACAATAATAAATAGCCAATAAATTATACCTGACTGGGAGTAATGAATTCTGTTTGAAACAAGCTAATTTCGAATTTTAACAAAATAATAACCCAATTACGTGGGAAATAATTGGCAATGACCGCACAACCGGATTGGAGCAGTTCCGGCGATAGCTCCTAAGGGATGTTGAATCAACCCAAATCATCAACATTGCACTAATGGACAAGTTGCTTAATGACGGACTGCTGTTTACGGTAATGCGTAATTCCGGGCCCGCCGACTCAAACCTCCGGTTCTTACTTGTTAGCTTTGCGTACAAATAACCTAATGTTTTCTTCAGTAACATTTTTTAAAGGGAGCTGTTTTCTTGTTTGTTGAATGCAAATAAAGCAGGTCGGGACAATGCGGATTTTGCTTGAAGCGGTCTATCACATCAAGTTATAACTAAATTCAGTGAAGGGTAGTGAAATATTAATACGTCAGGGATAGTTCTTTGAGACATCTGAGTAGTTTGAATAAATATATTTATGTAAATGCATATTTTATGAAATAATTAATCACATAGTCATTGTCTTTCCGTTTTGAAAAGGTGTTATTAGGTGTGTTATACAGGGTGATTCACATAAAACTCCTCAGGCAGTTTCCGTATTAACGATAAGAGGCGTTAAATTTCTGTAAAAGCCAGTTGTTACATATTTTTGGTGGCTTTATTTTGTCGTTCAAATGTTGTCAATAACAGTGACGTCCACGACGTCGCGACGCCGGAAAGAAAGTTTTCGATGACTGAAATTTTGAAAGTATAATATTATTAATTTTTTTTAAATTCTATGTACTTTTTACAGTAGGGCAATTCCATGTGTGACCCATACTACGTGTGAGAATAGTTTCCACCAATAAAAAATTATAATATGGAAATTAATATATTTTTAAGATTATTTTTTATGTCAAACTTCGAAGAAAAATATGTTTATTTCATGCATAAAAGAATAATTATGAAACCCTATGTTTTTAGTGAGAAAATGCAAGATATTTGCCCTTTGACTCACATTACACGAAAGGAAGGCAACTTCGGGGCTCATTTTATGATTATGAAATAAAAAACATATTTATTTTATTTTCTAATAATAAAATAATAACAATTAATCTTAATTGAGATAAAAATTGTCTCCAAACTAAATAACACAAAATTTCCATTATAAAGAAAAAATTATACTAAAAATACTCCAATATTTTTCAAAAACATCAAGTATCCTGGGAAATTTATAAAACATTCTGTTACCTTTAAGAACAACAGTTGGGTTGGGTAAAATTTCAAGAATATCTTCAAGCCTCTGGAGCCGAGATAGTTTCTTTTTTCAAAAAATTCCAGACTTATTTTTTTTTTTTTATTAAATACCTGAAATTTTTCAGTTTTTTTAATTATTCGTATTAAAAAGTGATACCGAATTAGTGTTTATCTCGTCGGCTACCCCAGATTAAGTACAAAAGGATTTTTGTACGTGGTAAAGAAGTCGAGATATTAAAGATTTTACAAGCGCGAACGATTTTGAACACGCGAATCCAGCTTACAGACCGACCGAGCGAGGTTATCCCCACTCCGCGACCCGCTCGCTCCGCGCTCGCACGCTTCATTTGGTATTTGTTTAATAATGGAATAAGCTGCTCTATTTTTTCATTAAAAATATAAGTATTCAACTGTAATCTCCGTAAAAATGGGTGCTGTAGTGCGTAAATAGCGCCCTCTGGAATTTTCTAAAAAAATATATATATCTCGGCTCCAGAGGGTCGTAGAAAAAAATGGTTTTTTTTAATTCGTGTAAAAATGCCAGCAATCGATTGTCGTAATAGCCATCATCGAGAAATGAAAACTGGAAAAGATATTTGAAAAAAACGTGACCGAAAAAAAAATTTTTTTTCAGTCATTTTTAGACACTTAAAATTTGAAAAATCTTTATAATTTTTTTGCTGTGATAGTACAACTTTTGAAAAAAAAAACAAGCCCAAAATCGTTTCTGTAGGACTATCCGTCGAGCAAGAGGAGCCGATTTCCGAGAAGACCATTCTTTCGAAAAATCGATATATCTCAAAAAATTTTTTAAAAAAATGAATTTCGAAGAAAGGTACTTATTTGGCTTGCCACAGGCTACATTTTCACTGAGTAACAAGTTTAAAAACGCTAATTTGAAGAAGATACACGAAAAGCAAAAAAGTCGATTTTTGACGGTGTTTTTCGATTTATCTCGAAATCTAATGCACCGATCGACATCAACAAAAAGTAAATCGATAGATCTTTTTAATACCTACAATTTTCTCATTTAATTTTTTTCTCTACGAGCTTTAGTTTTTTTTTACGTGAAAAACCGTTTCTTTCAACTTTACGAATTTTTTAGGTTATGAAGGACATCGAGGATCCACGGGCTTTTGACGCTATGTATCTTAGAATTTTTTAATCTATACGACCATATTTCTTGTTTGCTGTTAGGATTTTTGGTAAATTTAATATTGGGCCGTTCCCTATTGATTGGACTATAAGTAATACACTCATAAGCCAGTCAGTTTCGATTTTTCTGGGTTTTTTCGGCTTTTTATAAATTATTATAATTTTGTAAATAATTATGTAATATTAAATGCACATCTTGCACCCATATGCAATTTTCTAAAAATGGCCCGTGCACTATATGTAGATTTTTTTCCTGGTATTTTTCCGAACACGATGCCGAAAACCGTATCTCGATACGAGCTGTTTGCGAAAATTCTGGAAGTTTCGGCAAAATAGTTCCAATTTTCCTGTACTGGTCTATAACGTTGTTAGGGTAAAATTACGGCACACGGCACTGACCGGTGCAGCGAAAAGATAAATAAATAATAAATTGTAGTGCCACGTCTTGAAGAGGTTGCTTTATTTCTCCCTGAAATACCACAAAATAAAGTAGTGCCCAAATTATTGAAGTCCCGAAAGATCTCGTCACTGCCAGCAGCCAATCTGGACCACGACACTACCGAGCCACCCACATGATGCATGGGTGTAAAGCATCGCATTTTTTATCTGTCGGTTATACGGCGTTTCAATAAAACTGGCAATGTCAGCTATGAAAAATTTTGATGTTTTTATGTCTTCTCTTTATTTGATAATGTTTAAAAAGAACACTGAAATTGCTTTAGCTAGCCTGCAAAAACAAAATGCTGTAAGTTTTGTGTTCTTCGTTTGTTATACCGAATTTCGTCAAGCACATCGTTAATTCTTGCAATAAACATTAAATCCACAGCATTTTTTAATAGAGAATGAAAGGACCTTTCAAATGAGTTATTACAAGCTCCTACTTCTCATCAAAAAATTTAGTGGTTGCAACTGCCACTCGAAGGGGGTTGAACTTAGGGATTAAATCCTAATTACAGTTCAAATGGGATCTAACTCGCGTTAGTAAACCTAAGAAGAATTGTGTTAATAGTGCATAGAAGGATCTTTCTTGAAATTATAACATGTAATTGATACATTGATGACAATATAAATAGGGAAACCCAACATTGTGATTCTCTGATAGATTCTTAAATCAAATTACAGCTTTGTGTTCATTGTGCTTATTACTTTTCTCCTAATTCAGCATTAATTACAAGGTGTCAATTAAAATATATACTACAAAGAAGTAAACCAATTACATCTTAAGTTTAATAAAACACAATATCCCTTGAATGAAACAAAATCGTCCGAATACTACCAACTTCCTTTTCGTAATTTTGAATTATCTGCAAAGTTCCGAAATTAAGTTCTACTTCCTTTACTAGTTAAATTTTAATAAGGCTTATGAGAATTGTAAATGTAAAGCTGCAAATCTTAATATCAGGCATTTTATTATATAGGAGAAGGGTAAACTTAGTAAGGCTAACGGCAATTTGACTGCGAAATTAATATACAATTTCAAAGTTTACACGAACTTCATTTCCTCGGGGGTTATTGAGTCTATATGCACAGAATATGAAATTAAAAATATTTTGCATTTATATTACGCAAACGGCATATGCTTGTAGCTTTTAAATATTTCAATATTTACGTGAAGGAAATATTTAATAAGGAAAATATATATTAATATATGATATCAGAGGTCAATTATTGGAACTTGTAAAATTTCATCGTTTTTACAACTCTATCTCTTAATAAATTAAATAAAAATTTTAAAAATAACGAATTGAAAGATATCTTATCAACTATGTTCAAATAGTAAAAAGTGGCCGTCAAAAATCACTCACTTCTTTTAGTTACCTCTTGTTAGCAGATGCAGTACCTAATGACCTTTTAAAAAACCACCCGACTTAAGACTCCTTTGTACAGTGTTACTTTTTGAAAAAACAATTCAAAATAATTTTGTGGCAAATGTTAAAAATGTTTTTAGTGCAATAAATCATAGTTTAGTGATAAAGTAAAAGGAAAAAACATAAAGAAAATTCCATTAGAGATAAGTTTTCAAAATTTATATGCATTATTACAAAGGTGTATTGCTTATTGTATGTAGCACAGTCGTGAGCAAAAAAAATAGGAAGTTTTATAACGGTATTTTGCTAAAATCTAGTTGTGTACATCTAACTCTAATTTTTGTGACATTGTCAGTTAGTTGTCATAATTTATTGCAAGTGTGCAAAAACTAATATGCCTCATATAAGCGATTTAGTTAAATCTGTAGTTATTGCTAAAGCAGAAGATGGATGGTCAATGAGACAAATTGCACTGCGTTATAATATTGACAAAAATTCGGTGTGCAACATTTTAAGAAAATGGAGAAGAAACGGTACGATTAGTAGAAATCCTGGATCAGGGCGACGAAGAATATCAGCTCAACAACAAGATTTGCAATTGGTAAATGCTTTAGTAGAAAATCCATTTTACTCAGTTATTCAGGCTGCTGAAGAAAAGAATTTTCCTGGATCGAGTAGTACTGGTTGCCGGCGAGTAAGAGAATCGAAGCTACGCTGTCATACAGCAGTACAGAAATACTTACTTAAAGCTGAACATAAAGAAGGTCTAGTTGCATAACGTAAATTTTTGGAACAATGTAATCTTTACAGACGAAAAAACTTTCCAGTCAACACACAGTGGTGGTATTCGTATTTACCACTCTCCGAATACTCGATTCGATGAGAGATATATATCTAACAATGATAAAAGTGGTAGATTTTCCGTCAATATGTGGGCTTGGATATCGGCACGTAGTCCTGGTGTTTTGTGGTATATTGAGGAACGAATTAATAGTGAAACGTATATTAGGATTTTATACAATATTATGCTCTCTTCTGTGTCCCAATCATTTCCTAATAAAGAGTTCATATTTCAACAAGACATTTGTTCCGTTCATACTGCTCATACCGTAACTAACTGGTTTCAAGATAACAATATCAATGTTCTTAACTGGCCCAGTCATAGTCCAGATCTTAACCCTGTGGAAAAATTATGGGGACTACTCGTAAGAAGTACCCAAGTAAGTAGGATATTCCTTTGTCCTTTGATCCAGGATTTCTACTAATTGTACCGTTTATTCTCCACTTTCTTAAAATGTTACACACCAAATTTTTGTTAATGTTATAACGCAGTGCATTTGTCTCATTAACCATCCATCATTTACTATAGCAATAACTACAACATTAAAATAAAAAATAAATTATAAGTGATATCTGTTTTATTTCGGCTACTCATTACATATTCAAATAGAGACAGATTTACATTAGAGAAAAAAAGTTGTCCTATTTCTTTCTGCTCGCGACAGTACCTCTGAATGTTACAGATAAAACCCAATATAAACGTAATAAATCATAAGTTCCTTACTGTACGACACACGCACTTGGAGGCTGAGAGAAAGAAAGTTCCACAGTTTCAAATAGCTACTCCTTGGGGCTGGCAACAACTGGCTAGATTATCTGCTTCAAAAAAAGTATTTTATGTTTTGGTATGGAAATGGATGATTTCTTAAATTAAAAAAGAAAATGTGTGAAGGACTTTCATCGCCTTTTGTTATGAGTCTGGGGAGAATGTTCTTATTTCACAAGTGGTACATTTTCAAGTAATGAGGGAGAGTCTAAGAATTATTTTTTATAAAACTGTTTTTGTAGAACATTTAAACGATTAGATGTCAGCAGAACAAGGTGGACTCGACCTATGCCCGATCGATTAGAAAAAATAATAGAGATAGGCCTAGAAGTATTACTATGAATAAATTTAACTATTTACAAAAACTATTACAATGGGTTCCAAAAGCCTTTCACAATTTGACAATAATCAGGCATAATATGATGACAACAATATGAACGATAGTGATTGAACAGGAATAAAATTTGGTTTTTTAAATTAAGAATTTTATAAAATGTTAGTTAACAGCGTATAAATTCGATAAAAAAATGTATATATATTTTGAATAAAAGTTTTACAGTAAACTTAATATTGTTTGCTATTAGCCTTACATTCCTTTATTGGACTTAATATAACATGAGTGTTCCATTTAAAAAAATTGAGATAATTCACTTTGAAATGTCCTGAATTAGCGCTCGTATAAAATGCACCCTCTATAATGACAATCGATATTTGGTGGTTATGTCGTTATAGTACATCTCTTGCTTACATAATTGCAAAATAAATCTTCTCAATGAATAGTAATACCCACACAGCTAATTAATTTGTTAAACCTTGTTCCTGTTCCACGCCAAAACCCTTGATGAACTTTTGGAAACTGTAACAAAATCCGAAACATTTCGCATAAAAAGCGTGCTTCACGTAAAATTGCCGTTGGGAGAGGTTTTTATATTTTAAATCATATTTTTGCTCTACGGAGCGTAGCGTCTTTTATGCAAATATTTCAGAAACTCATCAAGGAGTGTAATTTTAGAAAGTATACTAAATGTCGCGGCACGGATAGTTAATGTCGCCCCGACCACAAAATTTAGAAAGTATAAAGAAAATCGACGAAATTTTGAAAATAAAAACCTTTTTACGAATCCACGTTGTTAAGCACTGCACCTCATACATTGTGTTAAATATGAGGACAAGTTAATCCAGTCTCTAGTCAAAGTATTTCGAGAGTTTTAGCAAAATTAGCCTTTAGCCACAAGGGTGCCCTATCATTCTCTAGCAGTCAATTTTGACGGGAAAATTATGAGTTTTAACGGGATTTGCCCTAAACTGGTTCCTCAGTGATACGGCGTCAAAAAAGCATAGTTACCATATACTCATATGTGGACCGCCTTGCCTGAACGTATGAAATTGTAATTGCAAAATCAAAGTCAAAGTCGTTGCGATTTGAACATTTTTAAGCTCCGAGGAGCGACCAAAATTGATTTTTATTTTTATCTCCCACAAAAAAAAAAATTTCACGAAATTTGGTGGAAACTTACCTTCTTATGTCCCAAACACTCTGTTATTTTTTCGATTTAAAATATTTATTTTTTCCCCTTACTTTTTCGTTATAAAAATAAAAAATCAAAAAGTTGGTTATTTTGAGTTTTCGCAGATATTTTGAGGTTATTTGAAAAAAGTGTAAATATAAAAGTTGTAGATCTTTTTATTACCTACAACTTTGCCATTTAACTTTTTTCGGCAGGAGTTGTAGTTTTGCCAAAAATCGTGATAAACCGTTTTCCACCCTTAAAAGTTCACCCCGTTCCACTTCCCGACCTCAAAGTGCCCGTAAATTATTTTTCCACTTATTTTTGTTATATTTTCTTCCTTTTCCAATGGGGGTCATCCTGTTCTAATTTTTTTTCACTTTTTACCACTTTCAAAGGCTTCGGCCCTGGCCTATAGCTAATATCTCCGAAATATAACATTACTTAGAAATGAACTTCTGAAGAAATAATCAGCCAAATTTATGCTTACCCAGCTACAGCTTCTTGCATAAAAAACTTATAATATAGCATAACACGTGTATGCTAACTGAAAATTAAACTCCAATCGGTCCTTATTAAACTTCACGAGATTATGTAAATTAACCATTGCTTACGCAATTTTACGCCGATCTGCCACATCGGTGTACTTTAATTTTTACTGACATACGAATTTTAAACCGGAATTCAGAGGAAAGAAAAACAGGAAATTGAATTTAGGAGTGAGCAAATATCTGAGATAGCATCGGGGCTATATTTGTGCAGCTTTTTTCGCACGTAGCCGAGCTCCTTTTTAATAACCATTCTCACTGCAAACTTTTTAATGAAAAATAAATCTTTATTAAGATGAGTCGAGAACAATGTAATAAATTATATTATGTTTTTTACTCTTCTACTATTTCTTTCCACACTTAATTTTTCGCATATGAAAAATTATCGCCGAAGGAAAACTGCGACAGCTACCGTTACAGTAAGAGATTAACTACTTTATTATTCAATATGGATCGCTCCGTTCAGTTAACTTACGTTTCTACGAGGATACTTCATTCAGTACTAGTTATGACTAGTTAAAAAATTTCCGCCTATTCAGTAGCGATAAAAGTTGTAAAGTATAAAATGTATCCTCCAAAAAATTACTAATAACGAGACATTAATACATATAATGCTCACTTTACGTCAAAATCATATCTATATCTAAATAATATCTCTGGAAATATCGATTTTAGGGATAGGATATTATTCACAAAAATCGTGGAGAATTAACGTGCCAATTCGAAAATGCTATAGTATACAGAGTGTTCCATTTGAAAAAAATTGAATCTGGAGGTCATTGGAAAGGCAATTTTACGCTGAACTCATAACTGTAAAGATATACCGGGTGCAACAGGAGCATGGTATACTCCCCTTTTGTTCTTTAGTTTTGAAGATAATTGATTGAAATTTAAGATATACTATTGTTTCCTATTATTTTGGTTTTCTACCACATGTATTATTATCCTCTTCAAAAACAAATCACCGAATCTACAAATTATTATTATAGAATTATTGGAAAGAAGCCTCTGCGCCCGTGACGTTAATAATTATATTATTTTGTAGATTTGGTGATTTGTTTTTGACGAGGATAATAATACATGTGGTAGAAAACTCAAATAAAAGGAAAGAATATTCGTAGAATGCCACAAATAACTTTCAGACAATATTTAGGATATACTATTGTTACGTAAGGGGTATTCATATTTTAAGAGAAAACTATAAATCAGCTTTAGTAGGTTACATATTGATACAAATTATTTTTTCCAAATTCTAAATTGATATACTATGCAATAATATTAAACAAATATTGAGAACGAGACCTGACACTGGATTATTAAAAACAAACAATAAATACGAACTTGTACTCAATAGGTAACCTGCTAAGTAAGCAACTAGTAAAATTATAAATACGAATTTTATTAACGCGGGCGACAGTCGAATTCTTAAGACAGTCCTATTCTTAAGTGTTAAGAAGTGCGACTCCTTATCCTGACGCATTTCCCCACATCAGTGATGTTGGTAAGAGCCCCATTTGTTACTATTGTTGTTGTGCCTGTTCGTACTGTGACACTGTTTGTTGTTATTTTGTTAATAAATTATATTTGTTTTAAACTCGTCTTTTACTTTGACTACCCAATCTCCCTCTCTCACATGCCAAGTGGCCGTCAGTCGCGGCTCTCCCAAAGGGGGGTCGTGACATTTGGTGGAGGCACCGGCTTTGTACAAGGGATGATTTGGCTGTCGTAGTAGGCCCGAATTTACAACATAAAGTCGATAATCGCGTTTTGTTTTTATTTCGTTTATTGCGCGTAAAGTACGGGGTCTTGTTGTCAGCAAATGAATTTAATTTTCTTATTTTTCAATTTTTTTTGTATGGGATATAATTTTTGGGGTTGTAAGAGGTTTCCAGAGGATAATTAATCGAATAATTTCTTGTTTTGACCTTCGGATTGTATATTAGTTATTTTTTATTAAAATATCTAGAGTTCATTTTGAAACTATTTGATGTCATTGCTGACAAACAAAAAACTAATTAGGTGCATCATTAACCTAGTAGACGTTGCATAATTGTAGTAAAACTAGACCATGACCAGGATATGTTTATATTTGATAAAATATATTGAAAATATATGTCGTTTATTAAATATTGTGATTGTTTTACATGTATACATGTGTTACATTATATGGGTAAATATAAATATTGTACGTTGATTGATTATTGAATATTTTTATTGTAGTTTATGAAGTATACATGTATTAAACTGTTTTTTGATAAAAATATATATGCTTGGATATATAAATAAATATATAATAACGTAACAATATACTGGATCATAGTCGGTAAAAAACAAATAGAGTAATTGTGGAGTGTCATATGTACAACAGGTAGAAACAATGAATTTGTATGGGAGTGATCTTGCTGATATCACATGGTGTCGGGGAATGTTGGGATAAGTACTAGATTATATAATTTTTTAGATAGTTTTTATTTTCCAATAGTAACGTCATAAACTCGTCTTCTACTTTGACTACCCAATCTCCCTCTCTCACAAGCCAAGTGGCCGTCAGTCGCGGCTATATATATAATAAATGGCACTTTTTGACATACAAGTGATTTTTTTTTCAATTCCGGTTTCGCCAGAAGTGACACTAATCTTCAATTTTTAAATGAATGCATTTTTGAATTTGCATAATTTTCTAAATCCAACGAAGCCAAATAGGTGATATTTCAAAAGATCAATTTTTTTTATAATATAATTTTTAGTTTTCCATTTAAATATGCCATGACGGTTCCGATTTATTCTAAATGATCCGTGTAATGCTACAAAAATCGAAATCCCGTTAAAAACACTAAATTACGTAATTTATGGGCAAATAAAATTCACCAAATATGTTTTTGGGGTAAAACTCAATTTTTTCAAAGGAACCGTATCAGTACCGTGGCACCATTTATTAGTACTATTAATAAGGAATTTATTCATATGTCGTATTAAAATGTGCGATGAATATAGTTGGGAAGAAACATACGCGAGACCGTTTACATTTCCATAATTAGCACAAAAAGTTAAACCGAAGCGTGCTGCTTAAAGTGGCGCGTTTTTTGCTATACCCACAAGCCAACCGGACTCCTAAAGCAAAGAACGTAGCACTTTGAGCAGCACGCTTCAGTTTAACTTTTTGTGCTAGTTATAAGAATGTAAACAGTCTCGTATATGTTTCTTCCCAACTATACAAATAAAATTACAGCTAAAAGAAAATAAGAAAATACAATTTTATTCTAATTACCTTGTTACACATAAAGTGGTTTTGGAATACAAAAAATTAACACAAAACGTTACAACAGTTGTTCAAAATGCTGTCCATTAACGTCAAGAACTTCTGAACTCACATAGCTGTTTCTCGAAGAACTGCTCGTCAAACTAGTAGCTCCAGGTCTTCACGGGTTGTAACGGCGGTTGCATAAACAATATTTTTTAAATTACCCCCAAAAAAAGAAATCAAGGGGTGTTAAATCCGGTGACCTTGGAGGCCACCTCACAGGACCTTTCGTCGAAATTACGTTTTCTTCGAATCTCCGTTGAAGGTAATAAATTACTATCCTTGAATTATGGGGAGGAGCGCCATCTTGTTGGAAATACATTCCCTGTCCTAAATCTAAAGGTAGCTCATCTAAAATGTCATCAATCTCATTTTCCAGGAATCTCAAGTATGTGACACCAGTCAGAGGTCCTTCAAATATTATTGGATCAATGATTCTACTACCGATTATTCCAAACCAAACATTGAAACCGAACCGCACTTGAAAATTACCCTCCCGTAATAAATTTTGATTCTCTTGTGACCAATATTTTGTATTTTGTCGGTTAAATAATCAAAATTTGTAAACCTAGACTCGTCCGAAAATAAAATCAGTCCCAAAAATCATTGTTTGGCTGCACGTTATTATACAAAATCCAATTGCAATATTCCATCCTACGTTCGTAATCACTTTCGTACAAATGCTGGTGCAATTGGTATTTAAAAGATTTATAGCGGCATTTGTGCAAAATTCGGCTTACTATATGGTGATTGATGTCCAATTCAAAACCAACTTGCCTTAAAGAGACAGTCTTATCAACTTCTATTCGAGCCAAAACATTAATTTCCGTTCCTTCGTCAATAATGAAGTTTTCCACGGGATCATTGTTGGGCTCTCTTTGGAATTGGTTTTCAACGCGTTTAAAATAATATTTCGCTGGACATTGACTATCAGGATATCGTTGGGCATAAAGGTCGGTAGCCGCAACTGCATTTCTTTTACATTCCCCATAAGTAATTAACATGTCCACTTGTTCATCTCTTGTATAAATCTGCGGTATTTTTAACACAATTAACAAGAATTTTAAACAATTTTAAAGACACAATAAAAACACCGTTAAACCAACAAATGCTTGACAAGCTAAATATTTCACCTTTTTTAAATAGCGGTATGACCCTGGCAGTCTTTAAAATTTTTGGAAAGACTCCATATTCTATAGAAAGATTTATTAAATAAGTCAGAGGGGTAACTATATAATTCACACAGCTTTTTAAGATATTAGCACTTATGTAATCGATTCCTACAGAATTAGAGCATTTCAAATCATTAATAATATTAATACATATACAGGGTTAACAAACATAGTGGGAAAATCTTTATCAACTTTAAATTCATAATCAGTTTTATGAGAGTCCAACATACCAATTTTTGTCTGAGGTAAAGCAATAAAATAGTTATTAAAATAGTCAGATTTTTCCTTAGGATCAGTAATTTTTTTGTCGTTCGCTATAATATCTGGTATTTTTTTAATACATTTATTTAACGTCGGCCTATTTCCGCTACTGAGGCCTAACACCGACGCCTGTAGACGGGCTACCCCCAACCAGGAATTTTGCCGAACCTCTTCCCTTAAGAAGAGTAGGGATCTTTTACTTGCCTAACATTTAATAGACAAGGGACCGACGGCTTTACATCCCCTCCGAAGGATGGTATATCTCCTATATATCTGGTATTCTATTAACATTTTTACTATTTTGGACACTATTATTTATTATTTTCCAAGCCGCTTTGGACTTATTATCAGCCGTTAAATAATAATTATCATTAAACTGCTTTTTTGCTGCTTTTATAATCTCCCTGTACATGCGCTTATATTTTTTATAGTAAGTTATATCATTTTGGTCATTACTATTTTTCATTGTATTGTATAGTTGCTTCAAATTCTTAGCAGACGTTTTAATGCCCGTTGTCTCCCACTTTTTTATTTTATTTTGATCAGATATATAAATTTTTTTAAGAGGAAAATCAAGTTCAATGTAATATATCATTTTATCAATGAACAGTTTAAAAGCTTTATCAGTATCACTTGTATTGTAGATATCTGCCTACGTTTCTTTACTTAAGTGTCCTAAGAATATTTCATAATTATTTTTACTAAATGATCTCATATAACGATAACTTGTTTTATTATTTACCTTATTCATATTTTTGACTATTAAAATCTGTCCTGAATGATCAGATATTCCATTATGAGATACATGACAAATGACATCATTGGTGTTGAGGTTAGAGCAAATAATATAATCAATACAAGTAGAAGTATTCATTGTTATTCTAGTTGCTTCATTGACTAGTATATTAATATTATATGATCTAAAGATATCTTTCAGATCATTTGCAGCAGTAGAGTGAGAGAAATTATCAATATTGAAATCCCCACATACTATTATTGTTGCATTTTTGTCTAAACAAATGACTTTTAAAATACTGTCTAACGCTTTTAAAAAATCGTTTACGTTAGATCTGTATATACTCAAAATTTTTATTCTTTTGTTAGAAAGTTCAATATCTACTGCACATACCTCGATAATTTTTTCCTTAGAATGTTTGTTTATCTTAGGAATATCTCTTACTTTATCTTTCAAGTACTGTTTACATAATATAGCAACAGCTCCATTTTTATTAGCATCTCTACAAAATACACTTGCCAGAAAATAGCCACTTAGTTTCAAGATTTGTGCTTCATGTTCTTTCAAAAAATGTTCCGTAATACATAACACATCAATATCATCAGTCATTAAATTTATATATAATTCTAGTTGATCTATTTTATTCTTGATACCCTGTACATTTTGATGCATTATAATAAACTTAGAGTTATTTGCGTAATCTGTTTGAATTGATTGCTATTCATTTTGAGAGTATGTTTTAATATTTCTTCGCGCCTGATCAATTTTCCTCTGCAGGCATTTACAGTTATTGTCAAAAATAAAGTAATCAACATCCAATTTTAGTTTAAACTTTTCGTTAGCTATAATACAGTTTGCATATTTAAATGACTCACTATTACAATTTTCTGAATTATGATCTGGGACCCCACACTTTAGGCATTTATCCTCACTTTCACAATCACTTGCTTTGTGGTCAAAGTCACCGCATTTAAAACATCTAAATACTGGTACATACTCAAATATTCTGCAGATTGCCCATCCGATACTCAATTTTCCCTGTGTGATTGCTTGCTGAAATGAGAATTCAATTCAATTATGCCCATGTATCGAGTTTTTATTTTTCTAATAACTTTCACTTCAATAAATGCGTCATCACGTTTGATGATAATGATGATAATAAGGCCAATATTGGATTTTGACGCACTATTGGATGTGTAGAAAGAATTGAACAAGATATACCTAACGATTCAAACTATTTTTGGTCACATGCAATCAATAAAAGACACAACTTTTATTCCGGATAATGTTATTCCTTTTTGTACTTAAATATTCCTTAGAAACATACAATGTATGAACAGAGAATTGTGTTTAAAATTAAAAAAATTGTCATTTACACCAGAATATCGCTTTCCGTGAACACATTATAAATTCCTTAAGAACAAAATTAAAGAAATATTATAAAATTCTTTGAAACTGATATGAAAACGTTACGCAATTGTACTTAATATATCAAGTGTGTATAAATAATAGATGAGAAACAAGAAAAACGTTATAATTACAGCATCTCTGCTATGAATTTTCTTTTGGGCACTGGGAAACCGTTAAGAGAATTTTGTTCCAAGCCAACTTGACAAATGTGTTTTTAATTGTTCCCTACAGCCCTGAATAGTTTCGTATATTTCGTTATGTCCTCCTTTACGATTTGCAGCGAATAAATGGAATGGTCAGCCACAACAAGAAAACTACCTTCAGTGTTACGTAAGCCTAGTCCTCAGAGTAAAATTGCAAACTCGATATAGTTTCCTGAATCCACTGCAATTTTAAATCAAAATATTGAGAATGTATTCGTCTGGTGAAGTTGTTCTGTACTCTTTGCAATTGTAGGACGTGGGCCAAAGGAATTACGCTACTAGATAGTCGCATATAACTTTTTGATTTCTGTTTTTAAGTAAACGCTGCTTTTAGATGCATCAAATTACTATGTTTGAATTCTCTACAAATGTTTCGGCTTTTCAAGCCTTTATTAAGAGTACAAAGTGTATACTGAGTACACTTTGTACACTTTGTACTCTTGATAAAGGCCTGAAAACTCGAAACATTTGTAGAGAATTTTAAACAGAGTAATTTGATACAACTAAAAGCAGTGTTTACTTAAAAACAATTTTCACAAGGAAACAACCACAAATTCAGTTCAGTATTTTTGATTTTTTATTCGATACTTATTGTATTAAATCTCACCAATGATAACTGTCTGCTAGATGTGTGAAAAAGAATGGAAAAAAATATACACGTTTTGAAAAATTGCGTTATTTAAAAATACCTGGTAATTCTTTAAAATATTCGATACTGCAGCTAAGTATGCTTTTTAAAGAAGTCTTTTAGAAAACTAAAATTGTTAAAATCGGTTACATAATAGAATTATTAGACCTATTGTATAATGAACTCACAAAAAAAATCGACATAACATTTTGTTGATGGCACGTTCTAATGTCAAAAAAATTTTAGAGGCCCTTGGTTCTCGTATACACATTAAATCCCAATTTAATTTTTTACTCCCTTTATTAATAGGGTGGGGCTGGCAATGAGGGTGGTAGAGGGGGTGGCTAACGCCAAAATAAATTTTAGAGGCCTTTGGTTCTCGTACACACACTAAATCTCAATTAAATTTTTTACTTCCTTTAATAATAGGGTGAGGGTGGCAATGGGGCAGTGGAGGGAGTGGTTAATGCCAAAAAATTTTTTGAGACGTTTTGTTCTTGTATACACACTAAGTCAGTTATTATTACTACCTTTGATAATAGTGTGGGGGTGGTATTGGGGTGGGGTGATAGTGGGGGTGACTGATGCCAAAAAAAATTTTGAGACTGACTTTTCGTACATGCCCTAAATTACAATTTTATGGACTCTTACCTGCTTGTTTTGCCTATTTACCCTTATTTACCCCATTTACCTTCAACGGAATTAGATCAAAATAGTTCAATCTAATTTTAGATCTCGTTATACTACATAAGTGTACCAAATTTTCAAGTCAATATCATAAACGGTTCCAGTGTAAACCTGCGCAAAAAAAAAGTTACAGATAGACATTGTACATTGTACAATATATACATTAAACTTTCCCTCCATCTTAAATACATGCAAAGTTCATATGTACGCTGATGACACCCAACTATATAACTTTGAGAAGCATAACTATAGAGCTGCTATTACTGGTATAAATAAGGATATAGATGATCTAGTTAGGTTATCAAAGAAGCATGATTTATTAATAAACTCGTCAAAGTCATCGGTTCTTCTATTTGGAAGTATCCAGCCAGACAATGTCGAAATTAAATTGGGGGAGGATAAGCTTAAAATTGTTGAAAAGGTAAAGAATTTGGGTGTAATTATTGACAAAGATTTATGATTTCCTGATCAAATGTCCTATATGCTGAAAAAGGCATATGGTAAACTAAAAATGTTGTATTCCCATAGACATGTTTTGAGCGTGAAATTAAAAACATTATTATGTAATAGCCTTGTCCTCTCCCAATTCAACTATTGTGATTTTGTCTATGGACAATGCCTAACTGTTAGAGATGGCAATCGAATACAAAAGGTTCAGAACTCATGTCTGCGGCTTATCCATGGAATTCGTAAATATGACAGAATATCCCATACATTGTCTGTGACGAGGTGGTTAAATATGGCAACCGAAGAAAACTCCACACAAATGTCCTGTACTACAAAATATTAACTAAAAAAATTCCTCCATATTTAAGCGAAAAAATTAAGTACAGAACTGACGTTCATAATGTAAATGTTAGAAGGGAAGAACAGCTTACAATTCCTCAACATAAAACGGCCATGTCTCAACGGTCCTCTTCATTTAATATTGCAAAGAATATGAATGCTCTATCGGTAAACTTGCGGTCAATGACGCTGCGGAAATTTTATAAGTATGTGCATGATTTATTATTTTCAGAACAAGAGAGGAGTCAGTAGTGCTTGTTTCTAGTGTACACTGGTGGCTAAATTTTTAATATGTAAAATAAATCTGTATGTTATACATAAAAAACTAAAATTCAATCATTTTGATTACTTTAATGATGTTAACTAATGTTGCCCCACCCCAGGTTCAAGAAGAATAGCAGACATTCTTAGTCTGAATCTTGCAATTTTTAATTTAGTATATAGCATTTTGTGTATTGTCGTGTTATTTTGTACTCGTTTATTTATTGTTACTTATTTAAATTAATAAAGACATTTATTATATTATTATTATTATATTCCTACATGCAATTCTATCTTCTATAAGAGATTTCAAACATACGTATAGTCCAATATCTATTTTGGGTTAAGAATGAGAAAATTAAACTAAAAATTTTAAATATGTGGCAGTACCTCCCAGCTAAATCATAATTTACTGCTCTTTTATAAAAACTTGCTGAATACACGGAAAACAACTTTTAAGTACAGTTTACCGTAAACTACTTTTAAACTATAATAAATTTTCTTTGGGATTTCAGCGTGGATAAGTTGAATGTTTTCAGCCGGAAAATTAAACTAAAAACAAGCATCAAAACACACGTCACCACAAAGTGGAAAACTCATTTTAAGGTAAGACGCAACAACTGTAGTAATTTATTAAAATTTCAAACGTCTAGATAAAATATAACATCTCGCAGGAGGAAAATATTTAAAGTTTATGCATAAGTAAATACGTGTACCCCTCCCCTTAAGGACTTCCGTTAAGACGAATCCGTCTGGAGATTTCTGCTTCTCGAAGTTGGAAGCATGTTGTAGGATAATTGAGGTCCTTGGGGAACCAGCTTAAGAGTGTCCTGTTATGATTAATCCTTGCGCATATATTAGTGTGACATCTTTTATTTACTTCATGAATATATTATTAAGTCTCTAAGGTGTACCCTAATTAATATTAATTTTTGTTCATTAGCTTATTCAGCACTAGTGGCAAGTTACTTTCGCAGTTGTCTTAAAGCTAAACTGTCTAAGTTAGAAGGATTATTAATTTCACAAGTTTCATGAGCTCGCCGAAGGAATAATTCTAATATTTTTTCTACAAGAATTAAGGGATTCGTTTATTATAAATAATTTTTTGAACAATTAATGGGACCATGATTCAAATACACCTTCAACTGCTGTATCTCTGAGATCATTAATCGTAGAAAGGCTTTCCTGCTCTTACTCTTTTTGCAAGGAACTAAGAAAAAAAATCACTCACCCTGCATCTTATCCAAGTGCCGTAGGCATACTGAAAGTACCCAACACAGTTATTAGTTTTGTACTTTGAAACTTGATAAAAGTCCCTCCTCCCCACTATCGCCCCCAATAACACTCCCACACAATTATGATAGAGGGTATAGTAACGCAAAAAAAGAAAGTTTTGTATGTTAAAATAGGCTTAAAATGTCATGAAACGTCGAGATTTTAAACTTGAGCGAAAAAAAAAAATTCCTGCCTGTCGGTCTGTCTGTAGCTTTTCTTGTGCGGGCGTTTACTTTGGGACCGTTTAAGTTATTGACTTGAAATTGACTTGAAGGGAGTTTGAAATTTGTTTGGCATTAGCCACAAACTCTACCATCCCCATTGCCACCCTCTCCCTATTATTAAAGGGAGTAAAAAATTAAATTGGGATTTAGTGTGTGTACGAGAACCGAGGGCCACCAAAATTTATTTTGACATTAGTTACCCCCTCCGCAACCTCCTTTAACACCCGCACCCTATCGTTTAAGGGAATAAAAAATTAAATTGGAATTTATTGTGTATACGAGAACCAAGGGCTTCTAGTTTTTTTTAAATTAGCCACCCCTTCTACCACGCCCACTCTATTATTAATTAAAGGGAATAAAATATTACATTGGGATTTAGTATGTATAAGACTCTGAATGTGGAAATAGTGATTCCTTCGGCAGCGGTTTTCATATAAAAATTTTAGAATCTCTAACGGTTTTACACCTAATTGTAATGCCAGAAAACTGCAGTATCAAACTGTGTAAGACCGCTGACAAAAAGAAAAAGATAGTTCTTATAAAATAAAGAAGAAATATGGAAATAATACCGAATATTTGATTTCTAAAATATGTCTCCTTTTTATGTATTTCGTATAAAAATTTGTTAAATGTGTTTAATTTTAACATCTAATATATTGAATGATATTCGAGGTCCTCTCAAGTATACCGGTTATTGAAGCACGGCCTCAAATTTAGGAGCAAATTACAATGTTTCAGTAATGTATTATGGTGCAATTAAGTTCATTGTGGGTAAAAAGTAACAGACCTCCGAAGTACATGATGTCAGAGGTGATCGTATGGAGATCGCCTATCAGCCTCTATTATATAATCTTCTATATATATCTTCTTCATCCGCGGTTGAAAAATTCGGGATAGATACATAAATTACATACGGTTCCACAAGCTACAGATGATATGTAGAGAGGATAGTGCGAATTTAAAAAAAGACTTAGGGTATTATGGTAGGACGTGTTAGTAATTTATTTTTGTACTGAATGCTACGCAGGTGAATTTGATGATCCAAGCAGGCTATGGGTTAGTTGGCGGTATATACTACAAGTTAAGCTGGTGAGGGTTAGAGAAAACTTGGTACTTGGTACCTTGCTGAATCGGGTTATTCGATCTAAAACGATTAGTGCTTAATCGGTTTATACCTTACATCTGCAAAAGAGTACACAACTGTAGCGGGCTGACTATTCCGCTCAATGACCAGTAGATGGATTCGAGAAATATTAATCGGTCTTCTAAGTGAAAACAATAAGAAGATGGCGGATTATTGCATAAACTTTTATTGCCGTATTTTATAACCGCTGTTATCTACCTTAATTGACTCGATGACATGATGTGTAGAGATCTTATTCCTGCGAGACTGCCGAGGTTGCAGGGCGTTGAGGATTATACTCGGGCCCAGTCCATATAGAATTTTTTTCGATGAGACGTCACGAAGCGTTTTCATGGAACTGAACCACTTAACCTATACAGTAAGGATCATCAAGTGGCCTAATATTGACTTTACAAAGATATTCTCTCTCGTGATTTTGTTCGGCTAATTTTTTAATAATTCTTAATCTTTGCCCGTATGAAATCGGACAAAGTTAAAGGTAAGGTAATTTTGATATTTTTACAGCAAAAGATACCTGCCTGGTATACCAGCCTAAAATCTATCCGA
Source organism: Leptura quadrifasciata (assembly GCA_963675555.1). Taxonomy (NCBI): domain Eukaryota; kingdom Metazoa; phylum Arthropoda; class Insecta; order Coleoptera; family Cerambycidae; genus Leptura; species Leptura quadrifasciata. The sequence continues at coordinate 138,722,525 of OY776675.1, read as the reverse complement.
CATCAGGGTCACATCCATTGTCATGAACTCGAAGGAAGTAAAACTGTGGTTACTTATGTGAATATTGTTTCAGAATTCAAGCATCATTGGGTGTCTATTTTGATTAAAGTTCCTGAGAAGTTTGAAGGTTGCATTGTCATTCTAGACGTCGCATCGGCACGATTTAGCTGATGCCCCATATCGCAAACAGAGCTCGATGGGGCGAAGCCCTACTTCAAGCTATGTTGTCATTCTAGGTGTCGAGATGGTTCATTTGATACCCCTCATCGTGGCGGAATCCTAAACACGTAGACACGTTTTAGGGGCGTAGTCCATCTCAATTATTGCTATACCACTATCATTTTATCTAAGAAATTTAGATAAAAATCTTTAATCTTTTTTATGTTTTTAATCTATTTTACATTCGCCTTTATTTTAATTTTTAATTTTCCACTTTTTATTACATTAGATGTGCCCAATTTTCTTTATTTTAATTTTTCGTCTTTCGCCTTCTTTCTAACTTTAAACATTTGAACTTCAAACCATTTCATATCAATCGCTTCAACACTTCAATAGATATCGGTAACCGGTGCGATAAGTAATTGAGGGGTGATTCGGAGTAGCTTTGCATTGATTGAAATTTACCATTTTTATATCGGTGCAATGAGTTCCTGAGGTAAACTGAGTACGGACATTTATACAGAGATGTCGGCACTATAAATTATTCTTAGTATAATGACAACTGTCTGTCATGTTGTATGCAATTTTGCGCTAAAGTTTTGTAGTGAAAAGAGCACATATTTATTGAGCCAACTATTCTGTACTGGGTAAGTTATTTATTGTAGCTTCAGAATATGATAAATTTTTTTTCGTATAGCCTATTATATCTAGTATTGGAGTTATATTTTTGGAGTTATATATTTGGAGTTTTGTCAAATATCCTTACTGTTGAGACTATGACATGTTTTATTTTTTCCCCTTTTCTAGGACGATTCGGAAAATGCCACGAATCTCTGGGAGTTCGCCAGAATCGCAATTATGATCCACGATACTTGAGTGAAGCACTACGACACTTGAGAAATAGACGAATAACTTTAAGTGAAGCCGCTGAAGTGTACGGGATTCCCAAAACCACCCTCCACAGACGTCTAAAATTTAACGACAAATTTTTATTTCCTACAATTTTTCTCTTCCAATGAACGGTTTACAAAATAAAAGTGAAAAATCAGCATTAAGTCCCCATTAGGGGTAGTTTTTTGCAAAAAAGGGACTTTCCGTACCTGAATGGGGTACGTATTCTACTTTTTTTCTACTTTTTAGATTATTTAATAAAAGCTTTCTTTTAAAAAAATTTTAATATAATTTTAAAATTTTTTTTGTTCCGAGTCACTGTGAACGATCCATCTTTTCGCGTCTGAAGGACTTCTACTATATTCTCCAAAATTAATATTAACGATCACAAAGAAGGGTTCAAAACGACTGTTTCAGAGGGAGAATAATACAAAACTTATACTTACTGTTCGTTTATGCTTAACTGCTTCACTGATGGTACCAATTGGACGTCGTAACACTATAAATCTAACACAGTAAGTACTAACACTTTCTTAAAATTAAACCTGAAAGGGAATTTGGAAAACACAAGAAAAATACAATATAAAGCTAAAAAAATGTACATTAAATCTCGTTAAAAAAATCGTATTTTACAAAAAAGTTCATGAAAATGTATTGACATACTATAGTCTGACCCGTGTACAACACATGGTGAGGAACGGACGACTTATAATGTACCAACTACCATCCAATATACGGTTTATACCTAACGATTACACAAAAAGATTCAAGAAAAGTTCAATGTTTAAAAATATTTGGTGGGCTTTTGCTTGCCTGTCTATTTACGTATTATCAGTTCAATTATAATTTGGTTCGCTCCTCAGAGCTTAAAAATGCCTGAATCGCAACGACTTTGAATTATATTTTGCAATTACAATTTCATACGTTCAGGCAAGGCGGTCCCATGCACATATGAGTACATGGTAACTATACTTTTCCGACACCGAATCACTGAGGAACCGGTTTAGGGCAAATGCTGTTAAAACCTATCATTTTCCCATCAAAATCGACTGCTAGGAAATGATAGGGGACCCTTGTCGCTAAAGGCTATTTTCGCTAAAACTCTCGATATACTTTGAATAGAGACTGGATTAACTTGTCCTCATATTTAACACAACGCATGAGTTGCAGTGCTTAACAACGTGGGTTCGTAAAAGGGTTTTTAATTTTGAAATCTCCGAAATTAAAGTCGATTCATGTTACACTTTCTAAATTTTGGTGGTCGGGGCGACATTACGTCCCCATGCAGCGACATTTACTACACTTTCTAAAATTACATGACGAGTTTCTGAAATTTTCGGATTTTGTTACAGTTTCGAAAAGTTTATCGAGGGTTGTGGCGTGTTCTTTATCACCACTACGAACTTCCCCTTCTTCAACATTCTTTATTTAAAAAAAAAGGAGAAAATTTTTTTAAAATTATTTTATCCAGAATCTTGTAGCTAACATATCACCAACAACGAATGCAAAATGTAGTGGCTCTATCCTCAGGAGTTTGATTATTAGGGGTTAAAGAACGTAAAAATCATTCCGATACACACCGGTTATTGGTACTCAACTATGATGTTCTTCCACAAAGCATCACCCTGTATAAAGCTTTCACATTGTTGAGAACACGCAATTTTATTAAGATAATATAGTACTTTTATTTTAAGTAATATGTTTCTACTCTACTTGTTTTCTCTATGACTTCCATAATTGCTTACGTAAAATGATATAATTATATAATTTTTATATTTTTAATGAATTCATACGCTGTATCTCTACAACCAGCGGTTAAAATAGAAACTAGTTTTTTGCAATTAAAAATGATATTCTTTTAGTTAGAGTTTTTTCCTTGTACTAATACACCATTGTGCTTTTCTTAATTGGAAGGAAAATAAATCTCTCTGGTAATGATGCCCCTTGTAATTTAGCATCTTTAGTCGCAGAACAGGAAAATTATCGAAGCGTTCATGCATTTCAGAACGAAATAATAAGGCACACTCCTCAAAACCAAGACCCCACATTTAACATTGAATGATTTAATGCCTACGGCGTCACTGTTGCAGCCGCAATTCCTGTGAAGGGCGGTTGGAAAATATCTTAAAGGCCGGCAAGCTTCATTTACTTTTACATTTGTATGCCAGCAAATACATTGATGGTGCAAGTCAATTGTGCGTTCTGTCTATATGGAAAAATTATTTTTATATTTGTGAAAGAGATTCCCTAGTAACGTGAACACTCTTCGATGTGGTATTTGCTTTTTTCGTACAGGGGGAAAATTGATAGAAATATAGCCAATAATGTAGAATTATAGTTTATCAAAAAATAACAAATGGAAGGACATAGCAAAATAAGAAGGAGAAAATCTGTGACCGCTTCATTTGAGCGTCCATATGAAGCGACGATGTGAAGAAATGTTCCACAAAATATGAACTTAATTAGTATTATCTTGCGGTCATTAGTAAAGTATAAAGAAAATTAACAGTGAAGAAAATATATCAGAATCATACGATAAGTACTAGGAAAGAACATAAATATGTATCTCGCCAAAACACTTTAAGAGTACTCCATAAACCTAGTGATTTACCAATAAGAGCTGACTTTTGTAAATTGTTGCTCAAACGAAAGTCAAATTTTTTACATAAAATCTGTTCCTTGGCAAGATATGTTAATAATAATATAATAATAATCTTTATCAATCAAGAACTTACACCGTGGTGTGTTGACATGTCATATCATTAAATTAACTACTAAAATTAATAAATCTATTGATAACAAAAACCAGCAATATGCGTTTTCGTCAACTCGGCAAAGGCCTTCAATACTGTTAGCCATACCCAACTTCTCAGTACGTTGAACAATATAGGTTTTTGAAGGACTTCATATAAATTAATGTCGAGTTATTTAGAACACCGTACCCAATATACTCAAATCACAGATACAGTAAATAATGTAAAGACTATAGAATATGGGGTGCCACAAGGCACTGTTCTAGGACCAGTACTCTTTAATATATACCTAAACGGTCTATTTAATGTAAAAACTGAGGGTGAAGTAGTAAGTTTTGCTGATGATACAGCCATATTTTATAAATCCGAAAATTGGGATATATTAAAGGATAAAATAGAAGCTGATCTAGCTATTATCTTTATCTGGTTCAGTAGTAAATTATTAACAGTAAACTTTAGTAAAACTTACTACATACTGTTTACCCCCTATTCGAAATATTTACCGACTTATAAAAGATTACGTGTAAAAATCGAAAGCACAAATATAGAAATCTCAGCTACAGATAAAATTAAGTATCTGGAAATGTACATAGATAAGAATTTAAAATGGGACATACACATATACTCTATAGTAAAAAAAATACGAACTGTTTTATATAAATTTAAACACCTAAAATTCTTAAAATTGTTCATATGAAAACACTTTATCATGCTTTAGTCGAATCTCGCCTTGCGTATGAAATTATAGCATAGCAAAAATGGACCTACCCAACTGAAAGTCTATACTTGGAAACTAGAATATTTGATATGTGGCAACTCTTCTGTTACAACCTTTTTCTAAGGCGGTATAAAACCAAACATGAATTGGAAAATGTTGATCATGCCTACAGCACCCGTTACATGACAAATGCTCCTAATCATGTACCAGACCTAAAAAACAATTGCACAAAGATGCTATACATACCTAGCACCTAAACTTTATGATAAATTGCCAATTGAAATAAAAATTATAAATTCTTATAGTTTGTTCAAGAATAGAGTAAAATCTTCGATAAAAAGCATTCCCAGACTAGATGTACATCGACTAATAGATGTAAAAAATATATAAACACCAAAAAAAAACTCATTCGACTTAGTTTCAATAGTTTCAACAATTCGCCTGTCATGTTTACTTCATATCTTTTTCTTATTGTTAATTATATAGTTTAATGGTTATTTCGGGGCCTTCTGCGAATTACCTTATGTGAATTTTTATACACAAGACTTAGACTATCTGTAAAATGCAATAATAAGAATATGCTGAATATATTGTACATTTAAATATTGTCTGAAAGTTATTTGTGGCGTTCTACGAATATTTTTTCCTTTTTTTATCTTAAAGCTGTGTATTTAACATACAGAGTCCTTCGAAAAAAGCTTTGAAAACGGAAAGAGACTACTTTTCGAAACGTCGGCAAAATACATTATTTCTATATTTATTCCGATTTATATTATTTGTAAAAAATAACTTCTAACTGTTCCTTTGATGTAAACGTCACGGGTGCAGAGGCTTTTTTCCTATAATTCTATTATTTTGTAGTTTCGGTGATTTCTTTTTGAAGAGGATAATACATGTGGTAGAAAAGTCAAATAAAAGGAAAGAGTATTGTACATTTAGGTTCTAAAATTACCAATAATTTACAAACAAGCTTTAACTTACTGTAAATTTATCAAATTTGTTTACATAAATAGTATATGTATATTTTTTCTGTATGTTATTTTCCGTAAATAATATGAATGTATAGACAAATGTAAAAATAAATAAACGAAAACATTTAAGTGCACACACATATAGAATATATCTTAGGATAAAGTCCTAGTATAGTCAGGTCCTTAGGAGATCAGCAAACATCAGTACAAGCAACACATATAATAAGAAGCGCATAGTACAAATAAATAAGTGTATAACAACACTGCAACATGGTCTCAGTGAATATCAAAACAGTCATATTATAGTCGAGGCAAGAATTCAAGCGATGCACGTCACAGATCGATTCTATAAATAAGACGATACTGCTAAGAATCATGAATCCCCATTAAACTGTACCTATTTCTGAAAAAAGCTTAATAACTGGGTGTCAAGAATTACTCTTTTTAAAGTAATTAATGCTTAAAAATTATGTTAGTATTAAAATTTCTTTAATGAGATCACTCGTGACGTGCATCGCTTGAATTCTTGCCTCGACTTTACACACACTACTATCACATATAGTTAAAATGTGATACATCATAGTAAGCATTGGTAAGCACTCAGTTTTGCTTGGGAGAGAGTTAAATAAACTAATTCCAACACTAGAAAAATAATAAATGTGTAGTAAAGTAAAAATACCTACTATTAAAGTCCAGTATTATACCCTTCTATCCGTGGTCTAGTTTTGTGTGTGCTGAAAAAAATGTCCTGAAGGACCCCTGGACGAGAAGTTTGTGACCCTTGTTATATCCTTTGTTTAGCTGATTATTACATCATGTTTCTTTTCTGGTATGTAGGTAGGTTGGAGTAGGTTTTTCTTTTTTGTGTTCTAATGCTTGCAATAATTTAAATAAGTACGTAGCTGGCTGAATGGCTTCGGCCTTAATGCCACAAAAAAAAAGTCCAGTATTCCACTGTTTCTTATGAAAGGAAATAGATTCATTGCCAGTAATCAAGATGCACAATGTACCTTCCCAAATCAATTGAAAATAATGTCCCATAATTTGCGTCATACTACGTCTTCAATCGGAAAAAGCAAAATAAAATCTAATTGCAATAAGCCCCCAGCAGGTAGATTAATCCTAAAGGAAGGACTACAGTGTGGGCTGCTATGCATCGCCAGTCGTGGACTAGTTTCGAGCTTGTTAGTTCTCATCAGTACGATATAAACGAATGCACAACAACACATTACTGTTCCTCTAGTTATCAAATTACAGACAAGAAGTATCTGCAATTTGTCGATAGCTCAATCTCATTGATTTATTGCAACCAAAGTTGGCGAGAAACTAGTACTAAGTTATATTTAACAAAATATATAAGCTATATAAGCTAACGCAAAGCGGGAAATCGATGCATTGCCAATGCCACATTGATTGGGAAACGCACATTGTGCACCTTGATTGGTGTCAATGAATAGATTTCCTTTCATAGGAAATAGTGGAATACTGGACTTTAGTAGTAGGTATTTTTACTTTACTACACATTTATTATTTTTGTAATAATTTATCCACTTTGCGTTGGTTTATATATTTTGTTAATTCCAACAATGTCTCGTTTTGTGCATGCTAATCTTTGTTAAGGTTTGTATTTTCTATCGATTACTAGTGTTGTATTCGTGTTTCACCATTCTTGGGGACGGTAGCTCAGTGTGCTAAAGCGTCTGGCTACCACGAACGGGTATAAGGTAAGGTAACACTTAAAAAATCGATGATAAGCATTTGGTTATCCATTGTTGTGAAAATTTTCTGCAAAACAAAGAACAACTTTAGTGTATATGTATATAGAATTAAAATAAGATAACATCAGCGTATTTTTAATTGTGTATAGTTTTATTAAAGCAGGTTTTCTTTTGCTTTCCTGCAAGGATCACTAGTAACAAGCCGCCGATCAAAATTTGTATATGAAGTTGAAACTCAACGAGACTACAACAAGTAACGCGCCTTAACTCCATAAGCAAGAGCAGCAATTTAACTATAACAATAGTAAAACCTAATAAGGAATCCCAGGCACAACAACGGCCAACCGACCTATTTCGATGCACCTTACATCTTGTAACGCGTCGGGATAATTCATCCTTAAATGAAATAAATCACATAAATGAGATATCATATTAGGTTGAAATGTAAAATAAATAAAATAAAGATTTGTTAAATGGTAAATGGTGAATGAATTAACTGACAGTATATAATTTCCAATGGTGGAGTCATTATATTGAATTTGATGAACATCATTCAAGTTGATTTCCGCCTGCTAAGGTTCTTATTTCTCGTTTTTGCACAATGAAGACGTTTGATTTATGGTTAGATGTGCCCGAGTTTATCAAACCATATGTCATTGCACCATGGAATATTGCATGGTATGATATAAGTGAAGCACCTAGTTCACCCTGTCTTTAATTTGTCTGATTTTTTTGACATTTTTGTAGTCAAACCGTTGATTTGGGGATACCAATTCAACCTACCATCTAAGGTAAGGCCTAAGAAGCGTTGTTGGTGCGTCTTTACTAGGTACGTATTTCGATATGCGATGTAAAACAATGTCAGGCCGCGTCTTCGCCTCACAGCTTCCAGGGGATTGATATCAGTGTATGCGCGGAAGCCATGGAATCTCAGGCGAGTATTGTGTAGGGGATATACCATCCTTCGGAGGGGATGTAAAGTCGTCGGCGTCAGTTCCTTGTTTATTAAATGTTAGATAAGTAAAAGATTCCTACTTTTCGAATGAGAAGAGGTTCGGCAAAATTTCTGGTTGAGGGTAGCTCGCCTACAGGCGTCGGTGTTAAATATAAAAATATAAAAAGTTCTCCACTTGTGTCTATAAACAGATCCAGATAATGATGATACCCACAAGCTGACATAAACTTTTCTAAAATTATAATATTGATTTAGTTTGTGCCCATATATCTCTGTACAAGCATTAATATCAGCTTTCAGTATTATTGAAAGGCATCACATAACAATTGCTTTAAGAATAACATTGCAAAATTCAATTTAAAATAAGCCCGCCTTATATCGTGTTTTTTTGTAATATGCGACGTATTGTTATTCCTTTGTTTTTGAAATGCCACATGCAATTTGTTAAATTTTTCCCAAAGGTTATTACCTTCCGGTGTTGTTACCGCAAAATTAATGCTTTGAATTATCACAATAATCAAAAATTCTAAATATAGGTCACAACTGCTTAAGTAATAAAATCACTAGATAATTAAATTACACAACGAACACTAGCTTCAACTATATCGTCCTTTGTGATACGTTATACAAATAATATACTTAGGTTTATTTTTAGCTTTTAAAATATTTCCTACGAAAATTAAAATGTGAAATATTATTAAGCTCATAAGTTTTAAATATACATTTAGGACAATATCTAGAGGTGGAGAAGAAGCAAAACTTAGAAATAATGTCATACGTAGTGACAATTTTCTTTTATGCGTGATGATAATTGTCGTAAAATATACCTTCTTCAATTTCAGTTTCTGCAAATCGCTATTATTCTGAAATATTTTCCAGCGTCATTACAATCCGTGGCGCACCCGTTTATCGTCATCCTCTCACTCCTACAATAGTAAGGGGAACAATTGAAGCCATCCAACATTTCAATTCGCTAGATGCCGTTCCAAGCGTTAGACGTGCCTGCCCGCTGTCTTTGATATTTGACAAGGTATTGCTGATGTATGTTTGAAACGTATTTTTATGTTCCTGACATCGCTGATTACAAATCTGAAGTCAGAATATAAATAATCAAAACCGAGCAAGAAATATGGCAAATAAAAGTGGAGTGCAATTCTTTCTAACGCAAGTACTTTAAATGGGCAAAAAATTGCTCATCTAAGTAATGTTATTAGCTGCACTCAATATAAACACTTTTGATGTAGTTTTTACCGTACTAGTTTATATTTCATTCTTGACAATTTTTAAACAATAAAGTTTGTTTTTCTTTCGCACCATTTAATCAAAATACTTTTACCTACTTAATTTTTAGTTGTGCAATACCTCTTTATTTCCATACACGCTAGCAACACTCTATAGCTTGCAAAAAAATAATAGAAGTTTAAGTTTATCTGAATTAATGAGTGACAGGCACAAAAAACATTCTGGATGAACTGAGAACCTTCTAATTTTTCAGATTTTCAGTTGGTGAAAATAGTTTCATCATAAGAACTTATCTAGAATCGTTATTTCACTTGGGTTAACTCACATCATTTCCCATAAAACTACCGAATTAAGTATAAAGTTAATTTTACAACCTTTAATGTCTTTTAGTCCGGAGCCTAGGATTATGTAGTAAAATAGCAAAGTTGTTTTACTAGAATCAAGTGACACATAAATATTTTTAAATGCCGTAGTAATGGCAAGGCTTAGATTGTTAAGCAAACTAATAAAGTACTGTTTCTGAAATTCATAATATATAGTAAAATATGTGGATTAGAAGATGACACTATAAAATGGATACCATGGTTACTGCAGTAATAATAATAGTGTATTTATCATAAAGACACATATTAAATGATGCTGTAAAACGTAACCATGAAACATGTACATTTAATATTATTATATCACGATACATATGGTCACTTATTTTGCAATAAAGGAAAATTAATTTTATACTCACTCGCTTACGAAATAACTCAAGATGCATTAATAGCAATATTACATGAGAATAATGAATCACAATTTCTGTTTTGAATATGTTTCTGAAACTGATGGTGATATGGCTTTTATAGAAGTCTAGTTGTGTGGAAGGGCATAATAAACTAGAAGACCGCCAAACCAAAGGCGGTCTTCACAAATATTCTTCTCTTCTGGTTACGCTACGCTACGTTTCATATAAACAAAGGAGCCGAACGTATGACATCACGAAAAATGTTGAGATCGCCAAGTTTTCATTAACAAATGCCTTCAACAAATCCAAAAGGTATTCACATAAGTGATGAACTTGCAACTGAAGAATTTCTTAAAGATTTTATTTACAGTCGATGTGTTAGAATATTTCTTTGTATATAGTAAAATTAGAACATTTTATGTGCTTATTGGAGTTATGTATAGATTGCCTTTAAATAATCTCATTTCAATAATTATACTACATATCTAAAATCATCATTTGTTGCTATCCACAGTATGAGCGCATAATTATTTTGTGATATATTATTGTGGATCAGAGTCAGATTAATTCATACCTAAACTGTATATTAGGAAATTTTTTTTACAGTATATTAATAAAACAACACAAATTACTACCATATCAAGCAATATAAAAGAATATGGAACGAACTACCTACAGGTAAGTCGTTTGTTCCATTTATCATTGCTCAATAACTACTAATGTTAATCCTGAATGCTACCATCTTAAATGCTGATACAATTTCTGACCATAAGGTAGTTTATTGCATTATAAAACATTCCATACCTCGCGTTAACTTAAGCTAGTAACATATAGGGGTTTCAGATATTTCTCAAATGTCAAATTTAGTCCGATTTAAACAATATACCATGTAACATGTTTCATTTTAATAATTTAAATGAAAAAATTAATTATCTAATTGAAAATTCCACATCTCTATTTAACAACCAACCAGAGACTTTAAATTTTTTTTATCGTTACCATAGCATAACATGGCAACCATAAGAAAATCCATCCATATTCATCCCTCAGGATACCCAGAGACCTAGTGTTATGGCTTATTGTGACCGGTGGAAGATTCGAATAAATGCCGACAAGTCGGAGACAATATTCTTCAAACATTTTACCATTTTTATGAAGGATAGTGCCATGTGTAGATTCTGGTTCTATTGAAATCATCTGGTGAAAAGTCTGGTGTCATTAGGAGAGTCAGCACTACTAAATATTACAATGGTTGGACTCAACCAACAGCTGACAATCAACACGCACATTCCATGTCCAGGAGTTTGTATCTGTTCCTGGCCAGGAAGAGTCGGCTACATAAGAAATTAATATATACCATTGTGATCAGATCAATCATCACATACGCACAGGCATTGATGTGGTGTAGCATCGCTGTGACGACAGTGAGAAAACTGGTACTTTAGCATAAGTTCATGTCCTCCATTTCAAATTCTAACAGGTATACCTCTCTCATAGACTTCTATGCACGTTGTCACGAGATTACCCCTCTGATGGACTACATCCAGCAAATAATAATACCAATAAATGCCTCTTTTCCTAACGAAAGAATTTAACAATATACACAATTACAGAAAAAAGCAATGGAAACACAATTGGAAGCTACCTCAAATGAGTGCTCTATGTATGTTCAATGCATTTGGGGAACTGACTAATATAAATCGTAAATAGAAGTGGTCCAAGTATAGAACCCTGCGGTACATTTCTTGTAAGAAATCTCACATGATATATTACCTCGTATTTTAGTTTTTTGTGTACGACCTTCTAAGTAAGACTGGAAAAGCTTAGTACCCTGTTCATTTATTACACAAGACTTAATAAAAGATAATAAGATAGAGTGGTCGATGGTATCAAAGTTCTTACTAAAATCCAATAATATTAAGGCTGTACATTGTCCCTCATCGGCAGCTTGAAAAGCGTTACCTCTAATAGTACTGTACAACAACCGTATCCCGTGCGAAAACCTGATTGTATATTAGGTAAAATACTGTTACCATCTAGATATTCCCGCAATTGCATTTCAATGATTTTTCAGCCAATTTTGATAAGCCCTGAGGGACATTTATGGGCCTTAGGCCAGAGAGATTTTGTGGATTTTTTTTTCGTATAAGTGAGACAAAAGCACTCTTGCAACATGTGAGAAATTTTCGGTCAATATGAATACTTTTGACAGTATTCACTAAAAATTTCAGAATGTAAGGATAACATAATTTTACTAACCCAATACCAATATTGTCAGGGCCAAGCGCAATAAGTTTAATTTAAAGATAGGGTTAAAAACAATTTTTTCGAATACAAGCCGAAGTTGGAGTTACAAATTTTATTTGTTTGACAATAATTGACTACCTCGAGAGGATTGTTATTTAAATTGGGAATGCTATCAACAAAGTAGTAATTAATATATTTGGCTCTTGAAGTTTATTGGGAATATTATGTCTCTGAGAATTACTCATATTAAGTGACTTAAGCTCTTTCCATAGAATTTTAGAATTTTAATTTTTCGAGATAAGGCTAAAGTAGGCTTTCTTTTAATTTGCGATGGCATGGTTAGTAAAGTTTCTTAGTTGTTTAAAATATTCCCAACGAGCAACGCTTCTCGTTTTTTTAAATTTTGCTTTAGCCTTGTCTTGCTGAGACATTAGTAGCCGAATATTATCTGTCAAGCACGGAGCCTTATTTATTGTTATGTCGTCCACTTTATGATCAATATCATTGGCGTAGAATGTATTGTTTAAGGGTAATTGTTGTAGATCTTGCTAAAATTGTAATTCATTAAAGTTTTTAAAGTCACGATATGTATAATAAGAAGGTTCAGCTTTTGATTTTTGAAAAGATATACCGCAATAGATTATCAGATAGGTCAATACCTCCTACCCCAACTGAATTAATTAATGCTGGACTATTGCACAATATAACATCAATTAATGAAGATGAGCGGTTTGCAATATGAGTTGCTTCGTTAGCGATTCGATGCACATTGACAAATTTTGTCATGGAAACATGCAGGTGAATTTCGTAGAAGTTTCGTACCTTCAAACTGAGTGATAGTCCGAGAACACGAACATTGCACAATTCAGACAACATAATATGCACTTCCAAATCACACACCCTGGCACATCAGTTGGTAGACACTTTAACTACCCCTTAACCATAACCTTCTCCTACATTACGTTATATCTTTGAGAATTTTACGTATGTCCCCTATTATAGATTCCTTATTTGATTTTTCTGAATGCTCCTCCTCTTCTACTTTCATGGCTCGTACTCTCGGACGTGGAGTATTTTTATAAGCAGCTTCAACCTTTGGAGCAAGGATCAATGCGTCACTACCAGTCTTATCTCGAGATAATCTAAGGACTCGCCTGATCTACTCATCTCTTATGCCATCGATGAAAGTACCAACTGTTAATTGTTCCTGGAATTCTTTGGGTGCATCCGGGTAAGCCAGTCGCTCAACAGCTGCAAAATCTTGTAAACTTTCCCTAGCCTTTTGTGTACGTGTTTTGAACTGAGTCCGGTATACTTGGGGGAGGTGCTGCTCGCCATATCTTAAGTCTAATGCAGCCTCTAAAACTTTAAAATCTTGTTGTCGCGCCATTGGGATTGTCTGAAACAATTATGAGGCTTGACCTCTTAACGCTAGCACTAATGCCATAGCCTTGTCCTCATCACTTCAGTTGTTTGCGCATGCAGCTACCTTAAATTGCCTTTGTAGGTTGATCAAGGAGTTTGTCAATCAAAGGAAGGCGGTTGTAACAGAGGGCTGCTGATACCACTACCTGGACTCCTTTTTCCCTTAACTGCCTTTTAAGTCGCTCTTCTACTTCTTCTTCGACCACATTTACCTTTCCTTTGACTTCACTTACATCTTCTTTGACTGTATGAAATTTTTCCTCCATATCTGTAACCTTTTCTTCAACGCCAGTAACTTTTTCCTTAATGTCACTAACTTCAGCCTTTACAGCGCCTATATCCTCCTTTATTTCATTTTATTCCTTCGCTGAAAGGATAGTATCTTGTTGTACCTGCATAATTTTCCTTAATTCTTCCTGGCGTCGTTGCTCTTGCTCCTCTTTTTCTTCTTGACGTTTCCTTTCTTTTTCTTCTTCACGTCTCTCCTATTCTTTTTTGTCCTCTTGACGTCTATTTTCTTGTTCTTTTTTGTCTTCTTGAGGTTGGTCTATCATCATTTGCCTTAGTCCTGCAAGTAAGTCCTGTGTTTGTTTCTCGGCAGCCATGCTTCTTGCTTCCATTCAAAAACTAACAAACAACACTAACAAGTGTTATTTAACGTCTATATCTGGTATACATCAAATATTTCCAGAAAATCCAAAGTAGAATGTTCTAAAAAATTTCTGGATATATCACAAATAGGTCACACTCAAAGTCTATACCACTTTCCAACCGACAGAACTCAGCTAACTGCACTAATCTCCAATAGAATGTTCTGGAAATTTTCTCAAAATGTCACAGTAGGTGTTATTTAATGTCTATACTACTTTCCAGTTACTTGCCTAACTGCACTAGTTGCCAAATAGAATATTCTGGAACGTTTTCTCAACATGTCACAATAGGTCTTATTTGATGTCTATATCACTTTCCAGTTGAAAGCGCTTCGATATCTGCAGTGGTTTCCAAATAGAACACAACACCAACTTTATAGAATGTTCTGGAAATTTTCTCAAAATGTCATAATATGTCTTTTCTAATGTTTAAATCACTTTCCAGTTTAAAGGACTTCAATATCTCCAGTGGTTTCCAAATAGAACACTATCGAACTTTTTAGAATTCTTCAGAAATCCTGTTGCAATTCCGCTTCTGACACCAATTGTTACGTGTTTACAATCTCCAATAAACACTCTGTATTTAGGTTCAATAAATCGCAACAAGAATCTTCACAAACCACTGATTTATTAATATTTAATTACAATAATTACTTCTTATACTAAAACACACTAATAATTATACTTTTGATCTACTATAAATTCACTACTATAATTTACAACTTGATACTGTTCCTTATTTCATCTTAACTCTTGCTTATCTAATATATATTATATGCTCCAGTCCGTCGATCCAGTCCCTATATATACCCGCGTCGAATGTAGTAGAATATTCCAGAATGTTCCAACATAACATTCGCGACTTTTCTGGCGCCGTTCTCGAACTTTCTATGGTTCCAGTGGCGTAGCCATGCTCATAACAATACCTAGAAGGGATGTCTTCTGTATGTTATTGCAGTAAGTGTCAAATAGAACAAATAGGACAATTTTCATCCCTTCTAAAAAAAAATTAATTCCTGGAGCAAAAGTACAGGATTTTAATTAACCTTTTCATTTTATAATATAAACCTAATATTGGGATGAATAGTATTTTATGAAATTATCTCGATGTACTTGTGGAAGAGGGCATCACATCTTCTGAGTCTGCAGATACTTAGACGAATTGTTAGCCGGATTATAAGTACACCGAGACAACTAGATATCTTCCTATATCTGATAAATAATAGCATTGCTGTTTACCAAAATTAGAAAGATTAGAAAGCCGAAAGACTGACCCTACTTAAAGGAGCTCTCGTGCCAGTCTGCAAGTGGTGTGTGTCGACTGGCACGAGAGCTCCTTTAAGTAGGATCAGTCTTTCGACTGGTGTTTGTTGCAATCGAAGCATTTTAGCGTGTTGATGGTAATATGCACTTATTACACTTAACGCGCCAGGCTTGTAACTTGTAATTCAGCGCTCGGCGAGGCACGTAGACCGGAGAGTAGCTGTTGGTTGCAGTCTGGTTACGTTCCTTATAGTACAATAAGGATTTTATAGAGGAGTTTGCGACTAAAAATATTATGTTTTAATATTCCGCCCTCCAAAACACATTTGAAATAAAATAACGTTGCTTAAAAATATTTGCCCTTTTTTTTGTAGCAATAATTACCTACATTTCGCAGGTAATTATATAAGGACGCCGTCACAATAGAATAAATCTACACTCGAGAATGTGAAGGCGGCTAATAAATATTGCTGAAAATGTTATTGTTAGTGTAATTGTTATAAAGCAGCTTTATTTCAGCACTCACAGCCAACTTTATTATTCTCAGGTAATATGATGATCTTGGAAATGGCATCGCTAAGTTTAGCGTAACCTCTTTCGCGGACTCGAAATGAGTTTCCACAAAGTCTTTTAAATTGCGACATTGTTTTATGAGTAGCTTTATATCTCATTTAAAAGCACATGAGATCTTTCTCGACTTCTAACCAAATTAGGGCGCCGCAATGTTATACCATATGTTTTATTACTTCTTCAACCTGAAAGATTACCTAATTATTTAAGTTTTATGTACCCCAGATAGAAGAACATTACTTTTCAAAAATCCCATTTAAATCGACAACCTTGGTACTTGTTTTTATATAGCCTTAGCTCTATACATGCTTATTATTTCAATTATAATAACAAAATGTTTTTATAAGATAGATAATGCCAAAAATAATGGCTTACAATATTTTAACAATAATAAACAAACGCATGGAAAACTCTCGAAGTACTCACTCGAAGAAGTATTTATGCACAGCAAGATAAACGAAAATGTGGTATTTATTGACAATTCCAGTAAGATGACTCATATGAATCTTTGTCGGTCGTTGGATTGGGGAACGCCGGCGACGCTTCCTTGATGATCTTGACCTGGACCTATTTCTAACATGGTTTTTATCTTCTTTTTCTCTTATAAGTGAACTGGATTTCTTCCCTATATCTTTCTCTTCCTTCTTTGCGTCTACTTTTTTCCTCTCTGGCTCATTTTGCTTTTAATTTTCTTTCTCCAAACGTTCTCGACTCCTACTAACATGTTTTGTTGTTGATCGTGACCTCTTCTTTGGTCTAGTTCTTTCGTTATCACTACCTACAGGAGATGAATCCGATGAAGAGCTGCTTGATCTAGAACTACTTCTGGAACTAGAACTACTGGATGATGGTAAACTAGATGAACTGCTGTCAGAAAAATTACTTCTGCTGTCGCTGCTACTAGAGCCAGAGACTGGGCGTTTTTTCGGCAATTGAGGCTGAGTAACTACTGGATATGCCAGCCAAGAAGTGGTCTGGTTACGACAAATCTTAGAGGACCTTGGAGAATTAACCATAATACCGACTATCATAAATGAGGATAATCAAGGCTGCGTAAGTTAATCACTACAAAAAAAATAACGCTGGGACAAAACATATTGATGTTCGATGCCATTATCTTCGCGATTTGGTTGAATAAAATATGCTGACATTTGTATACTGTGAAACAAAGGAAATGGTGATTGATGCAGTGACAAAACCACTTCCGAAATTTTAATTCGAAGAACTCCTACCTATGATGGGACTTATGTAGAAGTATAGCATGTCAATATGTATCTGTCGAGAGCGGGTGCTGGATATATGATTAATACGACAACTACATATCTTATAAGTTGTTTATAAAGTGTTTTGTTTTATACATTATTAGTATAATAAAATATATTGTACTGTCAATTACTGCCTTTAATTAAGTTAATCCAAACTCTCGCACTTTGCTAACATGTTTAATGAATAAAAATAATTTGGTAGTAAATATGTGACTATTGTTTTCACTTCAGAAAGAGAGCCATATCAAGAAACCCGATCGGGTTTCACATCTAATTTCCTCTTTCTCCCATGCGAAAGCGAAACGAGACCGGGGTTCACATACAGCAAGATGTTGCTTTCTGCGTCATCTGGATATTTCTTTTCTTTTATAAAAAAACATAATTATTTATCATTGGTAATTACATACGAAATAAGTTGTTTATCGTTTCATCTTTCAAATAAATACCTGTTTTTAACTTATCATCTTATTACGGTATTGCTGTTGATGTTTGAATCTGTCTGTCATTCCGGTCATAGCCCAGTTGTCAGGGTTTTAAGTCGGAGTTAATTGTTACCTCGTTAATTTTTTCATAAAAGGCTAGTTTCTTGCTAGTAGAACATGACTCAAAAAAGTTTACCAAAACCTACCCCCGCGAACCCTTATAGACAACCCTCTGAAACGGAAAAAATCAGTTTTTTGCTAATATCTCGAAAAATAGTAATAATAAAAAAGACGGATAGAGCGGGAAATTTTACATAAAAATAGTATAAAAGCTGTTTTTAATAAATGTTTCCCTTAGCATGAAAAATTATTACAGTTCGCTAGTTCGGCTCAATATTTCAAGCGTGTCGCACAGGGAAATGAAGCATTCTCGACCGCCGCTACATAATAAAGACAATTTGTACCCATTAAAAATGAAAAAAGAACAAAAGTAGCATTTTGAAGAAGAAGAATTTAGCTTTCCAATGGTATACTTACTTTTAATTTTTATAATTTTTATTTCTTATAAATTGCACGTGAAAATTAAGCTTTATCATTTTTTTCCACTCTATTAAAACATAAATGTTAAATGAAATACTAATTTTTAAAAAAATCCTTGTACTTACCTTATACAATAAACTTCAATCTAAGATTAATGTTTATGCTCTAAAGTATCCAGGGTAAAAAATATTAAGTTTTAAATCCATTCCATTCCATCCATTTTTTTAGGGTTAGGAAATTTTCGCTTGAAAACTTGCCTAAAAAATTAATAATTTTTGGCTCAATCAAACACCAAAATAAGAATTGTGTTAACTTTAAAAATAACCAAAATTAAAAATTTCTGATTATCTGATGTAAAAAATGGAAATGTTTAATCGCAAAAACACATTGAGTGTTGTGTCGGATATGTTGTGAAATAGATGTTTGCAAAGTATTTTACGGATTTTTAGCGAAAAATCATGTCGGTAAATTTTACGTTTGCACCGGACACTTACGTAAGTGCATGAGTGTTAAGGTCCAGTTCTTTTTACATTCGGATTTATTTTTCATGGTCAATATGGATAAAGAATTTGTGTACAGAAAATTAATGAAAACAAATGTCACAATAATTGTCAAAGAAGGTCAGTGGCTCGAAGATTCTCCCTTTTCCCTTTTTTCGTACATTTTACGTACAGATGTTCATTACCAAATACGAATTACAAATTATGTGGAAAATTATAATGCGATTCAACCTATCTCACCTGGAAAAGACCAAATACAACTTTTGCAACGTTTAAATCATTGGACATTCAGTTATTATGATGGTCGCAGTATTTATATTTATGATTTCTTACATAATGAAGCTGCTATAAATTTTCTAAAGTCCCAGAATCCATTTCAATCGATCGGATGACATATAGAACAATAAGTTGAATATTTCAGAGCATCGAATATATGCAAAATAGTAAATACAGAACCTTAATTCGAGATGGAAAAGCCGGCTGGCAATATAGAGAGGACGAAAAGGTAATAAAATGGCCAAAAAATACAAAAAAACAATATTGCATTTATATATGAGATAAATGAAACAACACGTTCTGAAAAATGTAATTTAAAAATACAAATAAGCTAAGCGCTAATTTTACTTCCACGTCCATTGGAAGTATAATAGCGCAAACATTTTTCTTTGTTGTTGAAATAGGCTTAAAATGTTATGAATCTTCGAGATTTTAAATTTGAGCAAAAAAATTTCCTGTGTGTCTGTCTGCCTGTCGGTCGGTCTGTCTGTAACTTTTTTTTTTGTGCGCACGTTTACTCTGGAACCGTTTATGATATTGACTTGAAATTTTATACACTTTTGTATTGTAACGAAATCTGGAAATAGATTATATTTCGATCTAATTCCGTTAAAGGGTTCGGGGGTAAATGGGGTAAATAAGGGTAAATAGGTAAAGCAAGCAGGTAACAGTCCATAAAACTGCAATTTTTTTGGCCTCAGCCACCCTCTACCCCCACTGTCACCCCTAATACCACCCCCACACTATTATGAAAGGGAGAAAAAAATTAAACTGTGATTTATTGTGTATACAAGAACGAAACGTCTCAACGTCTTTCTGGCGTTAGCTATTGAAATATTAACTGTAGGTATATGATTTCAACAATTTATAACCTGCAATATTTTGATTTTGGCTATAAATACATAATATATTTAAAGGATTAATTTCAGAATAAATCAGGTTTAAAATAAGCTCTACACGATTTTAGAAATTTCTGATCGGTAATATTTTATTCCTTTACGAATAAGGGTAAAAATAATCTTTACACGATTTCATGAATTTTTAAACTGTATCAGAAAGTAAAGGTGGTCAGAAGGTGCAGAGGACTACGATAACGGTAAAGCGCTTTTTGTTATTGTCTTCCAGTTTGGTTTAAGCAAAGGTTACTGCTTATCATGAAGTATATAATCAAAAAGATAAACATGATGAATGGACAGGGGTGTGGGAAAACCACATAGAAAATTAGCTTGTAGTATACATTGGCAGTTTTGTGATTAACTACTTACTACAAGGTACTGTGTTAATGTTTTTTTGGACCACTGTCAAATTAGAAATATACGACGAATACTTTATTTTACAATGTGTCTTGACTTATGTACAATAAAGTCCTCAGCTCTGTTCTGCGAGTAATATCAATTTTTGGAAGCATCCAAGTTCATTCAATTTTTCTTAAAACGTTTAAACACGCGTCCCTCGGTTATTTCAACCACTCTGTATAAACAAAAGATTATTATTATATATATTATTATTAAAAAACTACACCTTTAAACGAAGCCCATAGCTAATAAGCACATACACCAACAACATTTTTGCTTGCAAATGCATAATTCCTCTTATAAAGGGTCATACATTATCAACTAAATGGCACAATTCGATAATAAGCCAGAAGGGTTTTAAGTCTTGTGCTCCTTGTTATCGAATTAGATATATATCACGTTGTAAGGGGAATCCATAAAATTATTTATATCTTTTGTGCGTTTGTCGGGGCTCGTAATACCCAGTTTTATTAGTAATACTATAAATCCTTGAATAATACTCAGATAATAGATCAGTTTCTTTACCCTGTGCAATATTACAACGCGTACGTCGCCGTCGTCCCGCAAGATAAGCCTTAAATTACGTCTACGGACTACGAACTACGTTGACGGCAGATATTCGTGATCTCACGTATAATTGCAAGATTGTAAGATATCCGGATAACGCGCAATAAAATCCGACCTTATTCCTATCAGGAGTTGCGTAAATTACATTGCAGGTGCCTGAAGAAACACGTGAAGATGTAACTTCTAACTACATCAGTCCAGGACCGTCATATAAACAATTCGCTGAAGTCGTAAAAGTAAACTAGCGGATTTAGACATAAGGACACCAAGTAAAGTGGTCCGTTTGAAGAGATAGAAATCGGTAGACATAAAGAATGCGTAAAGGTCGCACAGTGTGTACAGTTTTATTTACACATTTCAAGTTAAGTTTCACAAAGTGTGAAATTAACTTAGAGCAGTGAGTAATAAGAAAGTGTTTAATTTATTTTAAACATAATAAAATTGAAAATTTATGTGCCAACATTCAAAAAGCGTTAACAAAATTTCTATCATAAGTCCTACAGTCTCTGCCGTTCTGCTGCAGATTCTATCTTACCAGTCTCCATAAATTATATTTCTTACAGTCATAGCATTGTTCATTCTATACTTTTATGCTACTTACTGGGAAAGTATCAAGTGAATTAAAAACTATCGCGATGAGGCCAATTGCAAAAGTAACAAAACCTAAAATTCGTGCAGAATTCAGGCCAATTAATTTACTTCCAGTTGTCGACGAAATCATTGAAATAATCGTATGTGAACAGCTAAGTAACTATTTTGAGATTAATCAGTCATTATTTGCTGGGCAATCTGAGTTTGGAGTTAACCATTCCTGTGAATCAGCCCTGCACGAATAATGAAAGAGAAAGTGGTGCTTAGCGTATTTGTAGATTTGCAAAGGGCATTAGAAACAATTGATATTTTTCGTGATATTAAATAGTTGCAGTTATATGGTGTAAATAGTAGTGACAGGCTGGATTGAGGATTATTTAATCAGGTATCAAATGACAAGAGTAGGGGGTAACGTATCAAGTAGAATTGAAGTTACCTGGGGTGTTCCTCAGGGGAGTGTCCTCGGTCCTCTTTGGTTTGTCATTTATGTGAATGATATTTATATAGCTTTAAAAATCGTTTGTCAATCTATTTGCGGACGATAGCCTAATTTGTGTTCAGAGAAATTGTTGAATGATGAACTTCGAATTTTGTACGATCCAGGTTTTCCCAAATCTAAATATATTTAAACGTGAAGTATTCAATTATTTAAGCAATAGATAAGAGTGCAATTTATTATTATTAGATATAGGAATCTATATTTTTACTAGCCAAGTGATAAATAAAGACTTACTATTATTATTTTTATTTTTTTATTTATTTTATTTTAGTTTTACACCATCCAACAGTACTTAAACCAATTAACGGATGGGAACATACAACAATAATTACTATAAATATACAGATAAATAATAATCACGAAATGTCCAAAACAGCATTGGCAACAAAATAAACACAATTCATAATACGATTAATTCGATAAATACACTTTTTTTAAAGACCTGTAATTACAATTGAATATATCCAGACTGTCCTGCAGGTTATTGCAGTTTTCACACATAAAGAAAAGGGGGGAAAATTTTAACATGTTTGACCGCGGAGTACTCAGATAAAATGTACACCAGCGACGAGTCCCGACTCTAGGAATATGGAAGTTAAGTTGCTCTAAAAGTTGGGGACAATCAATTTTGTTATTTATTAATTTATTTAGAAAAATCAAGGACTGCGTTTTTCTACGGTCTTGCAAACTCAATACAGAAAATCTGTTTAATAAGTTCTGCTGAGGTATTCCAACATGAGGGTACTGGCCATCCATTTTAAAAGATAAAAACTTTAAAAAACGCCGTTGAATATTCTCCAAGCTTTCAGCGTGAACGTTATAACCTGGTTGCCATATTACAGCAGCATACTCAAGTTTAGATTTCACAAATGCATTAAAAAGTAGCATTAATACCTGCACGTCGGTGAAACCTTGAGAGTTCCTTATAACAAAACCTAGATTTCTGTAGCCAATCTTAGTAATTTCATTTACATGCAGGGTGAATGATAATTTGTTATCAAATGTAACTCCTAGATCTTTAATCGAGTCCAACCGATTTAAGGTGACATTGTCCAAGATATAATTGAAACAAATAGGTGAAATTTTTCGAGAGAAAGTTACAATATTGCACTTTGCAGCATTCAGGGGGAGATTATTTGATACACACCATTCATCTAATTTACTAAGATTATTTTGCAATTTTAGGCAATCAGAAATATTATTTATTGAGCAGAATATTTTTATGTCGTCAGCGTACAATAAAAAGTGTACATCAAGATTCTCCACAATATCATTGATGAATATTACGAAGAGAAGTGGACCAAGAATGGAGCCTTGAGGCACTCCCGAAGATACAGAAAATTCATTTGACATAAATCCGCGACATTCAACGAACTGAGTTCTATTAGATAAATATGATTTAAATAGGTTAATCAGTGGTAGAGACAATCCAACTTTTTCAAGCTTTTGAAGTAAGATACCATGATCTAACCGGTCAAAAGCTTTGGAAAAATCTGTATAAATTACATCCACTTGAACATTCATATCAAGATTCTGAGCAATAAATTGAGTGATGCAAAATAAATTTGTTGTCGTTGATCGATTACGCATGAAGCCATGTTGATGAATAGAAATCTGACCCTGAACGTGCGGATACAATATGTCATGTAACGCAATTTCTAAAACTTTGGCAAAATTACATATTATTGTTATAGCCCTGTAGTTTTCAACATTATTCCTATCACCCTTTTTAAATACGGCACAGACTCGAGCAGTTTTCCAAACATTAGGAATAACACAAGTACGCAACGTTAGATTAAACAATATAGTGAGAGGTTCCGCTAGAGCATAGGCACAGTCACGAACAATAAATGCTGGAATGTCATCAGGACCTTTGGTAAACTTCGGTTTCAATTTTAATAAAGCGGTTAAAATGTCGTTGGTATTAAACTGATCAAAGTGTAGATAATGATCACTGTGATAGAAATCGTTTGCATTATTGACGTTTACTGGTTTGGTAAATGCACCGCTGAAAAAGCTGGCGAAACCATCAACAATATCTTGCATGGAGGTTAGATGATTATTGTTGTATATTAAATTATTTGGAATGTTTGATGCATTCGTTTTAGAATTGATGTAACCCCAAAATGACTTTACGTCATTCTTTACATTAAGTTCTATATTTCTTAAAAACATCTTATGTGCAATGTCGATATCAATATTTATTTGATTTCTAATAAGTTTAAATTGATTATAAACATCAGGATCGTTTGTTTTTTTGTAGCGCTTCCAAAGCGAAAATTTGGTTTTAATATTTTTTATAATTAGACCGTTAAACCACGGGGGATACTTTTTACTAGCATTACGAGGAATGTATTTAGGAACACATATGTCTAGTATATCTCTAAGCGTATTATAAAATTGATCACAGGCGATATTTACGTTATCAAAGTCTTTTAAAAATGACCAATCACAATTTAATATCATTTCATACAATAGAACATAATTGGCTTTACGAAAATTATAAGTTTGCACTGCGTTGGTTTGAGCAGTATGATTTGAATTGTTTGTGATAAAAAAACATATGCAAAGGGCAGGGTGGTAAGCATCCTCACTTAATAAAACATCATCAGCTTTGTTAACTTTACTTGAATGATTTGTTATAACCAAATCGAGAAATCTGTTATTACAATTATTTACATTATTTAATTGCGCTAAGTCAAAAAAGCTGAGAAAAGCCTGAAGTGCCAAAGTACGAGTCGTACTGTTGTTATTATTATCAATGCTCAGTTTGTACTCAGGTATATTAAAATCGCCGATGAAGCACACTTTATTACCGTTAAGGTAATCGAGTGATTCAAAGCATTCGAAAAAACTAGTATAATATTGGGCATTTATTGAGTTCGGTATATATATAACAAAAACAAAGATTAGGCTATGATTCAATTCAATCTTTATACCAACTATATCAATTAATGGAGTGCGGTTATGGATATTATCTAAATTAAGTTCGATACATTGATATTTTTTATTTAAAGCTATTAGTACACCACCTCCGCGTTTAGTATTAGTCGCTTCAAAATTTCTATCACACCGGAAAACATTAAATTTATTGGATAATATTTCAGCATTGTTTGTTCGAGCATCTAACCAAGTTTCAGTTAACGCGATAGCATCATAGTCACAGGTATAACTTGAGTTTAAAATATCATGCGTTTTTGTATTTAATCCCCGAACATTCTGATAGTAAATACAAAAAGAACCGTTTTTGCCTCTATTTATGTGCGTAGATACGAACGGTTGAGTGCATGAACCACCAGTGGTCATGTTATTAAAGTTAACCGAGCCTGACCCTAATTGCTATACGTATAAATTTGTTTTAAACTCTTCGATATTTTGTATATAGATAGAGCATTTGCTATCCCATGCAGCGTGATTGACATCGACAATCGCATCTTTATTTTTATCGTTAAATTTAATACAATTTATGCATTTTAAGTTATCACCTGAAGCTTTACAATTTATAAGTTGATGCTGTTCAGCACACCTAGGACAGTAAATGTTGACACTATTGCATTTACTCGAATGGTGATTGTACCCATTACATTTGAAACACCTCTTTAACGCAATGGAGTCATATACTTCACATATATCCAATCCAATAAACAATTTACCGTTACCAAAAGACATTATGTTGTTGTAAGAGGTTACATCAACCTGCAAGACAGCTTGGAATATATACTGATTTTTTTTTGTCGGCCAAATTCTAAGTACACTGCACTCTGGATCATTAGTTTTGAACACATTTTTGTTTTGATATTTAACGTAATTTAACAATACTTCCTCCTCTAACTTTTCAGACATGCCTACTATCCTTATTCTCGGATTAATACACTTAACATCTTTAACCTCGTATCTTTCACCTAGTTTAGAGTTTGCTAATGTTTTAAACTTCACAACTTCTGATTCATTGCCACAACCGACAACTATACCACCATCCCTGATATTTTTCACGCTAGAAATATTTATTTGAGATTCAACTGGATTTATGTTGTGTAGAATGTCTGTTTTAGTTTCATAATTCTTCTGGTTGGGATTCTTAGGTTTAATAATTACAGCTGATTTACCCTTAAGAGCGGTTGAGTATAAGTTTAAAGTACTATTCTTGGTTGAGCTGGTGCTCGGAATACTTTGAGAAGGGAGATTTATTTGACTTATTTTATTCACTGCATGTTGCATATACTCATTTTTCAAATGAGAATTTATTTCCTCTAACTTGTCAGCGGCAATTTGAGTAATATCAGTTTTCATTTTACTTACAATATTTTTCATTTCATTAACTACATCATTTATTTTTTGTTCGAATACTTCTTTTAAAAAATCAGGTTTAATTTGGTTCGATAGAACACGGCATTGGTCGCAATGCCACGAGAGTCCGGCAATTTTCCCAATGTATTTAGATACATCAGAAGGTATATGACAACAGCCAGGATGATATTGATTACCACAGTAACCGTCGCAGGAAATTGTTTGCTCTCGACTTGAGAATTTCACTTTACAAATGCCACAACTCATTTTAGTTATTTAACACAACCATTATGTTTATTACAGTCCAGATGTTGCACTAGGTAATTAAGGTGGATTAGGGTCTATGCCGAAGTGGGCGTTTAGCACGTGTTCGCCACTCTACAACGGCCCGAATCACAACACTGCACTTGTAATATGTCACTAAATCAAAGTTTTTTGATGATCGCCACTTCGTTTTTAGTTCAAACTTTCTGCAAAGTTATGTAACACTTTTGTCTACACATTAGCCAAATTTCATAATTATTGACGCAACTTTTACCACTTTTCATAACTATTTTATGGGAGCGCTGTCGCAACACGTTTTGTAAAATGCGAGTTTAGCGACTATTATTTGGTATTCGTCTTCTTCTTACTCTGATATATAATTGATAGCGCCTTTGAGGCATCTTTCTTTCTTCATCTTATCTCATGTCCATACAAAATACTGTTGTTCGATGCAGTAGAAACGATTTACATTTAGTAATACCTGTGAATGGTTTTTAGAGAGAATAATATGTTCGTCCCAAGTTAACAATGAATCCAAACAAACCCCAAGAATATTTGCAGTATTTGCAGATGTATTGTTATTTTTCAGCTATTGCAAAGAAAGAATCATCGATTAGGTTTTGCATCAGTAATGGCTTTCTAGTCGTTTTCTAAAGATCTTCTCGGATAGCACTCCCACACTTTACACTCTATGATTTGTTTGACCTCATCTTGCGGAGACACTCCTCACCTACAAAGGTTGTCTAGTTCTTGCATGGCAAGCTCCGAAGCGATTTGGAAACACTATGCTTTATTGAACATTGGAAATCTTGCCAGTAGATTAGTAGGGTCAAAATGGCCATTATTGTCAAAATGGTCATTCGATGCATATTTCATCTGCAACGCTTTCAATAATCCGTTATTGATGAAACTTCAGAAGAAAGTGTGGAAAGAAATCCAATGCGCAGCGGATTGGTAAGATATCGTTGAATTTTTGTTTGGTTCCAGTATACATTGTTGCTACTATTGGATTTTTCTGAGGCACTTAATCGCCTGGATTATGGCACTCTATTAGAGAAATTGAGTATCTTTGGGTTGTCAGTGATGCAATTAGATTTTTCTCTTCATATCTAGAGAGTAGATGTCAGTATGTGAAATACCGTATTTACAGATCGTTTGACGTCCCGACTACTTCCGGCGTTTATAAACGATATTGTAGCTGATTTTAATGCAGGTAGCGTCTTAAGCACCGTCGATTAGAAAATGTATTGTCTAAAACGAACACGATTGTGAAAAGCTCCAGAAATAGCGTAAACATGGTTAACAGGTGCCTATCTAATATAATAATAGTCATTTACTTATATATATATATATATATATATATATATACAGTACATGTGATGATATTATTAAAAAAATGAGGCTATTCTTACATAACACAAAAAAATAGATTTAATAATTATTCAGTGTAAAGATATAAAATGGTAGTGGAATGTGATATACATATAGGCTTAATACTAAAAAAAATATGATGTAATTATATAAATATAATATAAAAATATAAAACTAAAAATAAATTGCAAACTTAGTGAGGTGAGGTACCGTCATCGGTTTAAGCGCTGAGACCTCGATCGGCGAAGTTAAGCAACGTTGGTTGAGTCCGTCACTTGGATGGGTGAATGGCATCTTGTTGTAGGGCAATTCCCATACAAGTCTAAAATAAAAAACAAAAAATTCTAAAAAACACCAAAAAATCATATCATCTCATGCCACCTGGCAAACTACATAAAAAAAGTCAATCAGACACCATTCACATAAAAAAACCACAGTTAAACTCAAAAAAATCTGAGAAAATTAACCGACACTCGATAATTCATAAATAACTTAAATTCACTGAATTCCAACCTCAAACATTCATTTACACTAATTCATAACCGATTCATCACGAAAAACGTCACTTAAAAATACAGCCCCCATATAACCATCAACTTAGTCAAAATCACCATCCAAACCCAAATTTTCATCTTCTTGTTTCAATACGTCCATTTTCTATAAGCAATTCCCTTTTCAAAAAATTCAAAACTTCTTGACTACCCCTCGTATACATAACTAGGTTTAAAATTAACCTTCGAGTCCGTTTCCCAACTTTCTTAAAACCATTTCGCATTTTTTCGTTCTTACTTTTCGATCACCCCCTGTATACTTAAAATCACGTTCCGTGCCTCGAGTCTTAAAAGTCCAAATGTCATTCCTCCAAATTTCCGCAACCCGATTACTATTATAAATTTCACCCATTTTCAATCACCCCTCGTATAATAGCATACAAGCATACAATATCTCCGTTCAACTCGATTCGTACCCGTTAGGAACATTTTTAATATCTTATCTTCATGCGCTACGCTCCTATCGGGAACATTTTAACGGCGTTACAGCTTTTAATATCGGACCTCTGTTGATACCTTACGGGGTCGAGTCAGATTTTACCTATAAAACTTCAAATAACTTCTAAACCGAAATAGATCCGACTTTCATTCTAATTTTAATAAATTCCCCTTTGCATTGCCGATTTTTCTATATAAATTTCATTTTCAAATTCAAGAAATTTCCAGTATTGCGCAACATGTCGTAATCTATGACTCATCCTTGCCCGCACGGAGCGATTTCAAGCCTTTCCAGCTCTCCGCGAGACTCGACGGGGCGAGAAAAACGAAACTTTCTCAAAATGGTATAAATACCGGCGTGCAACGAGCCGAAGTTAAGTTCAGTTTCGGCAGTGACTCCTATGTTTAATATTCGCGACGTGATACAGTGGAACAAGTTTCTTAAAAGTGATTTTAGTGTAATAAGCTTATGTGCTAGTGCTTCCGGTCCGGTTACTATTTAACTAAAGTTGTAGATACCCACCGTCTAGTTAGGCTTTCTTAACCACCTATCCTAGCAACTTCTCGTGACTAGCTGTCCTGATCTAGCTTCCCAGGCCGAAACCTGGTTAAAAAGAGTAGTTTTAAGTAATCGCCTTTAGTGCCCCTATTTTCTTTCTATTTTTTAATATTTTTATTTCGTCCCAAGTGACAATTTTATTCTCACCGTCACGGCCAAGTTGAATCCCACACCAAGTGAATTTTTCTGTTAAATACAATAATTAAATATTTCAATAAATAATTTTGCTAAATTCTACTGGCAGAATTTATGCTGTCGAATAGTTTCAATCATAAAAAAGAAACTTTGTAAAATAAAAAAAAATCTACAATATACTTTTCCAAACTCTGTTCAAGAAAAGTTTAAATAAATAATTGTTCGTTCGTTTTAAAACAAAGTGTTATTTTTCCAAAAAACATTATATACAGGGTGCAGTCGTTGACCCTTGTAAAAAACTCAAAGAACTATACAGTGTTAAACAACAAGAAGGTTGACACCACAGTGCTTCAGCTGATCCAGATTACAATTATACAGGGTGTAGCGTTTGGCCCTAACCTTCACCACAGAAATAAAACCAGAAGACTTCTCACAAAAAATAAAGTGCACGGAAGCCCTCCAGGGTCTCAGCTCTAAACCCCCACATCTCCAATTTTTATTTTCCCAACACGAGGGTCCTTTCCGTGTTCAATCTCATTTCGCCGTGCTGGTTGAGTGGAAGAGTAGCGATGGCTAAACTCCGCCAGGACGTAAATATAAAACAAGGCATTAAAATAAAAAAATAAAAACAAAAATAAAAAAATAATTGGAAACAATAAAAAGTAATTTATACTGTTTGAAGTTATGAAGCATGGCAGTGTATTCATTCAAAGATAAGGAACAACACGAGATCTTACTATTGTGACTGAATCAAATTTAGATTTTGGTTTAAACCGTGAGATAGGCAATTCTTTTAGATGATTAGGTAGAGAGTTGCAAACAACTGCATTGTAAAGAAAACTTTTACGAAAAAGTGTAGAGCGATTCCACGAATCTGAAGGGAATGAACATTTTTTAAATTAATTTGGTGAAGATTACTATGCTCTATTAGCATCTCTTTGAGGTAAGAAGGAGTTGAGGTCAATATCTCCTTATGAAATGTACATGCCAGATGATGCTTCCATCTGTTGACCATGTTTAACCAGGATTGTTATTTAAATTTAGTAGAAATGTGAAATTTACGCAGGTTGTGAATGTGTCCAAGCAGGAGTTTTGAACTCGTTGAATGCGATCTTTGTCGATAGCATTAAGGTGAGGGCTATAAATATAATCTCCATAATTGAACTTAGAAAGCACCATAGTTTCTGTCAAAGTCTTTTCGAGACCAAGAGTTAGAAGTTCTTTACTATTATACAATATAGTATAATAACTTCAAGGCTACATATGATTTTGCACTATCTTACTAATTTGTTGTGTAAACTTTAGCTCAGTGTCTATTACTAGACCTAGATAATTTTTATGGTCCACTACAACAGGTATTATTCATTTTGATTTTTAATGAAGATTTTACAATATCAACCTTCTTTTGTGAGGCAAAGAATAATACACAAGATTTGTTACTATTTAGAGAAAAGTTGCAGCTTTTTGATTGTATAAATTTTCTAGGTCTGTATTTGCATGATTTTCAAAAGCTGGAAGATTGTTGATGTCGACTCTATAAATCGATTGCTTATCGTCAGCATATGCGTGTGAGTAACCATTAGTAAAGGTTGATATTAAATCCACTGTACAGATATTAATAAATAATAAGGGACCTAGAACAGAACCTTGTGGTACTGCTGCTAGTAATGTTACAGAGTTGAAAAAATAATGCTCAATATTTACTTTCTGTTGCCGTTCTGTCAAGTAAGATTTTGTTAAATACAAAGACGAACCTTCAATACCATAGTATTTTAGTTTTGACAGAATTACTTTGTGGTTTATGGCGTCGAAAGCCTTTGAATAATCGAGCAGGATAAGTGCTGCCTCATCACCATCGTCGATAACAGAAACTATATTATGTAAAATATCAGCCAAATCATTTGATGTGCTGTGAGATTTTCAAAAACCTGACTGATGTTTGGGCAATATAGTATAATTTTGCGTAAAATACTAAGTAATTGTTTATACAATACTTCTTCCATAATTTTTGTTAGGACGGATAAAATACTTATTGGTCTCAACTCATCAAATGTAACTGGATTTGCTATTGGATTGACAATTGCTAACTTCCAGTCTTTAGGAAAATAATTATGTTCTATATAACAACGAATGCCATGAACGACGTATATATCAGTAAATGAAGAATAGTACTTTAACATTGTACTTGAGATGTCATCTATAACATAAGCTGTAGATATTAATTCTTGAATAATTCTAGTGACATCTTCAACAGTAGTCATATTGAAGGAAAAATTAACGTTTGGATTATACATATGATTTTCATAATAATTCAAAGCAAACTTGATACTACTGGCGAGGAACCTGTTTATCTCATGTGAATTTGCTAGGAGCTCTAGAATAGCGTAATTTCTTTTTCTTAATTTAACATTCCAGGGCCTTCCAAGTTTTTTGGGATTTTTCATTTTGTACAAAGTTATGGATATAGGCTCTCTTTTCGTTGCACAAAACACTTGATGTTAAATTACGTAAGCGTTTATACTCTTCAAAACCTGCATTATTTGATCTTTTATATTTGTTAAGTGCTCTATTCTTTTCATCAACCATTAGACGTAGCGTATTAGTCATCCAGGAGGACTTAGGCTTTGCAACTCTTACTGTTCGAACAGGTGTATGAGTTTTAAATAGTTTAAGTAGTAGTAATGCGAATATATGTTATCAATATCTTGTTCACGTTTGATGTGAAACCAAGGCTCAGCATCCTCGAAAGCGGGGAGTAACACAGGTTTGACTGGTAGGAGACGGTGGATAAGCGGTTTACCTCTTTCGGGTGTGATTTTTGGTCGTCGGGGGGGTTGGCGGGGGTCGAGGAGGGGTCTTGACATCATCATCGTGCTTAGCATCCTCGAAAATGGGAGGTAACATAGATTTAGCAGAGAGAAGACGGCCTATTCGCGGTTTACCCTTTTCGAGGGTGGTTTTTGGCCACTGGGGGGTTAGCGGAGGTGAAGGAGGGGTCTCGGCAACACCACTGTGCTCAGCGTCCTCGAAAACGGGGGTAACACGGATTTAACTGAGGGAAGACGGCCTATCCGCAATTTACCCCTTTCGGGGGTGGTTTTTGGCCATTGGTGAGGTTAGTGGGGGTCAAGGAGGGGGGTTTCGGCAACACCATCGTGCTCAGCATCCTCGAAAATGGGAGCATCACAGGTTCAGCTGGTAGGAGACGGCGGATACGCGTTTTACCCCTATCGGGGGTGGTTTTTGGCCATTTGGGGGGTGGGGTGATCTCGGAGACAAATTTTACCACCGTCATCGTATTCTGCATCCTCGAAAACAAAGGGGGGGCGTAGCGTCGTTAGGAAATAATTCGTATTCCTGTCCGACTTACAGAATGCATAAGACCTATTTTTATTTATATTATTTTTGAACTCTTTTCCTATTGACACTTAATTTGTAATAAATATTTCATGTATATTTTAATGATTGTTACTTCTGTACGAGAAACCCAAGGATAATACTGTTTAGATAAAGGCCAATGTTACTCCGATATTATGAATATCGTTATTATCAATTCATTTAACAGCTGACACTGTTACTATAAATAAGGAATACATGAAACGCATACATTACAAGACACTTACTAAACTGTTGCTGTATGTAAATGTGTCTTATAAGCTAACTAGTATTTAAATGTGTGCCTACTATATTGTGATAATCATTTTTCATAGAGTTATCGATCCATCTCAAACCTACGTCTATGAATTTCTCGGGCCAACCCTGTCCTTTATGAATAGCCAAAGTTGCATGCTCTATTCTCCATTATATGTGAAGTACCTTCGATAAGAGATAAAGCTCTAAAGTATAAAAGGAATATTGCTATAAAATTTCACAGAGGAACAGAAATTTAATTTTAATTTACATAAATTATATACCATATACGAGATAAAGTGATATTTAGTGAGGCGCTTAACGACGTACTAGGTGTTTATCTTATACATATGACGCGGTTCTGATAATTTGATCTATTTTATAGTATTCCAAGTAGCTCTTTATTATGAAAATGAACATCGCAGCGAAAATTAACTTCCATTTATTTTGAATAATATCAGTAAAGCTATTATATGGGAATAATGGATAAATTAAATGATCTTAATAGCTACTGAGGGCCGGTCTTAAGCCGTGATAGTATTAGATTATGTTAAAACTATGCAGATTTTCTTACTAAAGAATTTTATTTGGTAGATACAACGAAACATATTATCTAGTTCTATAAGTCTGAGGCAGGCGAGGCATATTTAAATGAAGTCATTTAGGGTATCTTAATATTAGTATTACTGACGCTCTAAAGTTTTATTAGTGATAAGTTTTAACTTTTTTGTTCAATCTTATAATAAATTACAATATTAGCCTTTATTCTAGGGTAAAAGTTCATAAAACATGCCCAAGTGTAGACAACGTATTTGATAGATTAAATAATATAAAGTAAAAGATAATGATAGATTTATTAATCCAACAGAGATACGTCATCATAAAGGATATACATTACAAACAATTATACCTGAACAGTGCACAACTCACATTATCATTAATCACATATAAATCAGTATGAATATCTTCAGACGATGGTTTTAAGTATAGCAAGCTGAAATAAGAAGAGAAGGCATCTGCTACTTCATCAGTAGCAGTATATTCCGTACCTACCATTCATTCAGGTACACTTGTATTACTGTTGGATTCATAAAAATAATAAAGATATAATATATTGAGTACCAAGAAAGATAAGGGACGTTTACCGGTCGACGGCAATATTGCTGGAGACCGGTTAACAAATTTCAGCACCCTTTCTGTTAATTTCCAAGCGACATTGAATCAAATTTTACACAAGCAACAAGACCTTGAATCCCAGTTGTCTGCGTTACGTTCCACTGCTCCTCCGATCCATCAAGTTACTTTTCCCACTGCCAACTACTGTTCCAATTGACAGGTCCAATCTCGTCTACGCTTTCGCTCTGCCAGCCGCAAGCGCTTTGACCCGACAAACAATTCTGTCTGTTACTACCATCAGCATACAAAGACAGAGCCTTAAAATGTGGTGGTTCTTGGGACATTCATAACAAATCTCTTTTACGTACTGCCAATTTTGCAGGTTCTACTTCTCCTAATTCAAAAAAACTAATGGATGCTAGTGTTTTACCGCCAGACACTAGCCTACTTAAGAGTAAATACCGCCTCTTTATTTACGATTAGTCGAACAAGTTACATTTTTTAATCGATACTGGTGCTGATTTGTCAGTCGTCCCTAGAGACCGTCTTACCGATTTTAAGCAAAATCATGGTTTAAGTCTTACTGCGGCTAATGGTGCTACTATAAATACTTACGGCAAGAAATTACTAAATGTTAATTTAGGATTACGTTGCGACTGTTCCTTTATTTTTAATATAGCTGACATTTCATTTCCTATCATTGGCGCATAGTAACAGAGGGTCATTTGGCCTATTGTCGTCCACGTAGGTTGGATACTATCAAATTCAATCTTGCCAGATCAGAGTTCAGACAAATGGTTGAGTTGGTATTTGTAGACCCTCCTCGTCTTTGGTTTCTTCTCCTTTGCATATGGTAGCAAAGAACGAACCTAACGATTGACGTCCCTATGGAGATTACAGGCAACTCAACACCATCACGGTGCGTAATCGCTACACGTTGCTGCATATCCACGGTTTTAACGCCTAATTACATGGTTGTACAATTATTGTTGACAACAAACTGACAGTCAGAGGAATAGATCTCAGATACCGTTCTGGTGGCGGTCTCTTTAACATAGGGCGCTTTAGAGCTTTCACGAAGACACGCACATGATTCATTTGTGATCTCCAGTATGCGGATGACTGTGCACTTTTAGCCTCTACGCCGGAAGAGCTTCAAGAACTTTTAGATGTGTATGCCCAGAGCTATGATTCCTTGGGACTTAAAATCAATATTGGAAAGACTACGATTATGTCAACTCCTCATCAAGTGAACCAAATAGACATTACACTTAACGGAAATTCTCTTGAAGTGGTGGATCAGTTCAATTACGTAGGCAACGTTGTTAATGACAAAGCAAACATGGACAGCGAGATTCGCAATAGAATTAACGCTGCATCTAGAGCACTCTGGGGACTTAGAGATAGAGTATTTGACAACCACGATCTTGCTTTGTCAACGAAAATGGCTGTCTACAGAGCAGTTGTCATTCCAACACTGCTATATGGATGTGAAAGCTGGGTCACTTACCGTCGTCATGTGAAAGAATTAGAACGTTTTCGGCAAAGACACCTCAGAAGTATGATGAAAATCCATTGGTTCCATCACATATCAAACGTGGAAGTACTCAGGAGAGCAAACAGCCTTCCAATTGAGGTGCTTATTTCAAGAGCACGCCTAAGATGGGCAGGTCACGTTCATCGTATGCATGATAACCGCCTTCCTAAATGTACACTTTATGGTGAATTGCTAAGCGGTAGAAGAAGGCGTGGCGGTCAACGAAAGAGGTTCAAAGACATTCTCCATGAAAATCTAAAATCCTGCGGTATTCCAGACAAGCAATGGGAACAACTTGCAGCGGACAGAACCGAATGGCGAGGGGTTGTGGCCAGCTATCAAGGAAATGTTGCTGCTATAAAGCCGAATCCAAGACCTAACCAGGTCTATGTTTGTCCTGACTGCGGTCGACATGTGCTCTCCCGAATTGGCCTCTATAGCCATAGTCGTGTGCACCGTAGGTGAATGGGAATTACAATAGACTACACCTTTTACTTATTTTTTAATACACACAATCTATCGACTGTAACATTTTTTATACTCGGACTCGTGTAAAGGCTAATAATAATACATGGTTGTACCGTTTTTTCAAAACTCGATTTGGTACGGGCTTATCACCAGATCCCTCTCGCTGCATCCTACATTTATGAGACGGCAATTATCACACCTTTCGGCTTATTCTAATTTCTACGAAGTCCTTTTAGGTTTGCCATTCGTTTTTGCATATCTCGATAATATTTTAGTCGCTAGCAAGGAGCATGATGAACATTCATCATATTTGCGTCTTGCTTCCGACCGCCTCAAGAATTATGGTATAAATGTCAAACCCCTAAGTGCATTTTTGGAACAGACACTTTAACTTTCTTAGGACATCAGATCTCTGCTGTTGGTATTTCGCCAGCCCACGAGCGAGTTGACGTTATCAACAATTATCCTAAACCGTCAACCCCCAAGCAACTTCAGAGGTTTATAGGAATGATAAACTTCTACCATCGTTTCATACCTAATATTGCAAGAAATATAGTTTCCTTGTACACATTGGTTGCTCGATTGATTCGCGATAAAGTTAAAGTCATTGATTTCTGGCCCACTGATTCTTCTACTACTTTTTTATAAGCTAAACAAGCTTTGGTGAATGCAACAGTTTTATCTCACCCCAAATATGCTAATGATGTGACCCTATCGTTGACAGTAGACAACTCTAACGTATCCATAGGTGCGGTTCTTGAGCAGACAGTTGGAAATTCTAGTACACCCTTAGCTTTCTTTTCGCGCAAGTTGAACGATGCCCAAAAGCGTTACTCTACTTTTGACAAGGAGCTACTGTCAATTTATACGTCAGTTAGACATTTCAGGCATTTGTTGGAGAGCTGTAAGTTTATTTGTTTCACGGATCATAAACCATTAACCACAGCCCTAGTTTTTCGTTTCGAGAAGACCCCTCTCCAAACTCAATATTTAGAATATATCGCGCAGTTCTCGAACGACATCAAACATGTTCGAGGTAAAGAAAACATCGTAGCTGATACTATCACGTGCAAACGATTTTTATTCCCTCGAACAATATACCTGTTTACCTCCTGTTTAAATGTCTGGTATTAATTCAGACAATTTCAATTTACAAACACTAAAGGACGCACAAACGGATGATTGTGAACTTTTATTTTTGTATTTGTAGTATATTAGAAATATGTGAAATCATGTGGATTTTTAAGAAATAATTATAACCATAGCTACGACACACGGCATCACGATAATTTAATAATCCCAAGCGATACACTGTCATTGTATAAAAGAGCTTAAAATATATGAATATGAAATTATATAGTAAGCTACGTAACCACAGAAGGAAAGTACGCTTATTTTTATTAGATCATGTTTTAACCTCTCCATAATAAAATTGTGAGAGGTTACTAAAATTGGTTCAAAAACGAAAATTGAGATAACATCAAATCTTTGCGTTTTGAGGTCCTAGGAACCTAAAAAAGTTGTTTTTGAAAAATATCTGTGTGTGTGTATGTGTGTATGTGTGTATGTGTGTTAGCACGATAGCGCCGAAACTATTGAACGGATTTGAATGAAACTTTGCATGTGCATTTCTTTAGTGCCCCAGAAGATCTGAAAAGGTTTTGGTTGAGATCGGATTACTTTTAGTGCCGTTTTGACGCAACAAGTTGTTTTTATAATTACTTTCAATTTGCAATGGAACCATTGAAAATCAGTTAAAATTCTGATTTCAACGATATATCACACTTCCACCCTTTCGATTTGGTTTCCGTGAAAAAAATTAAAAACAAAGCAAATAAAAAGCGTAGATCGCATTTCGCGTGACGTGATCGATGCGCGTAGCCGTTACGTCGTGAAACTCATCACATCACGTGCCAATTCACGTGTGAGGGTTTCTTCACTGCTCTAGAAGTAGAGCGGATTACGTTTAGTTCAGTTTTTAAATATATATACAGACAAATCGAAGAATTAAACTACAAATGTTCCTCTAAAATCTAGTAAAATTACTGAAATGCTAATGTTTCATTTAACAAAGACAGCCGCGAGCGATCGGATTGCAATGAGCAAATTTTGACGATTGTCATTGTCATCGTTTGTCATCCGATAACGTTGGTGTCATGTCATGTTAATAAGATTTCGGCATATTTGTAACTTTTAGTGACTGCACCAGTGGATTGTCACAAACTTTAAAGGTAGATGTAACAATATCAATATCATATGCTTTTTGTACCTTCGTTGGAGAATTTATTATAGATTATCACTTTACCAATTTTCAGTTTGTTGCTTTACAAATCTGTAGTATTTAGGATAACTAGACTTTCTTAGTCGTTCAAGTGATGTTAAAGTTGTTAATATCCTAATAGTATATTATTCAACGAGCGATAATGTAGGTAATAACTCGCATAGATGAAATTTACAGCACGAGCCGCAGGCGAGTATTGTAAATTCATTAAATTGAGGGTTTTTTTAGTGCCCCAGAAGATCTGAAAAGGTTTTGGATGCTGTTGGATTAAATTTAGTGCCGTTTTGTCACACAATTTAATGCTCTTTTCGGCTTCAAAGATCCACCGAGTGGGGAGGTTCCAGCCGCTTCCAGTAGCTGCCGATTTTTTTATAATACTTCTGAATATATGGATTGTGTTCTTAGATAATTAGGCACTTAACGTTTTTTGTTCTTATTTATTTATTTTTACCTAGTGACTGATTTGATGTTTTTTATAGTCCCAAAACATTTTGACTTATTCATTTAATGTTTTAAATTTAAGTTGTGTTTATGATGAGTTCAATACCACTGTAACTGGTCTTATGAACAATAAATATTATTATTATTTATTATAGTAGTCTTAGCGGAATCAAAAATCACACATTTTGTCGCCTATTGTAGGCATTATTTTATATATTAATTCTTATATTAGAGTAATTTCAGAAGAATTATTGAATAAAACTATTTTAGCTTTACTATCTGATCTACTTATACAAGTTAACAGCATATAAAAAGTAATAAAATTGCATCAGAAATATCATCTTTTGTTAGAAATACTGTTAAGTCATACCTTATAAACCGCTGTTCAGGAAAAAGTAGAAATCACTATAAATTAAGTCCAACTCTTTCATAGAAACATGAAATATCTATAACTACCTGTGCACAGTGTAGCCCAGGTCCAAAATATTGACAATAAAACATGAGTTAAGTGAACGTGTTTAAAGGTTCGTCGAACAAACCCTAATGCACCTTCTCTTTCACTTTTATGACTGCTTCTAATTCCTACTATTAATAAAGCTCTTATGGTTTGTCGTATAAAAGCGAAGTTAAAAATCAATGTTCCTGTAACACCAAAATTTGTTTTTATGGCAATAAACACCGATAAAAACGCAACTTTAGGACCAATAAAATCACTTATTTATGAATAGCAATTTTTAAAAATGTGCTTCGATTCTCGGCCTCGGAGTAAATGGCAAAAACAAGTGAGTAATAAAAGTCGTTATTAGGCAATATATTTGGGCACCCTTATAGGAAGTGTTTAGTTTGGGCGTAAATTCTAGCCGGTCCACTGTAAAACAATTCAAGTCAGTAACAGTTGGCGGCTATGATGATTTGTGCAACTTTTAATGATTGTAGGACTTGGGTTGGCAAAATTCATGCCTTAACGCCAAATCCGGAACTGCATACAGGGAATTGGGTGCCCATAAGTTAATTAAGTTTGCGATAAACTAATATACTCGGAATATTACATCACTGTTTATTAATTCCATAAATTTTGGTCCATAAATAAATTATTTTAGCTGATATAGGTTATGTTATACAGAATGTTACAAGTATATACTACATTATTTTAATTGGGTGTATAATAATAATCTGCCTACAACTCAAATAAAATAAAGTAATAAATAAGTAATACAAGGAAAAATAGCATTCCATAATGGCTTACAAAGGGTGTAACGTATCCCAAAAAACTATCGACCAATCTGAATATTATGTAAAAAACCGCTGCCCAAGGAATCACTACTTCCACATCCAGATTTTGTATCCAAGTCTTATGCACACTAAATCCCAATGTAATATTTTATTACCTTTAATAATAGATTGAGGGTGGTAGAGGGGGTGGCTAATGTAAAAAAACATTTAGAAGTCCTTGGTTCTCGTATACACAATAAACCCCAATTTACTTTCTTATTCCCTTAAACAATAGAGTGGGGGTGGTGGAGGGGATAACTAATGCCAA
Source organism: Leptura quadrifasciata (assembly GCA_963675555.1). NCBI lineage: Eukaryota > Metazoa > Arthropoda > Insecta > Coleoptera > Cerambycidae > Leptura > Leptura quadrifasciata. Next base: position 138,681,660 of record OY776675.1, on the reverse strand, counting down.
AATAAATTTTAGAGGCCCTTGGTTCAAATCCCAATTTAATTTTTTACTCCCTTTAATAATAGGGTGGGGGTGGCAATGGGGGTGGGTAGCTAACGCCAAAAAATTTTTTTTAGACGTTTCGTTCTTGTATACACTAAATCACATTTTAATTTTTTTAATCCCGGTTAATAATAGGTTGGGGGTGGTAGAGGGGGTAGCTAACGCTAAAAAATATTTTTAGACGTTTCGTTTTTGTATATACACTAAATCACATTTTATTTTTTTTACTCCTTTTCATAATAGTGTGGGGGTCGTTTTGGGGGTGATAGTGGGGGGGGCTGATGCCAAAAAAAAATTTGAGACCATAACTTTTCGTACATGCCCTAAATTGCAATTTTATGGACTCTTACTTGCTTGTTTCCCTTCAACGGAATTAGATCAAAATATAATCTAGTTCCAGATCTCATTACAATACATAAGTACCAAATTTCAAGTCAATATCATAAACGGTTCCAGATTAAACGTGCGCAAAAAAAAAAAAATTACAGACAGACCGACAGACATGAAATTTTTTTCGCTGAAATTTCAAATCTCGACGTTTCATGATATTTTAAGCCTATTTCAACAAAAAAAAATAATATATTTTCTTGTTACTATACTTCCACTAGACGTGGAAGTAATATATCACAGCTATAATCTGTTAAGGAATATAAACCCATCTGGAACAAAAAGGAGGTGCTAAAAATAGTTATAGTTGCAAGGCCATTTACTTACCAGTAACATGATTATTAGCGAGACTAAGAAAACGAAGAAGAACATTAGCATGTGTTGGATCGACTAACAGAAATAATTCGACAGTGTCCCACACTCCTGGATTCTTCGATGTCTGGATCTCTTTAAAGGAAACAAGACCATTATCACATTCGTAAAAAATGCAATGAAAACATGGCATACCCAACTAAAAATGGTAAACAATGTCGGAAGATCAGCAAGTAATACACAAATAAAAAATGGAATGTTCCAATGAGAGCCCTTTCACCTCTTCTTTTTACACGGCCCTCTTCCCGTTAACTAATTAATTAAAGGATACTAACCAATCGACCATCTATTATATGTTGATAACTTGAAGCTGATAGCGAAGAACGATGAAGAACTAGAAGAATCATTAGTTATATAGTAAAACAGTTCTGTAAATATGAGGTTGGGCTAGATAAATGTGCTAAGGTTGCATTAGACAGAGGAAAATTGAAAACACACAAGGGATTTATATTGACATCGACAAGAATATTAAAGGAATATTATAAATATTTCAAACACTTGGGAGTAGGCGAGAGAGTCCATCTCTCTCATCAGGGATCATCAGGGAATGAAAGAGAAAGTGACAAAAGAATATTGCAGAAGATGTAGAGCTATTTTACGAACTGAACTGACAAGAAAAAATAAGTTCCTAGCCATTGGAACCTTAGACTATCCCCGTTCTAGTTATAGTTTTGGTGTATTGAACTGGACACTCAGCGAAATATAGCAAATCGACCGCAAAACATGAAAGCTTCTGACAATGCACAAATTACATCATCCTAAGGCCGATGCAGACAGATTATATGTATCCATACAGGAAAGGGGACGAGGACTGATGCAAATTAGAAAGGTTTTCAAAAAATCACCATAGCTGGAATAGGAAAATATATTGACATACAAGAGGAAAAATATATGCGAATACTAAAAAAATATGAAGAAAATTTACCGCATAAAAAGTCACTCACAGGAAAGACATAATTAGACACACAAACACACAAAGAGAAGTAGACAGTATAACAGCAACAACTTTCAAGGTTACACAAAAAATAAAAAAATGAAGCATGCATGGAAAGAAAAATTGGGAAGGATATGGAAAATACATGGTTAGAGAAGAGAATGCATGGACAGTACGGAAAAGAAATGAAAAAGGAACAAACGAATTCGCTTGGCTCAAAATTGGAAGAATGAAAGAAAAAAACAGAATCTCTAATAAACCCTGCTCAAGACCAGGCAATTACAACAAATTACTTTAGAAACAAAGTTATGGGAAGTAATATCAGCCCAAAAGGCAGAACTGTAAAACTTGCGACGAGACCATTCGCCACATATTCAGCGCCTGTCCAATATTAGTGAAAACCAAATATCTGGAACGTCACAACAAAGTACGCCAGCACCTATTTTACAATATATTAAAACACTATGGGTTTAACCTTAACGAAAAATGGTATGAACATAAACCAGAACATATTGTAGATAATGATGGAGCAACAGTAATGTGGGACACACAAATACAAACCGATAAGTATATCCCTGGAAGTAAACCAGATACTGAAGGACAAACAAAAGAAAAATTGCCTCGTCGCTATTCCTCCTGACGAAAATATCATACAGAAAGAGGCAGAGAAGATCCTGAATTACAAATATTTGGCCATAGAAATTCAACGTATGTGGGAAGATACAACAACAATAATTCCAATTATTATTGGTGCGACAGATACAATCAGTAAGAGATAATTAGAAAAATTAAAACAGATACCAGGAATTGCCGAGGAAGACCTCATGTGCAAATTGCAACAAACAGCTATCCCATGCACAGCTCACATAGTCAGAAAAGCCCTGTGAAACGAAGCATGTAAAGTAGGATTTACCAGTTACGCGCTGTAAATAATAATAGTAATAAATGACTATATACCTTGGACTTATAACTTCATCATTTATTTGCCTGTTATAAAAATTCAACCTCCTCTAGAAGACAAAATAATTATTAAAATTCTTGTGTTTGATGATGTGAAGCAAATTTTTGTTCACGAAACTGGTCACATAATAAAAGAATTTTGTGAGATCTGATTCTTTCTCCTTCAAAATGAAAAAAACCGTTGCCCAAGGAATCACTACTTCCACATCCAGATTTTGTATCCAAGTCTTATGCACAATATTTTATTCCCTTTAGTAATAGAGTGAGGGTGGTAGAGGGGATGGCTAATGTAAAGAAAAGTGCTTGGTTCTTGTATACACAATAAACTTCAATTTAATTTTTTATTCTCTTAAACAATAGGGTGGGGGTGGAAATGAGGGTGGTAGAGGGTGTAACTAATGCCGAAATAAATTTTAGAGGCCCTTGGTTCAAATCCCAATTTATTTTTTTACCAGCTTTAATAATAGGATGGCGGTGGCAATGGGATAGTAGAAGGGGTAGCTAAAGCCAAACATTTTTTTTAGACGTTTCGTTCTTGTATACACACTAAATCACATTTTAATTTTTTACCACCTTTAATAATAGGATGGGCGTGGCAATGGGGTGGTAGAGGGGTTAGCTAACGCCAAAAAATTTTTTTAGACGTTTATTTCTTGTATACACAGTAAGTCACATTTTAATTTTTTTTACCCCTTTTAATAATAGGGTAGGGGTGGCAATGGGGGTGCTGGAGGGGGTAGCTAACGCTAAAAAATATTTTTAGACGTTTAGTTTTTGTATATACACTAAATCACATTTTAATTTTTTTGCTCCCTTTCATAATAGGGTGAAAATGGTAATGGTAGAGGGGGTTATTAAAACCAAAATAAATTTTAGACCCTCTTGGTTCAAATCTCAATTTAATTTTTTACTCCCTTTAATAATAGGGTGGGGGTGGTAAAGGGGGTAGCTAACGCCAAAAAATTTTTTTTTACTTTTCGTTCTTGTATATACACTAAATCACATTTTAATTGTTTTTACCACCTTTAGTAATAGGATGGGGTGGTAGAGGGGGTAGCTAACGGCAAAAAATTTTTTTTAGGCGTTTCGTTCTTTTATACACTAAATCACATCTTATTTTTTTACTCCATTTAATTATAGGGTGTGGGGTGGCAATTGGGGTGGTAGAGGGTGTAGCTAACGCTAAAAATTTTTTTCGACGTTTCGTTTTTGTATATACACTAAATCGCATTTTATTTTTTTTTGTTCCCTTTCATAATTGTGTGGGGGTGGTATTAGGGATGATAGTGGATGGCTGATGTAAAAAAAAATTTTGAGACCTTAACTTTCCGTACATGCCCTAAATTGCAAATTTATGGACTCTTACTTGCTTGTTTTGCCTATTTACTCTTATTTACCCCATTTACCCCCGAACCCTTCAACGGAATTAGATCAAAATATAATTTAATTCCAGATCTCGTTACCAAAAGTGTACCAAATTTCAAGTCAATATCATAAACGGTTCGAGAGTAAACGTGCGCATAAAAAAATTACAGACAGGCAGACAGACCGGCAGACTGACATACAGACCGACAGACAGGAAATTTTTTTCGTTCAAATTTAAAATCTCGACGTTTCATGACATTTAAAACCTATTTCAACGAAAAAAAATAAATTTTTCTTTTGCGTTACTATACTTCTACTGGACGTGGAAGTAATAAACTATAATGTACATTTTCTTTAAAACCTGAAAATATTTTAATACATCATTTTTTCAAATATCTTGAAAATTGTGTATAAGCCTTAATTGTTCACAAATTAATGATATATGTTACATATTTTTCTACGAATTATTTTTGACATAAACATCAATTATTTATTGAACTCTCATGTACCTTTACCTACGTAATTTTTGTCAGTTTTTCACTTTTGTTGGTTTAATCATAACGACTCCGCTCTAATCAATTGACACAAATATTTGATGTTGATGTATGTCGTTAATTGAAGAAATAATTAAGATTAAAGAAAAACATGTGCTATATAATGCCCATTAAAGAATAAATACGTGTGAACGTCTAAGATAACCAAATTCAGCAACCTTGTTCAGGTAGTTGTGTTATCCACTAATCAAGGAAGAGAGTTTGAGCATTCCTTCAGCTAAAACATCTGGGATACTAGTTAATTCAACAAACTTATATTTCCAGCTAAACAGGAAACTGTTATATATATACTGTTTAAACTTTAGAAAATATAAATTATTAATGAAGATATGTACAGGTGCATGAATGTTGTTTTAGCAGGATTCCTAGAGGGGAAAATAATAATCACTTATTTATTAATAAATACAAAATTTACCTATTCGTGCAAACCAATTTATGCTAAATAATTTGATCAGTACGTGAGAATAACGATCCTCTTTCGTTTTTATGCAAAATAAAATTAGGAAAAATATAATTAAACTATAACCCACAATACAAAATTTTTAAAGTATCATAACAAAATGTTTTAATTTATTTGATACCAATGATGGCTTCTGAGGTTATTAACAATAGGACTCTATTTTAAAGAGGTGATAAACTTCCAAAAGATGAGAACGCACGTTACTAAGAGCGCAGTTATCTTTGTCATGCCATTATTACTTTATGTAAGATCCCCTTAAGACATACTGCAAAATTTGTGGTAGTACATTATGTTAGAAAAATTTGTTTGCTTATTAATCTTCAGTTTATATTTATTTGATAGTTATCCTATTATCAGTTCATTATTAGTAGCTTCAGAAAGGACATTAAATATCCACAGGAAAACATAATTTTCAATAATTCTGAACTTGTCGAATTTTTCTACGAGTGTCATAAACAAGCATGCTTCTTAGGAGTTATAACATTGTGACTAAATACATATTAATTATTGTCAAAATTGCCACTTCCATGTTAAACACATCAGATGAATGAGATTTAACTTCTGTTATTTAAGATTTTCAATATGCATTTACGGATTCTTTTAATTTTTTAAGAAAAATGTTGGTTCCAAATTTCCAAGTAATGAAATGGTCCCATATTCCCTCTAATATATCACATATTGAAATGAGATATATTACCTAACTAAGTGTTGACTTATAAGCTATAGTAATGTTATATATTATTTTTCTTCCAAAAGGTTCTGGGCTCAGAGGAGACTGTTTATAATAAAGTTAATAAACGAAAGAAAATTGCAGATCTTTTCCAACGAAAAAGAATTTCAAAAATCAACTATTACATATTCTTCTCTTATATTTTTGGGATTTTCTGCCGCATGTATCTAATTGTGAAAAGAAGAATATAGGCAATATGCCACAATTTGCATATATACAAAGCATAATTAAAAGTTGATGAATGCAAAAGCCTTCTTATGGCATATTTTTCAACATTTGATGAAATTATAAGAAAATAAAAAGGCTGTAGAGACTTTAGAAACAATTTACATAATATTTCGTGTATTGTTATTATTTTCAAAAAAAAACGACATAGTTATTATTGGATTTGAAATTTTAGGGACTTAACTGTAAAGTATATTGAATGAAGATAATTGAATGAAGGTGCAATGTGTCAATTAAAAGCTACTAGAATTTTGAAAAATTCAACAACATTCACTGGATTGTCATAATATAACTACCCGCAAACTTCAGTATCATATTTAAATTATAATTATAATTACAAATGTCATTCATGTGAGCAATACGGGCACAAAAGTTATGATTGCAAAAGAAGTAATCCAAGAGGTTATGGGCCCAGGGAGTGGGATCTAGCTTTTAGAAATTTTATAATAAGTCTGAATTACAAGCAGAGTAAATCTGGCTATTGTTTATAAGTAAAACAACGAACACTATATCATTTATTGATGGCTTATTTTATAGACATGGCAAAAATAAAGTTAATTAAACTCAAAGTGTTAGAAAAATTCGACAAGGAATATTTAGGACAAACTAAAAACTTTTGAGATTAAATATTAATTAACATCATATTGACAATACTTCACTAACAATCAATCTATCGCTATTTACATAAATTATTACAGAAGCTTTACCATATAGGCAAATTTTGAATAAAAAATGGTATAAAAGTAGTTTTTTCAGTTTTTTTTTATAATTGCTTTGAGTCAGAGACCATACATTCACAGAATGTTAAAATTAATGAAGATAATCACAAATGTCATTCATGTGAACAATACGGACACAAAAGTTAAGATTGCAAAATAAGTAATCCAAGAGGTTATGGGCCCAGGGAGTGGGATCTTGCTTTTAGAAATTTTATAATAAGTCTGAATTTCAAGCAGAGTAAATCTGTCTACTGTTTATAAGTAAAACAACGAACACTATATCATTTGTTGATGGCTTATTTTATAGACATGGCAAAAATAAAGTTAATTAAACTCGAAGTGTTAGAAAAATTCGACAAGGAATATTTAGGACAAACTAAAAACTTTTGAGATTAAATATTAATTAACATCATGTTGACAATACTTTACTAACAATCAACCTATCGCTATTTACATAAATTATTACAGAAGCTTTACCATATAGGTACCATATAATCTATATGTAAGCAAATTTTGAATAAAAAATGGTATAAAAGTAGTTTTTTCAGTTTTTTTTTATAATTGCTTTGAGTCAGAGACCATACATTCACAGAATGTTAAAATTAATGAAGATTAAATCTGAACCTAAAACAAAATGGAGTAGAGTGAAGAACAGCAACGACGGAAAGTACAGGGAAATGCACTTCTCGTCCAGGGGTATGTCAGGAAATTAAGTGTGACATCGTCAAAAAAAGACCACGGTAAGGTAGGTAAAAATATAAGGTTTAAACAAGAGGATTTTCTTGGTACCTACAGCAAGTAAATTGTCTACGTTGAACGGAGCCATCGTATTGCAGCAAAAGGAGATATTTTTAACAAGTGATCTGTAGTACTTTTGTGCTTATCGCAAGCGAAGATAAGGTGATCAAGATCGCCCAGAACTCCACGTAGTTCACAAAGTTACGATGTATTTGTTTAATTGTAGAGCGCATAAGAGGAACTAAACAATTAACAATTTAAAATGTACAAACAGTGGCAAACAAGATTAAAAATCCTAAACACCTAAGAACAACTGCCTGAGGACGATCATCACGCGCCTCTGGATATCTATTTACGAGTAAAACAAAAACAAAATAAAAATTCTGTTAATTCTTCTCCCAAGTATAATTTTAGAAAAGCTAATTTTCATAAGCTCTACGAGGACTTAACTAATATTGATTTTGCTAGTATTGATCAATGTAAAGATGTGAATGAGGCATGTGATATATTGTATTCTATCCTGAAATCTGTTTTCATTGATAGCGTCCCAAAAATTTTAGCTGAAACTAATAAATACCCATCAATTTAATGGTAATATTATTCGTAATATAAAGACAAAATCAAAACACTGGCGCAACTTTAAAAAATGGTAACTCATATGAATTGAATCAATTTAAAATTCTAAGAGCAAACATAAAAATCGATATTGACAACGCGCACAAAGAATATCTTGTCAATATTGAGAACCAAATTAAGACCAATCCAAATCACTTCTGGTCATATGTAAACAGCAGAAAAAATATATCCAGTATTCCTAGCGTTGTGACCTATAATGACTCCATATTAAACGAACCAGAAGTAATAGTTGACGCATTTGCTAATTACTTTCAAGAGTCATATTCCGCATCTACAAACTTTACTTACTATATAAATAGCACTCATTGTAATACTAACAATTTATCCATCCCTATATTACCGAAAATGACGTACTCAAGGCACTTAAGAAAATTTAACCCAAAACCACTACAGATCCTGATGGTATTCCGGCCTTTCTCCTTAAAGATTGTGCCATTTTATTTGCAATGCCGCTAGCTAGTATTTTTAATTTGTCTATTAAAACAGCTACTTGTCCAGAAGTCTGGAAAATATCTAGGATATGTCCAGTATTCAAAAAAAATGATAGATGCGCTATTGAAAACTATAGGCCAATAGTAATATTATGCAATTTTAGTAAATTATTTGAAAACATAATATACGATATTCTCTTTAATCACGTCAAATCTCAAATTTGCCTCGATCAATACGGATTCATGCCAAATCGCTCTACCACCAGCAATCTGGTGTGCGTTACTCAGTTTATAGCTGAACATTTGGATGCTGGAGGCCAAGTAGATGTCATTTATACAGATTTTTCTAAAGCCTTCGACAGACTGGACCACGGAATTTTGCTGAACAAATTATCCGAATTTGGACTAACTGAGCACTTCCTAAACTTTTTTAAATCCTACTTGGTAAATAGACGACTAAATGTACAATACCGTGGATTTTGGTCTATGGACATCTCAGCGACATCACGTGTTCCCCAAGGTTCTTTGTTGGGTCATTGCTCTTTAACATTTTTATAAATGGTATCGCCATTGGCTTACACTGCAAAACATTACTTTATGCCGATGACCTAAAAATTTTTACATCTATCACTAGTGCAAAAGACTGTGTTGATTTGCAAAACGATCTTGTACAACTATCGTCTTGGTGTAGCGTAAACAATTTACAGTTAAATATCTCCAAGTGTAGCTTTATGACATACACTCGTGCACAAAATCCAATAAAATTTATCTATACAATTAATGATGAACAACTGAAGAGATGTGATCATTTCAAAGATCTAGGAGTTATATTCCATCCAAATTTATCTTTTATTAGCCATATCAATCAAATTCCCGCTAATTCCTTCAAAAGCTTAGGCCACATTATCCGTAATTGTAAAGAATTTAAAGAAAATACACTGAAACTTCTCTTTAATTCGTTTGTGAAATCAAGATTTGAATATGCTTCAATAGTCTGGAGTCCTGGTTATGAAAATCATAAATCTAGCATAACCTCAGAGGTGTTTTCTTAAATACCTCTGATTCAAAAGTTCTGGGAATTATCCAGAGAGAGAGAGGTTTTCCACATTGTGACTTATTATATAGATTCAACACGAGTGATCTTCAACTACGTCAGGCGTATCACTCTCTTGTATTCCTTTTTAAGATTTTAAATGGCACTGTTGATTGCCCTGAAATTCTTAGTTGCAGTAGATTTCATGTTCCCAATTTGCAGACTCGCTCGTATTCGTCACTATTCTATTTGCCTGCACCAAGAACAAATTTGCTGTTATTTTCTTCCCTGCACCGTATTTGTTCCAACTATGATTCTTCATATAATAATATAGATATTTTTAATACTAGTATATCCAAAATTTGAAATGTTGTTCTTAATTCTGTACAACAACTGTAGCTTCTAAAATATTATATTACAACTTTTAGGACTATACTAATCATAATTTATTTTGTTAATTTTTATTATCATTTAATTGTTTACTTTTAGTTAAGTTATTTAGTTTTAGTTATTATTTAGTTTTCTTTTTATGTTTGTAAAATTCCTTCCTTATAATTGGATTTCTGTCTGGGCAGTCGTAACCAAAATAAAAAAAATAAAAAATAACAAATTAGCCCTAATATGTTATTAAATGTCAAAACAACTTTTTATGATCGAATAGGTTATTGTTTAGCTAAAAAGGAGGTCTAGAACATTTAATGTAATTCATTATTTTTTCAAAATCATTTTGTTACTTTAAGGATGTATTTTATATTAACAACATTATTTTATAACACATCTTCGGTTCTTATCAAACTTTATGCATATAATTATAATTTTTAGATGCTTACTGAACAATTCATGAAGCATGCCATCTATCTGTGTACATGCGAGTCGATGGCCTATTTATTTTGTATATGTACCGGCCGGACGTATGCGCGTTACTTGGTTACCGGAACCTATATAAAAATATTAGATACATTACACACTGCACATAAATTAATTTAAAAAAAAATCGCAATGAGGATACCAGTTTTATCACTAAGACAAATTTAGTTTTATTTTAATATAGAATAATAAAAGAAAGATTATTGCTTATTTCGAATTCTTTAGATTTTTTTTGATTATTGGTCAAAATTAAGATTATATCTAAAACCAGTTCTGTAATATTGATAAAATATATTCAAGTTCTTATAAATAAAATAACCAATTTATGAAAATAGAACGAGTAGCCCAAATGAAGTGATGAAGAAAATTAGATCATTAGTTTATAAAGCATCATAAATGTATTTTCTAAGAAACCTTTAAACTAAGTAAGTAACATTCTGCATAGTCGTATGTAAACAACATGAAACTTCTCTACATTATAGCATGTTATATATTTTAACAATCTTTGTACTGAACAAAATCAGACGGCAGACTCCCTTAAGACTAGTAATGCAATAATAGTACCACGGCAAGTTTTAAATTGAACTCGGAGGAATTTACCATCTCCAAACTGATTAACTCAGACCAACATACTTAGTTTAATGACGATTGCCTGCAATGTTGTGTTCGCTCCTATTATGCCATATATAATCTGAATTTCTACTCGTTAAAGTTGATTAAATCTCTTAAAACTATACGTGTAATAAGATATACAATATGTGGAATTGTATCAATTACAGTTTCTTGTAGAGATTAAAAAACATTTCTTCGTTAACATTCCGAATAGAATATTTTCATTAAGTGCGTTTCAGAGAAATCTGTATCGAGCAATCAAGAGAATCGAGATGATGAAGAATTTGTTGATTATTAGTTTGTTCATATACACGGAGGAATACTTTACCAAGTACATTTTTTCCTCGAATCAACATTTTTTTCAAATAAGGTCATTTGAAGTAGGAAATTATCTCGAAATTTCTCATCAGAACAGTAGGGGTTGGTCAGGGGAGGACATAAAAAATTTTTTACCGGACCAAAACTGTAAAAATTGTTTAAGTTGGAAAATTACATCGAAAAATCATCTTTCAAATTTCTCACCATAATACCAGTGAGGGCACAAACAATTTTTTGTCGACTTACTCAGCCACAAATATTAATTTGCGTAATTCAAAAATAATGTTTAAAAGTAATTTTATTAATATGAAAAATTTACAAATTGTATGGACGATAAACAGGACGCCACCTCACGTATGAGACGTTGCTAAATTTTGCCCAGCTAAGAAGACAAAATTATTATTAATGAATATATTTTTTCATAATCTTTCAAATTGAAATCAAAAATAAAAAATTAATATGTAATATCTGAAATGCGATATTCAAGCGTTCAAATATTTATCAGGAATCGTATGCAAATTAATTAAAATAAGGCTTCAAACAAGAACATTTATTATTATGTTTCTTGCGCACATAAAGTATGAATAGTTGCTGATACTATGTCACTAGGGCAATTCTGAGAGAAATCCTCAAGTCATATCACAAAAATAATCCAGCGGAATCAAATGAGGCGATGTCGCTGGCCATCCTATTGCTCCCCTCCTTCCAATTCATCTGGACGGAAACACATTGTCCAGATAATCACGTATTGCCCGAAGGTAATGTGATGGTGCTCCGTTTTATTGATACCAAATTGAGTGGCCTGTAAGGCCTGGATTGTCTACATTTTGAAGTAAAATGGCCAATTGTGGCAGCAGTTCTGCTTGCAACAATTCCAAATAACGTTAGTTCTTGGTAGTTTTTTCGAAACATGATCCACATGTTGATCCCAACACAGTTTGGGATCAAGTACTACTCCCAAAAATGTTACATTATCTGGATTTTGATAATTTTCAATGCTACGAGTAGAAAATGCCATATTAGCTGTTTTGGTATCGTTTATAGTCTAGTATACTTTAACTTGGCGTGTGTATGTATGAGTTAATATTTCCGTACGATTTCATTTTCTCTTGTACACAAAGATCCAGAAATATTGTCCACGTAGACAATGTTTCTGGACTATTGCTTTAACTTTGTATACAATATGGGAGAAAATGAAATCGTACGGAAATATTAACTCACACACACACACACACACACACGCCAAGTTAAAGTATACTAGACTAAAAGTATAAGATATTGGCTTGGAGCCACTCGGAGGTAGTCGACTGTGTGTACAGCATAATACTCTCCAACTCATTCTGGCTCTCATTAGAATTTACTTTAGTTGCATCATCTGCATACATTACGAATTTGGCATTTGAAACATATTGCGGTAAGTCGTTAACGTAGATCAATAATAACAGGGGTCCAAGGACAGACCCTTGAGGTACTCCTTGATTTATACCTGCTATTGTTGACATCACACCATTCATAAACAGTGACTTGGTTTCTATTTTCCAAATAACTTTGAAATAGTGTTAATGATTTTGATTTTACGACATATTTCTTTAATTTTCTGAGTAGAATATTATGCCGAACACAGTCGAATGCCTTCGAGGGGTCACAATAGTAAGCGACCGAGAAGTGACCCTTGTGATACTCTAGAAGTAGCAGTAAACTCTTTAGAATCAACCCTGCTGTGAGATACATATTGAATTCAGTTAGTTAAGTAGGTCCTAATGCGTTTTCTAAGAGGTTTCACACATCTAAAATTATTATTATTTAATCAATATTATACCGTAGTCTATGCGAAACCTTTCGCAAAGTAGGTATACACATATGACGTCAATATGTTCTTGATTATCAAGTCATATATTAAGAAAAGACTATTAAATTTGTTGTGGTGAAACGGAAAGGTCATCGGATTTGGATCAATTTTTGCAGTTGATTTAATTAAGTCAGACTAGTATTCATGGCGATTTCCACTCGCTCCTCAGAAAATTTGAATTTAAACAAATATATTGGTTATGATATGGTATGACTGATGGTCGAGATGTAAGCGCCTTACCTCTCACCCAAAAGTTCCGGGTTGGATCCTCGGTCGTGACAGTGGAAAATACTGTGAGAGGGATTTTTCCACTATACACGGATATTGGGTGTGTGTCCCTTGTCTCTAAATGTGTAGCCCCCTCCTACACAAGGCTCTTCTAGAGGCTTCCGGGATAAAGGTGGTCGTCATTGCATTTAAAAAAATAATAATAATAAAAATTGGGATTTTGTATACGAGTATTTACAGATCTATTTCTATTCTTCTATTCTAAATCTATTGATAAGAAATATCCCATACTTTGCATCTTTGTCGACCTGGCAAAGGCTTTCAATACGGTTAGTCACAGCCAGTTGTTACGGATGTTGAAAAGCATTGGTTTCAGAGGAGCTGCATATGATCTAATGAATAGCTACCTACATAATATGCACTAAAATAAATAATGTCTTTAGCAAAGCTGAAATAGTGAAGTATGGAGTTCATCAAGGAACGGTCCTTGGGCCGATACTTTTTAAGATATATTTAAATGACCTATATAAGTTGCCTGTAAGGGAAGGTATAGTGAGTTTTCTGATGATACTGCTATAATATATAACGCCTCACGTTAATTATAAGCAGGTATTGAAATGCCTTGATAGCCGGTTACTAACAATCAATTTCAACAAAACTCATTATATACCTTTCACATCGTATTCTAGATATTTACCTGATTTTGATACTTTAACACTCCCAATAAACAATATGGATTGAAGTATGTCATTAGTGCATAGCGCCAAATACTTAGGAGTAATAATTGACTGCCACCTAAAATGAAACATGCATATAAGTTACGTAGTAGATAAATTAAGATATGCTACATATAAGTTTAAATATTTGTTACAAATGCTTACAATCAAGGAAATGCGAATATTGTACTGTGCACTAATTGAAGGGCAATTAACCTATGGAATAGCTACATGAAGAACTTAGAAATAAATTCGCTTAAAGTATTTAAAAATAAATATATAAATTAAAGAAATGGATGCGTCAAATTTCCAGACTGCAAATCCATCAACTCATAGACCATAAAAATACATACGTAATTCCCTAAAAAAAATTACACGAATTCTAGTATACCTATCCATAAAACAGACAAACTATCCCCAATGCTTTCAATTGCTATCGTATTGTTTTATATATCTCGTAATCTTAACTCAATATAAATTTTTTTTCTATATGTATTTTTTATTAGCACGCTCTGTTGAATTGTTGAAAAGTACTCCCAATCTCAAGGTCTGCCTTTTGTGGAATCCACTCTTCACTTGTTCAGTTTCTACCATACTGTTGTATAACATGGTATCATAGTGTTTTGTAATTAATTATTAAGTAGTGAATAAATATAATTGTTTAATAAGGCATCAAATATAATTTTACTGCAAAATTAGAATCATTTCGATTAACGTCAATCGCAAAATTTAAATGAAAAATATGCCAGATAACGCAAACAAAAAGTTTAATTAGAATTCATATGCAATTTTTATTATTCAATAATTCATTTTTCATTTGGCATCAATATTCATCACGTTTTAGTTAATAAATTAAAAATATTTATTCCGTGAAAATTGTAGAATGGGAATTACTTATTGATTAATATAAACTTCGAACTATTCATGCAACTGTTTAGAATAATAATAATAATGTTAGTATTTCTTCAGTTATAAAATAAAGGAAGCCTAAGCCTAGAAGAAGAAATTATAAAGAATTCACCTAACGGTTGTCTATATTTTATTATAAAACTATATTATTTATAAATTAAAAACAACCACACAATTTAAAGAATTATGTTTTATTGATATTCTTCAATTCAAATCAAAGTTTCATCAACCGTAACTTTCTATAACTCTACGCTTTCCCTATAAGATAGTAAATCTTTCCTATCCTCTCCTTTATTTTTATTAATTTATTTTTGTATCTAAATTATTTCCTCAACCTTATCCTAGCTATAATAAAGTCAAAATATAGCTTAAAACAGATGGACATGCAGTCACTGTGGTAGTTTTCTGGAACGGGATTTTTCATTCAACTTTTTTGCCCGCATCGACTACCAAAATTTATTAGTGAGTTTCCACTTTTAATAGTCTTTAAGTTATAACCAGTTTGATTTCTTTTGAAGAAATCAAGTGCATCGTGCAGATACTGATATAATGCAAATATCCCCAATAATCTTAAGCACGACCGCATTGAAAATGACGTAGACGAAATCATTGGTCATGACAAATGACAAGAGAGTAATTTCTGAAGGTCATGGCCAAGCCCTCGGAAATAGCAGACATGGTCAAAAACCTACCAAACAATAAAGCCCTTTGGAAAGAGTGTGTCGACTACAAACTACTCAAATATTTCCCGAAGAAGGGGATTGTCCAGTTGACGTATATCGTTAACGCGATCCTGCTGCCACAGCACTGGCCCAGCCAGTGGAAATGCGTCGTGATGGTTCCCATCCTTAAGCCAAATAAGAACGCAAAGTTCGCCGGCAGCTACAGGCCCATCTCGTTGCTGTCGGCGATCTCCAAGTTAGTGGAGAAGGTCGTCCTGATCAGGCTCGATACTGTTCAAGAGGAGCTTCACATTGACGATGAGTGTCAATTTGGCTTCAGGAGGGGCAGGAGCACGGTGCAGCAGGTCGTTAGGATAGTTAACGACGTCAAAGTGCAATACAACTTCGGGAAAAGCACCGCCATGGTGCTCCTCGATATTGAGAAGGCGTTCGACATAGTCTGGATCCTTATTACTGTACAAATTGCACGACTATAACTTCCCGACTCACCTCATAAAACTCATTCACCCGTTTCTGACAGGCAGATCCCTCAAGTTCTAGTGAATAATAAACTTTCAATACGCCGGCGCCGGAACGTTCGTGCTGGTGTTCCGCAGGGATCGTGCCTGTCACCGAAGTTGTACAACTTGCACGTCTCCCACTTTTCAGAGTTCCCGAATAAGAAGCTGGCCAAGTACGCCGATGACACATCCATATACGTGCATTCTCATATCGGACAGGCAGCGAATATGCTGCTGAAAGGGAACATGGCTCGTGTCATGGAGTATTACGGTCGGTGGAAGATTCGGGTGAACGCTGAGAAGTCAGAGGCGATAGTCTTCACGCGTCGTTTCACCGAAAATAGGATCTTTACTTCAATTTCGATCCGGGGAAGCCAAATTCCAACCAAAAGATGCATAAAGTATTTGGGGGCCAGACTGGACCAACGACTGACGTTTAACATATATATCAATGAGACAATAAGGGCGGATTATTCCCTGTGCAGGAGTTTGTATCCGCTCATGGTCAGGGGTAATAGACTTAACCGTCAAAATAAGAAGTTGTTGTACATAATGGTGGTCAGGTCGTTCATCAAATACGCGGCGCCGGAGTGGTGCAGCACACCGGCCACGACAATGAAAAAGCTAAAAATGCTTGAGCAAAAATTTATAATCCTCATTTTGAACTATGGAAGGTACACCTTCCTCAGAGATCTCTATGCACGTTGCAATGGCATAACACCGATAGCGGATTACGTCCAGCATATCTCTCAAATCTTCTACTCGTTCAAGGTGGGCGATAGTCCGCTAACAAGATACATAAAGTAAATTTGACAGCATAATGCCCCACATCGAATCAAACACCCCTTACCGTACCAGGCGTTACCGATATTCCGGCAACCTCTGTAGTCAAGTTTCACCAACTATAACTTCCGTTTGCACTATCCACCTTTTACCAACATTTCAAACCTTTGGCTATTTTTAAATTTTTCCTGTTCCCCTATTCATTTCTGTTCATTTTTTGTCGCGTTTGTTTCTCTTGGTTTCTTTTTGTACATTTTCGTCCCTAAATTAACTTCTGGCCATTAAAATCTTTTGCATATCAATGTTTAGGTCAGCCCTTGAACACGCAGAAGTCTCTTTTATTAACACTGACTTGACTTAAGCGTGTTAAGCTCGGCCTTTTATACTATTTGCTATCGTTTCGTTTGTCGTGCTCAGTGAGTCGTGCACAAACGTTTTCACACCCATTTTATTGTAGAAAGTCGGATCCCGACATTCAGTGGGGGCAGGGTTGCGAAATATTGCGCCACATTGTATCATCTTTGCAAAAAGTTTAAATTTTAAAATGAAAATTACATGATTGTTTGGCAATAGAAAGAGAAATCGTTTGATAATTGAATGAAATTCGAATCTGCTTTGGTTAAGAAGATATTGAATAAAAAAAGAAGTTGAATATATTGAACCGTCCTCGTAAAATCATACCTTACGCACGTAATATGAACTTTGGGTTGTCTCGCATGTCGATATTTGAAGGAGGTAAATATGAAGTTGAAATGAAATGAAAGTTTGTTGATGCGTTGGAACGTGAATAAGTCGTTACATTAATTTGGAAATGTGGACTGTTATGAAATAGATAAAATAGTTTATACGCAATTCGAGTGAAAGTTAAAATTGAATGGAAAATGAGTTGTAAAAATTTTATGGATATGAAATTAAGATTTATACCGGAGGTACGAAAAGTGTGTTGGGTGTCGAATGCTATTATATGAGGGCTGTATTTTTTAGGTGAATCAGTTGAAAAGTTTATATTGTAAAATTGGTGAATGAAATGTTTTAATGGGTTTCTTGATTGCTTTCGAATATTGTAGAATTATCGAAGTTTCGCGAATTTTTTCAGATTTTTTGTGACATAAATTGTGGTTTTTGCTTGAAATGAAAGGTACTTTTCTATCAGGGTTTGTCCTTTTGGGCCGAAGAATTGAATTTTTTATTATTTTGACATTTTTTGTTTTGCATTTACTTATAGGGAATGGAATGTACTATTAATGCCGGCACTTCACTCTCTCCGAGACAAGGGGAGACAGCCCGAGCGCGAGAGTGTGGATAGCATGCCCATCTTAGCTCGCTCCGTCTCATCTCGCCTCGGCTCCGTGTCGTGTCGGTATTATGAGCCCGAGTCAAAGGGCGCGAGCCGTATCGAGGTTCGAGAACTAGCTACCCTACTACACACTCGCGTTGTCTCGCCGACTATTTGTTTCAGTTGAGATTAGAACCTGTTGTATAAGCAAGTTTCTCGTCAGAAATTAAATTATTTAACGTAGGTAGATTAATCACATGTGCGTAATAATTCATTTTGAAGAAAAAAGTATCAGATAGCACAAAATTATTTTATTATGTGACCGGTTTCTTAAACAAAAATTTGCTTCCCATCCTGATTAAAATTCTTTTGTCTGATGATGTGAAGCAAATTTTTGTTCACAAAACCGGACATATAATAAAATAATTTTGTGAGATCCGATTCTATTTCTTTCAAAGTTAAATTTTGTAATGATTCAAACATGAATCGTGAGTGGACAAATGAGTTAACCCTTATAGCTATATGCACAATAAGCTGCAGCAGTGGCTACTTTGACGTCGGCCATATTGGTTTGTTGTAGAACATCTGTTGCGCTATCCGAGAATGTGGATGGTAGCGCTCGAGGTTCTTTTCCTCGCCAAATGTCTCGGCGAGAGTGATGTGCCGGCATAACACCCTGTGCAGCCCAGTATTGACGTATCTCGTGGAAAGCATCTCGTTCAAGTTAATGTGCCTGCGCCAGATACAAAATGAAAAAGTGTTTAGGTGCCAGCGCGTTAGCACGGTGCCGGTGCCGGTGGTTGCATGATCGGTCTCGGAGCAGTCGCTGGCTAGGAGGCAACTGTTGTACTGAATATAATTATTTTTCATTTCAAATTTATTTGAGTTATTAGTGCTCAGAAACGTACAAAAGTGGACGAAAAGTGGAATGAAATTAAAATTTTCAGGTATATCGCCGGTTGCTAACAGGAGTTGGATAACATATTTTTTTTATGTAAAACTGATGGCTACTTTTATCTCAGCCAGCATTAGTGGGGAAGTATTTAAAATATAGTTTTTGGCTTCAGTTTTGGCGGTGGAAGTGAAAATGCGTCGCATCGTTTATCAAATTACTTCACCTTTTGCAGGACATGACCCTTTTTTCATCTTCTGCTACTAGGCTATTATATTTATTACATAAACTTCTGCATAATAGAAACTGTTTAAGTACTCATTTTACGGTGGAATATTAGTCGCCTTTATCTGACACCCACATTTTACAACCCTATAACTCGTACATATATAATAATATCATCAGATAGAACAATAAACAGACTATTTACGTGTTAGCAGAATTTCAAACAAACCATGCGGCAGTCGTTGGTGCAAGCTAAAAACAACAGTGTAATTGTATATTCTTGTCTGACGAGTCGAAGTTGCTCTGAAGGGAAGTTTACCGGAACTGAGGTTGCTGGCAATTAGCAATGCAATGCACTGGGGTATCGTTTGGAGGGAATATTGTTCTCGCCTCCTGGACTCTTGAGGAACCTTACAACACTCTCAAACTATTAAAACTTACTTATAACAGTTCAGAATTCAGCGCAAACTCCCTTAAATAATAGTCGAGTTAGTTATGTGTGTTTGACATGTCTGAAGGTTTAGGCTTGACGCTGATAGTTTCACGTTAATCCCATTCGATTCTATCTCAACAGCTAGAGTCTTAACTATTAGTGTTTGCTCGTTGTGCATTATTTCGTGATTATAACTAACACATAGTGGACTTAAAACTGGTTGTCAAATTAATATACCGGATATTTGGGCATGAGAAATTCATTAACAGTAACGCAGAGAGGAATAATGGTAGTCTGAAAATATCGAAATATCCTTAGTATTAACAACATAAAACTGCGTTTTGTCACTTAAAATATTTTCTTAACCTAAATGTACTTATGAAACATAGAAATTATTGCAAAAATACTTATGCCCATAATGCAATAATTATTAAATTTGAGAGTTATTTGTTCATTTGCTTGTGAGTTATAAAAAATACTAAATACTATTGACCAGGCAAATGAGGAAAAGTGCTCAAAGTTGATGCTAACTAAGGTTTATATACATCGATAGAAAGCTCTTTTCATCCTCTATCACATACTGAAGTTCACACATTAGCAGCACATTTACATTTTTTTGACACCCATCTTGACACTTGCAATATATTAATTGTAGCAATTCTTGGGGAGCGGCATCTGGGGTCATAGTGACCGGAAATAATTTAGTGCCAACCATTTTCCACCCATAATCTGTAGCAGGTAAATTGTTTTCCAGCCAAACTTGAACCTGATGATAAGTCCTAGAAATTGAAATAAAATAATGGGTACATATGCACTGCACACGTTAGGAAGTGTTTACCTCAAAATATGTTGGTTAAGGGCGTCCTCGGTTGGTGGTAAACTAGCTAAATTGAAGTCTCTCTCGAGTGTTTGTTTCGCTACAGCTTTGTTGTAGAGCAAATATCTTTGGTAATTGATTTGTATTCCCATTTTCAGCCCATACAGACAATGACAAAAATATCGACCTGCTTCAAGCAACTCTTCATTGTTTGCATTGGGTTGATTGAAAATTGCCAATTTATTTCTCAAAGATGGTTGTTTTTTAGAACTGCCATACTGTTCGCTTTTCCTTTCCGGAAAATATACGAGGTTGTATCGCAGCCGGTCATAGCGTGTAAGAATAGTAAATTAGTGCAGATTTCGTCACCATATATTTGGCAGAGGTTTCGGCAGAGGTTAAAAATCTTGAAAAATTGTTCTCCAGTTTTACCGTGAGCTGGCTTTTCTAAATACAAATTTTCCAATGTTGAATTAAGAGCAACTGCAATCGCCAGTAGATCGGTATCCTCCCCTACTATCGCTATAAGCTTTGTTATCTCGCTTTGGGCCCCTTTTATAGCAAGGTCAAAATCTAGGCAAGAAAGGTACTACTGTTAGCACATTCCACCACAAAACAATGTATTGTATAGTTTATTTGACTCGATTATAATAATAATAAAATATTGGTAGGTTACCTATTCTAAGCAATATATCATGGTAGCTCTTCCTCCCTGCACACTTCCGTTTTAACTGCTCACCAAATTCAATTGTCATAACATTTCTTATTTTTCTTTGGTATTGCCGCCGTTTTTTTTCTTCCTTAGTTTCGTTGGCTTCTTCGACACAAATTAGACAGCATTGTTTGAAATTGAAGGCAGTATTTTTTGATACTCAACTTGATCACAATAACTTCGCATCCCTAGAGACCTCGGATTTTAGATTTGCTGCTTCCTTTTTATGTTCTCTTTCCCGGGTATACACTTTTCTGCAATTTTCGTGCACGACAACTTCCGTCACATTTCTCGGAATATTAGTCAGTAGTTCATCTTTTCGCGTTACACTAGCATTAATAAGGGTGTTTAGTCCACGTTTTACGGTAACCACTGTACCCTCGGTCAGTGTTTTTTGGCATATTACAGAATTTTCCATCACAAGCTTGCAAATATCAATTCAATATACACACCACACTAGAAACGCTATGTGAGATAATTCAAAAGCGGCGTAATAGCAGCAGGTAGTCTTTGGCGCTCCTATTAATTGTAATAAACTACGAAGATAAGACGCAGTATTAAAAAAGAATGATCAGATATAACTACCTAGTTTTGAAGAAATGATCACAATTGTATTTATTTAGATTTAAAACGTTTCTTAACTAACAGATTGTCCCCAACTGATCTTGAAATACTGAATTTTTTTCAAATGTCGTTTTTTATATTTTTGGCGTGTAAAACCTAAATTTAACGGAAAAAGCCATAAGGATTTTTTTTCCAGTACTTCATGGGCTTTCGATTTAAAAAAAAAATTAACATAGTCAAGCGGGTCGTGAGATATAGGCCTTTATCTAAGTGCCTGATTTCCACCATTTTTTCAAGGTGGTGAGTTACACGTACACGGGATTAAGTGGGAACTTCAGTATGTGATAGAGGACGAAAAGAGCTTTCCATCGATGTATAGAAACCTTAGTTAGCACAAACTTTGAGCACTCACCTATAAGCCCAGTATTCATTTTACTGGTCGGAACAAAATAATAAAATCAAATAATGTGTCTAAAACTACTTGGAGCATAATATCTGAATTAGGAAACAATAACACGTATCTAGATGGTATGATAGCCAAACGTCAGCAAGTGGTGAAGCTGCAGCCCTACTGTGGTGACTTCAGGAGGTCACACTATGGTGGTTGGTTTATAGCCTCCCCAGCCGTGGAGCGTTTTAGCCTAGCCCGTTGAACGTTTTAGCATAGTTCGTGGACCCTGAAGATACACCAATTTAATTTACGCAGTCGAAAATGCACGTAAGATGTGCCTAATGAGAGCAATTGAAATCAGATATAATTCACAAAAGAAATAATTTACCTCTGATTCCTCTAGAGTACAATCCGGATAAAACTCTACTAGAATGCTACAGCTCAATTAAGAGGGTCGAGTCCGTCTCTCTAGCGAACGAGATACTTCCAAAGGAAGTAGTCAACCAGCCTATACATTTTTGAAACACATGGGTAAGGCACGGATGAGATAGCGATAAGAAGGTTAACACCCCCGCCTTAGTTAATCTAGAGGGCGGTTTTCATGGGGACGAAAAATTTTTTTTAAAAAACTAATTTCGACCGTGCTGTCTCATAGAGAATTGAAAGACGCTTCAAACGAGGGGTCGCTCGACCCCCTTTCCCTATTTAAATTCTTCAGTTCAAAAGTTATCGTTTTTTCAAGAAACTAGTCAAAGTGTCCCAAAACAGACTTGTTTCGTTTTCAATGGCCCACCCTGTAAAATGATATTATAATCGTTTGCAATTTTACTCTGCAGTTAAAAAAAACGGCAATAAAAACCTTACGACCTCATTAAAATACTGTTACTCTCTGTACTGTTTCGCCCGTAAATTGAATGACTTACCTTTATAGGTTTGTAATGTACATCGTCTTCTTTGATGATACCATACCGAATGGTTCACCGGGCGTTAATAACGAGCTTGCAAGGTTCTTATTGTCTTTTTTATCTGCACCGTAAATCCGCAGGTTAGTATATAATTTTCTCAGAAATTATTATTAATCATTTAAATACTTTATTATAGCAAATTTATATTTGCTAAGAGATGCGCATTTAAAAAGAAAAATCGACCTGTGGCTGAATTTTCTTTAAAAGCATATGCCTATGAAATACTGGATTTATTCCATAGATTTCCGCCATAGTGTACTGTAGTAATTCCTAACTGCATGTATCAAAGTCTCAGTATTGTGCTATAAATATGTGGAATATCGTCGACCTTACACAATTTAACATGTCCAGTGTAAAACCACTGATATGTGTATGATGCTGCAAAGCAGGGTAATTAGATCGGGCGTGGTCACCTAACCGAACTTTAGTCATTGTGATTGATTGGTGAGGCCCGGGGCACACCTATTATTGTGTGACAATATCCCCAACTTTAATTAATGCCCGAAGTTATAAAACACAATATCGATTGTGTCACTTATGATTAACAGCCTCTTAGGGATGTACCTACACCTTGGGATAATGTATGGATAGGGACTATTCACCTTGAATAATAGGCCTAATTACCCAATTAATGGGAAGAAATGTTACATGATCGTAAATTATCAACGATATAGAGAACGCAAATTCATAATAGATGCAATTAATCATACAAGAGTCAGACTCTAAAAAATAAAAATATATAATTGAAATAATTGTTCTACAAAAATAAAACAAAATACTTGCAAAATCTCTAGACAATCAAGAACAATTCTGTAGAAATTTAAACATTACAATATTTGGAATAATACAAGAAAATGATGAGGACGTACGTAAAATTATTTTAAATTTGTTTACACAAAAAATGAAGTTGAACTGCATTGCTGATATGGATGATAAAAACTGTTATCGGGTGGGTGCACAAACTCCTAGTATAGATAAATCGCGACCTCCTGCTATACTTGTTTCCTTTTTTAATGAAAGCAAACGAACAGCTGATTTAAAACACAGAAAGATTCTAAAGTTAACGGGTATCCTGATAAGACAAGATCTTACTACAGTAAAATTTTCCAACAAGATTGGCTGGTGTTTAAATGGAAACATTTATATAAAGTGTAATGGGTACATCGAATTTCGGATGAAAGTGACCCAAAAATCGTCAATAACTTAATAAATATTTAATACTCCTTTGTTGAAGTATGCACCATTTTAGAATTTGATAAGCCGAGTTGCTTAATAGGTGAAATACTAAAAGATTAATACTATGTGGTTATTTTTATGTCAAATCTAATTACAGTTTGAAAATTGAATTTAAATTACTGTATTAGAAATACATTTGTACTTGTGATCATTGGCATTTTCCTTATTTCTATTCATTGCTTAAGTTTTTAAAATATTTTGAGGATACATTGCCGAATATTTTTGCAAATTATGACATTATAGATTATTTAGGTGACTTTAATATTAACATGTTAAACTTGGATAAAAAAAATTCTAGGCAATTTAAATATGTATATCAAACCTTCAATTTTGTACAATTAACAACCAAACCCATTCAAATTACCAATACTACCACATTATTGTTAGATTTAATTCTGGTGAATTTTCAAAATGTTTGTGAGGTTGGGGTAGTTAATGCTCAAATTTCTGATCATAGTTTAGTTTACTTTGCAATAACGATTAATATCACTGAAGAACCTCAAAGGATTTTTAATTACAGACCATTAAAGTATATTAATTTTGAAAATTTTCAATTAGATTTAGAATCTATACCTTGAAATAATATTTATTACATCAATATTATTGATGATAAAATTGATTTTATTACTGATAACACTTTACAATTATTTAATACATATGCACCCCTGCAATCTATAAAATGTTCTAAAAGAAGTTATGCTCAATGGATCACGGACAATACTAAATTTATGCAGAAACTATGTAACAAAGCTCTAATTCTGAAAGAATTCAAACAAACCGGACAAAATGGTCGTTGGTATTATTATAAACAACTCCGAAATTCGACTAATACTGCCATTATTGCTGAAAATAAGGCTTATTTAAAATATAAATTTAATAATTGTAGCAGAAAGGACAAATGGTGTGAATTAAAAAAACTAAATATTTGTAAAAATCGATATATCAAGATACCTGGATAGTTAAATAATGTGGATACTATCAATGATTTTTTTAATTAATTCTTCAAATAATTATTTATGATACACCTCAAGACGGGTTAATTAATTTTTATAATACCAATGTTAAAGAAAGTATAGTTTATTTTCTTTTAAACAAATATCTGATTTATATTATATATATTAGATGTTATAGAATAATTCAAAACATAAAATAATCAAAAGCGTATGGATATGATAAATTATTAAATATAACATTAATACATTTATGCTGCCCTTATATAGTTCCATTTTTAGTACTGTCGTGATCAGAGAAAAATAGGACAACTTCTTTTTCTAATGTAAATCTGTCTCTATTTGAATATGTAATGAGTAGCCAAAATAAAACAGATATCGCTTTTAATTTAGTTTTTATTTTAATGCTGTAATTACTGCTATAGTAAATGATGGATGGTTAATGAGACAAATTGTACTGCGTTATAACATTAACCAAAATTTGGTGTGTAACATTTTAAGAAAATGGAGAGTAAACGGTACGATTAGTAAAAATCCTGGATCAAAGGACAAAGGATATCGTAATTAACAAGAAACTAACTATTAATATTTCGTTATTGCACCATTTCTATTTATAACTTCTATAAGTCTATTTGGCATAGAATTAAATAACCTTATACAATAATCATTAGTAATAATATTTTCCCATGCATTATTTACTATTTCCAGTAATTCTTCGGCATTCCGTCGTCTCACATTTCGTTTTTTTGGTACTTCCTGCGAGTAGTCCCTATACTTCTTCCACAGGGTTCAGATCTAGACTATGACTGGGCCAGTTAAGAACATTGATGTTGTTATCTTGAAACCAGTTAGTTACGATATGAGCAGTATGAACGGAACAATTGTCTAGAAATATGAACTCATTATTAGGAAATAATTGTGACACATAAGGGAGCATAATATTGTCTAAAATCCTAATATACGTTTCACTATTAAATCGTTCCTCAATATGCCAGGACCACGTGCCGATATCCAAGCCCACATATTGACGGAAAATCTACCACTTTTATCATTGTTAGATATATATTTCTCATCGAATCGAGAATTCGGAGGGCGGTAAACACGAATATGACCACTGTGTGTTGACTGGAAAGTTTTTTCGTCTGTAAAGATTACATTGTTCCAAAAATTTACAATTTACAATTCAAATTCAAGCGCAAATCCTACTCGAGCTTCTTTTCAGCTTTAAGTAAGTATTTCTGTGCTGCTGCATGACAGCGTAGCTCCGATTCTCTTACTCGCCGACGACCAGTACTACTCGATCCAGGAAAATTAGTTTCTTCAGCAGCCTGAATAACTGAGTAAAATGTATTTTCTACTAAAGCATTTACCAATTGCAAATCTTGTTGTTGAGTTGATATCCGTCGTCACCCTGATCCAGGATTTCTACTAATCATACCGTTATTCTCCACTTTCTTAAAATTTTACACACCGAATTTTTGTCAATATTATAACGCAGTGCAATTTGTCTCATTGACCATCCATCTTCTGCTTTAGCAATAACTCCAGATTTAACTAAATCGCTTATATGAGGCATATTAGTTTTTTGCAACCTTGCAATAAATTATGACAACTAACTGACAATGTCACAAAAATTAAAGTTAGATGTACACAACTAGATTTTAGCAAAATACCGTTATAAGACTTGTCCTTTTTTTTTTTTTGCTCACGACCGTACATATCTTTAACGAGTCTATATGTAGAAACTACTTCTCTAAAACCTAGAAAATGGCTGTAGTATTTCCTCTGCCAAAAGTCACCTAAGATCTATTAGTGTTTTACCTGTCTTATCAAAAATTTTTGAAAATATTTTAGAATTACAAGTTAAAATGTTTTTAAATATTAATAATATTCTACCTTTAAAAGTCTGGATTTAGATCTGGGTTCAGTTGCGCTACAGCCTTGCTGACGTCGTAACTGATGACATCATTGGAGCTATTGATAGTAATAAAATCAGTGTTTTAGTATTATTAAATAATACTATAACTTTTGATGTGAGAAATCACCAATTACTTTTTCAATTTTGCATTTTTATGGCTTTGAACAAAATTCTTTCGAATTAATATTATCTTTTTTGTCGGATAGAAATCAACAAACGGTACTTTCAGGAGTTCCGCAGGGAAATATACTTGGTCCATTATTATTTACTATTACTATTATTTTTATTTTATTTTAACTTGCAATTCTGTAATTACCAGTTATATGCTGATGATACACAACTTTATTGTTCATTTTACATTTGAAGATCTACATGAATATGGGAATTTAATAAACACTGATTTAAAGAATTTGATATCAACTTCAACTGATCACCTACTCAAAATTGACCCTAGTAGACCATCTGCTATAATATTTTGTAATGATAATGTACGTAAATTTGTATCAAGATCATTTAATATATAGAACGGAAATGATATTATCGCCTTCAATCATAGTTCTAAACGTCTTGGTCTTATTATCGATCACAAATTAATGTTTAAGCAGAAAATAACGAGTAAATTAAGATTAGCATACGCTGCAGTAAAAATGATATATACTCAGAGACACTTTTTAAGCTTTGATGTGAAAAAATATTATATGATTCTTTAGTTTTGTCCCATTTGAACCACTTTGATACGGTTTATGGTCCTTGTATTAACAACATCGAGGTGCGGCGTATACAAAGTACAGAATTCTTGCCTTCGTTTAATTTTTGAATTCAACGTCGTCAAAGAATATCTCACAAACTGCAAACTGCTGGTTGGCTGAATATGTACAATCGTCGTAAAGTTCACACGACCCGTTTTTTTCATAAAATTTTAAAATTTAAGTCACCACGTTATCTCATCAATAAGCTGTCTTTTCACGCTGATGTTCATAACATTAATATTAGACGTAAACATATTCTTACTGTACCTCAACATAGTAAGGAAATTTTCAAAAAGCCATTCTCTTATAACATTAGTACCTGTATAAATAAATTACCTCTTTATGGACTAATCCTTACATGTGACAGTTTTAAAAAGACAAATATTTAATGCGAAACCAATAAATCGTTCTTTTTTTCTTCTGTCTGCCCTATTCTGTTTTTCTCTTTTTTCCCTCTCTGCTTGGATGTACTTCTCTAATTTAATAATTATATTATGCCATATTTAATTTATTTTTTGTCACATAGTTTAGGCTGTAGTGGAAGAACATTGATTGTGTCAGTAAACTGAACTATTCTGCATTTTATTTACCTATCATTTGTATTGTTACTTCTATTATCTACTGTCAATTGTTGGGAGTTTGGGTGAATAATAAATACTTTATCATTATTATATATATAAAGGTTTTGTGCTCCAGCATTTGATAGTTGATAGTTTTGAGTTATACCGAAAGAACTAGTGTTCAGTTACCCAGTCCAAAGAACTATACTAAGTAAAAGTTAACTTACTGATTGCTATCTGAGAACATGTAGTGAATTTACATCGGAAAAATCTCTAACAAAATGATATTCCACTTTATCTACCCTTGTTAATATTATTTATTATTCAACAACTTATGCCGTAATTTTTGAAAAATGTTCTCTAAAATACTATGCCGGCCTTATATAAATCGTACCTATTTTTTATTTGCAAAATAAATGAAGGACTTAATAAACAACTTTATATTGAGAGAGGAAAAGAAATACCATGCATAAATCTTATGCAGACTAAAAAATGGGCATATATGTCGTATGCGACAGCATTAATCATTTTGAAGTTATGTTCTCTCACACACACTGGACGAAAATGAATTTATTCATTTATTG
Source organism: Leptura quadrifasciata (assembly GCA_963675555.1). Lineage (NCBI taxonomy): Eukaryota > Metazoa > Arthropoda > Insecta > Coleoptera > Cerambycidae > Leptura > Leptura quadrifasciata. The sequence continues at coordinate 138,652,340 of OY776675.1, read as the reverse complement.
CATATTTCAGAGACTGGCTGAGAGGGCAAAACTCTAATCGATGCACTTTTTAATTGACACTGGATACCTTTTTAACTCATCAGTAGTTATTACTACCATGTCATAGTTTTAGTAACTACTATTTTCAATTCGTGTGAATTGCGCTTCCGGGTTCTAGATTTGTTGATAGTATAGATAGAAAGGAGTCTGCTTTGAGTTGATCGCAAATACATGGCGGCACTGATTGAAGAAAAAATAAGAGCTGCAAGAAAATTACATAGAAATGAATTTTGATTATATTTTATTTAATCTATTCTCAAGAAAAATAAAACTTATAACTTTCCTTTTATTTAGCCGAATCATAGTTTTAATCTCTCATTGTCAATACAATGAGCAGCAAAAATAAAGTGCATTGCAACCTAGTGGACGTATACCATCTTCATTTCGATATAGTTTTGCAAGTGCACTTCGAAGGTATGAATTTCATGGAATTAAGTTTTCTTAAATCTTTTAAACATATCAATTTACTAAATATTGTCCAAACATTGATTGTGGTGCTCTATTCACATATCGCTTTCTTCATTTTATGGGTTTTTCTGTAACCTAGTTGTATAAAATAGTTCCCGATGCGTACGGCAGCTGTTGCTATGAGTTCGGAGTATCAACTAAGAGAGGGCGCCACTTGGTTGCTGAAAAGTCTCTTTATAAATTTCGCCCAGCCAAGAAGGCAAAATTGCTTCACCAAATTTACTAGATTTGAAAGTAATAAAAAATGTATGATTACTTATTTAAAAAGAAACAATAGCAAAGCAAATTACTAAACAAATATTACCAGAGACGATGCAACTATCAAAAACAAAATTTCTACAAAAAGAACATTTATTATATACAATATGTACACAGGTATAATTATGAAGTTAAATTGCTAATAATCAGCAAAAAGTGAACAATAATAATAATAATAATATACTTTATTTCTCAATTAGTTGTATAAACAAGTAATTGTAGAGAGCGTCAAAGTGCTAAAAAACTAACAATTAAAAATAATTAAAAATATGTAAAAGATAAAAAGTAGTAGTAGTAAGTTTTTAATATTTCAGTAAAATTAGTCATAAAAAGAAATCATCGAGTGAATAACAGGTTTTATCGATAAGAAAAGTCTTGAGTCTTTTTTTAAAAATTAGGATGTTTTTGGATTCTTTTATATCAGATGGAAGAGCATTCCATATTTTGCAACCATTAAAATAAAGGCCTTTTTGATAGCCCGCCGTGGAATGTTGGTCCGGATTAAAGTTATGTTTAAATCTTGTTTCATAACTGTGATCAACTATATTTTTTTTAAACATATTCAAGTTCTTATAAACAGAGCAACTAAGTTCATAAATGTAAGTGCCAGATAATGTTAAGATTTTTAAGTTTTTGAAAATTGGTCTACAAGATTCTCTTCTTGTCAGTTTAGCTAAAATTCTCAAAGCATACTTTTGTAGAATAAAAACGCGTTGACAATGACTACTAGTACCCCAGTTAGTAATTCCATATCGCATATGCGAGTGGAAATTTGCGTAATACAAACTAATGAGAATGTACTGACTGCAGTGGTTTGTCAGTGACCGTAGTGCATAACAACAGGTCCGAAGTTTGTCACAAAGTTTATCTATGTGGATATCCCACTTTAAAGTGCAGTCAAAGGTGATTCCTAATTTTTTGCCTGAGTCATATACATTAAAGTAATCCGAAGGTCGAGTGTCTAATTCACTTTGGTAATTACGGTTTTTAAATAGTATCGAAATAGTTTTCTCTTTATTTAAGTTTATAAAATTTTTTTCAGACCAAAGTACACATTTTTTGTAAACATTTTCGGCCGAATTTATTGCTAAACTGGTGTTAGTTTCTGAAATTAAGAAATTTGTGTCATCGGCATAGCATACAGTCCGCAAGTTATTGATGTCTTTCAAGAAAAAACTAAATCATTGGCGAGGATTATATATATAGCAGAGGGCCCAAAATAGACCCTTGTGGGACACCTTGAGTCACCTTCATAGGACTACTTGTGGTGTGGTTTATTAGTACAACTTGCTGTCGGTTACTTACATATGACTTTATGAAGTCTAATGGTGTTCCTCTAATTCCATATCTACAAAGTTTCTCTAACAGTAACTGATGATCTACGCAGTCAAATGCGCGAGAAAAATCAATAAATAGACCAAATGGGCACATTTTTTTGTCAAGGGCATTTGTAATTTCAACATGAAAGTTATTTAAAGCTGTATCCACTCCTCCATTTTTTACAAAACCATATTGGGCTGGAGACATTATAGTATTACGGATACAGAATGTTAGTAACTGGTCATTTAATGCCGATTCGTAGAGCTTAGAGAAGCTAGACAATAATGTAATAGCCCTGTAGTTGCCGTAAGCATTTGCGTCATCTTTTTTATATAGTGGACATACTATGGAGAGTCTTAATTTTTCTGGGAAAACTCCTTGTTCAAATGACAAATTTATTAAATAAGATAGTGGTTGACAAATTAAAATGTTTGCAATGTTTTAGTAAGTTATTTGATACATTGTCATATCCACTGGAATGCGATGGTTTAAGTTTATTTATTAATGAAAGTACATCTTTGTCACTTATAGGGGAAAGGAAAAACGAGATATTGCCTAGTGGAACATTGGCTTCCAAAAAGTCAAAATCTTTTTGTTTGTTATGTGTTATTCCACTGGTGGTAAAGTGCTTGTTAAAGTTATTTGCAGTTGCACTATCGTTTATCTGAACATTATTTTCTACAATTTTTACGTAATACCGTGGAAATAATGTTTATCCGAGAGTATTGTGTATCTACGATGTTAAATCATTAATAACTTTGCATGGCCATGCTCTGCCTTACAAGGTTTATATCCTCAAAAAGTAACAAAACTGCTACCCAAGGAATCACAACTTTTACATGCGGATTTTGTATCCAAGTCTTATACACATTAGATCCCAATGTAATATTTTACTCCCTTTAATAACAGGCTGGGGGTGGAAATGGGGGTGGTATTTAGGGGGTGGCTAATGGAAAAAAATTTTTTTTAGATGTTTCGTTCTTGTATACACACTAAATCACATTTTAATTTTTTTACCCCCTTTAATAATAGGGTAGGAGTGGCAATGGGGGTGGTAGCGGGAGTAGCTAACGCTAAAAAAATCTTTTTAGATGTTTCGTTTTTGTATACTTATACACTAAATCAAATTTTATTTACTCCCTTTCATAATAGTGTGGGGTGGTATTGGAGGTGATAGTGGGAGGTGGCTGATGCCAAAAAAAATTTTGCGACCTTAACTTTTCGTACATGCTCTAAATTGCAATTTTATGGCCTATTTACCCTTATTTCCTCCATTTACCCCCGAATCCTTCAACGGAATTAGATTAAAATAATATAATCTAGTTCCAGATCTCGTTACGATACATAAGTGTACCAACTTTCAAGTCAATATCATAAACGGTTTCAGAGTAAACGTGCGCACAAGAAAGTTACAGAATACACACAGACCGACAGACAGGAAATTTTTTTCGCTCAAATTTAAAATCTCGACGTTTTATGACATTTGAGCCTATTTCAACAAAAAAAAATTTACTACTATACTTCCACTGGACGTGGAAGTAAAATTTACTCATGCTATGGATTCCGTAGCTTAAATTAAAAATAAAATTCAAAATATATGGTAAAGTTGACTTGAAAGTTTTTACTAAGAGTGAATGACAAAATTAAGCAATTAAATGAGCTTAATATTCATGACAAAATAGAAGATAAAACCTGCTCCAATAACAAAGCTTGCTCCAGCGAAAAACTTGCTCCAATGAAAAACTTCCTCCAGCGAAACTTGCTCCAGCACTGATCGTCTGGCATGAATGGCTAGAATGTACGATATGGTCTGGTCGTCTTCATGACACCAAGTAAGGAGGCTACTATGACGGTCCCTGACGATTATTATAGTTGGTGGTCCACTGGCTGTACATGATTTCATATATATTGTTGCTGGTTGATACATTGGCAGATCACAAAAATTGACTTGAACGTAGATAAATTCAAAAAATAGCCAGTCCCAAACACTCTGTAAGTTTTACAAGTATAAAAACAACCTAATAAAACAAAAAATTAAAGCTCACTCCTATAAGTAGAGGGTAGCACATGAATTTCACAAAAAATACCAAAAAAATCAGGAGGCCTATCGAAAATAAAATTTTCATGCGACAGCTGACCAAGCTTCCACACAAAAGAAATACTGAATTTCGGTTCACAAGATGGTCAAAACTAAACTGGGTTGAGCTCAACAAAAAGAGAAACTTCTTTCCTTTGCACACGTGCCCCGCCAAAGACGAGAAATTCGCCACCTCATTCCTGCAAATCTGACGTCTGTTCCGTGCTGCCAACTTTAGTTTTGTCTCAGAAGACTTCCTGTTGCCAACCAATGAGGAGAAAACAACCTTTACTGTCAAAAAATTTTTGATATTAAAGAATAACCAATGTGAAATTGAAATAATTGTTATGAAACTTTTATCGGTTGATCTTGTCATTTTATGAGTAATGCAACACTAGGTATACTAGTGTACTCCTGGTTGCATACTCATGGCCCCATAAATGTCACAGTAATATTTTAAAATGCTACATTTCTACTACATGTAACTTCGGAAAATTGTTATAAAGTCTACAAAAAATAACAAAATTAACCCGTATATTGAAAAAAATAACCTCTACGCCAATGACGTGTATGCCACAGGAGCAGTGAGAGGCTATTTTTGATATTTCTTTTATTTTTATATTTTCGTTATAATTTATTTGTATTGGTATTTGAAATGATTATGTGAAAATATGTCCCTAACATTACCGAATATTTAAACCGTACAAATAGAAATTTAATTTATTATTCTTCCCCCTCTTCTTCTTCTTCCCTTCTTCTCCTTCTTTTCATTTCGTCTGCTTGTTCTTGATATTATTATTCTTCATAATGATGGAGAAATCTAAGTTGTTAGCACTTTGTTGTGTTACTGTCGTGCTAAATGTCGCAAGGTAAATTGCCGACCTCTGTAGAATTAGAAAATAATAATAATTCGTGATGGTTAGCCACAATCTTGAAAGGCAAACAGGGTAATTAAGTCATTTTATAGTTGTTTCAAATCCTTGAAAAAAGAAATAATTAACTCAACATCTATTAACAGTGTGCTGTTAAAAGCGGCATTTAAAGTATTTAGATATATCTGATTTCATTAATGGATACTAAATAATATCTAACTGTAAAGCTCTTTCTCGTTTAGCCGTAATTCCTCTGGATCCGGCTGATGAAAAGTATAGTGAGCTATTGACATTTTATTTGTTCAATTAAACGGGACCGACGCGACGTGCCTGTTTGATAGATATAGGCTAGTATATTAGTGTTATCCATACATCACTTTTTAATTATCAAAATTTACATTTACATACAGGTAGGGATATATTCAAATTATTGGTCATTCAACTTGATATATTTTTAGTCATCATGATTTTAATTTGATGGATTTTTAAATTAATTTGAATGGATTTCCGGTTTTATAAACACTATTATTTATGAAAGGGAATAATCTCAGTTAAGTGCATTTTTATATTGGCGGTAAATATTTATTTAACCCAGGATACTATTTTTAATTTTAATATGTAAAATTTTAGTCTAATTGTCAGTTTCAAAAATTTAAAGTTATAATTGAAACGTATTAGCAGAGAGAAACTTTTAGTAATGATTAATTAAAATATTCGTATTAGATTTTATGCAAACATAGTAATTTTAGTTTAAGAAATATTGAACAAGATGTCAAAGACTAACTACCTTAGAGAAATTTTAACAATACTTGAAGGTTACAAGTTTTTCAGATTAAAATTGTTAAAATAAACACTTAGTGGTTCGTTTCAATGATCTTGTGACATACTGTAGGCAAACTGAGATGAGCTTATGATGTCATAGGAGATGGAATAGCATTCATTACCTTGTATATGCGCATCTTCTATGGCTGTGGTTCTAGTCAACTCATTAAAATACGCCTTCCTAAGAATTTTATTCATAAGAGCTTCAGCTAAGAATTTTTAGCTTCTAGTTTTCGCAATATTGTTGTCCATTAATGCCAAATTGGTATTCTTGCATTCTTTCTTACGAATTATATTTCTGTTATTGGTGCTATTTGTTTCGGTTTTCGGGGCGACTTGAGAACTAATGAATAATATAATAGCTTAACTATAACGTTATTTTATTATCTAGTGGCCTTCAACTAAAGACGGGTGGCAAAATATTACAAATTACTTTAAAACGCGCTGGTAGTTCATAAATTTTGGAGGTGCATCGGACGGAAAATATTTCAGGATTATACGCCTACCTCATACCAGCGGCATTTTTGTAGATTTCGGCACCCGTGAAAATTTGATTGGCTACTTTAAATGCATCTCACCAATCGTTAACGGAGTGCCAAATTCGATACGGAATGTTCAGACGGTGCTCAAATTTACTATGAAATGTTACTGTACATAATAAGCACGCAAATAAATGAAATATTTCTGTGATTCTAGTTGTGAAGTATACTCAAACAATATTCTTCACAATGAATTAGTCCCTTTTAACGATAGCGCATCTTCACCCAAAAGTGTGGTCGACCCTGTTAATAATACTGACCAAGACTTTACAGAAGAAGCTTTGCAAGATATTTTTACATTGATGCAAGAACATCACAAACATTTTGCACCTCAAGCTTAACAAGAAAATAAGTTCTGCAAATGCTTAATGGCATTAAAACAAAAACATCGTAGGAGTCTGTCTTGTGTACTGCTGGAAGTCCACTAGGGGATCATCACAGGAGTAGTATGGATATTAAAGTTCAACCTACTTCGATAAGTTGACGAAAAATGGGGATTTCAAGAGGTTGCAAAAGGTTACCAATCGGTAGACCACTAAAACAGGAGCCTAAATTAAAAAAAGGAAGCGTAAATTAGCAGAAAACATAGCTATAAGAATCAACCGAATGCCAAGTCTCATAGATTAGGACGTTACCTAAGAATAAATACACACCATACATATACAGGCTGTCCATTTTTCAGGGCCCTCGAGAATATCTCACTTAATATCGGTCGTACAAAAAAAATTATTTTTACAAAAATTGTGCCGATTTATATGACCTACAAAATGGTTTAAAGACATTTGAAATCCATGGCCTACTTTAAGAGTTATGGCGGAAAATATCGAAAATGCGGAAAACGTCTAGGCCAAATATCTCCGTTATTTGAAGATACGAGAAAAATTTTAAGGCGAAAATTTTTTGCAAAACAGGGTGTTTCAACGAGGTTTTATCTATTTTGTTCAATACCACTGTATTTTGAGATTTACTCTTCAAGCTGTTAAAAAAATTATTTTGAAACGGACGGGAAATGGCACCATTAAATAGAGTATTTTCTTCCCTTTTCAATGATAGGTATATCACATACCATATTTATTCATTGGTACTATGTTAGTAATTATAAAAACATTTTTTTAAACCAATTCTGTTTTAACAAGCATTATACTTGCCGTGGAGAAGTATGATTAAATAAAACGATAATTCAATAAATTGTTCAAATATTTGTTATAATAAAACATTAACACAATTAAAAGGATAAAGTAAATTCAGGTAACAAAAACAAATTAATAATAAAAAGAATATAGCACACAGAACATTAATATTTATCTAATCCTCAAAATAATTTTTAAGATATCATATCAAGTGTTCAAAGTGCCCACCGCGATTTCTTATGCACAATCGAGCGCGGCGAGGCACTGCATTTAAAACATTACTCAGCATTTCGGAGGTAACTATAATACATGCCTGTTGAATTCGAGCTTTTAGGTCCTCTACATTTTGCAGTGTCATCGAAAACACGTTATCTTTAATATACCCCCCATAGAAAAAAATCCATTGGGGTTATATCTGGAGAACGTGGGAGCCATCGAATAAATCCATTGGTACCTTTCCAATGTTGAGGCAAAATTTCGTCTAAATAATCTAGGCAAATCTGGGAATTGTGGGGAGGAGCTCCATCTTGTTGAAAATATTGAAAGTTGTGTCGATTCTCTAAAGGTAAGTCATCTAAGAATTCATTAAATTCATTTCTCAAGAAGTTTAAGTACCTTTGACCACTGAGATGAACATCATAAAAATAAGGACCTATTAAATTGGTGCCTAAAATACCTATCCACACATTTATTGAAAAACGATTTTAAAACCCAGTCGGTCTATGCCAGTGTGTATTTTCAGAAGTCCATTTGTAATGAATATTGCGATTAAAAAATCTATTATTGGGAAAATTTACCTCGTCGGACCAAAGTATTTTACTACATATTAATGGATCGGCACGCTTCTTTTCCAACAGCCACCTATAAAAGTCGTTCTCCTTGGTTTGCCCCCGCTTGTGTAGATTGTGAACTTATATTCTACTTGAGCTAATCCAGAGTTAAAATTGCATTGGCAAAATGTAACGAACATATTATAACGATCAATGTGAGTGAAAATCTTTTTGAAAATTCTAAATTCGTCAACCAGTGTGATTGAATGAGAGTTCAAGTATTAACTGAGATGATTTGTCAAAAAATTAAATTGTCAAGTTTGTTCATAGCCAACTATTTTAAAATAATTGAAATAATAGTGAAATCATGAAATACAAACAAATAGTTATTATACTTAAATTAATTGGTAAAGACATTTTAACTTTCTGAGCAAGGAGTGACGCTTTTATGGAGGACCTCTATACATTGGCATAACTGCGAATAATCTTTCCATAATTGCTATGTTGCTTTCTTGATTATTATTTTGTTTTTGTTACCTGAATTTACTTTATTCTCCTTAATTGTGTTAATGTTTTATTATAGCATAGATTTGAACAACTTATTGAATTATTTTTTCGTTTTATTTAATCATACTTCTCCACGGCAAGTATAATGCTTGTTAAAAAAAATTGCAAAAATGTTCGCCTTAGAATTTTTCTCCTATCTCTTCAAATAACGGAGATATCCGCCATACCTCTTAAAGTAGGCCATGGATTTCAATGTCTTCAAACCATTTTGTAGGTTATATAAATCGGGACAATTTTCATAAAAATAATTTTTTTGTACGATATTAAGTGAGATATTCTCGAGTGCCCTGATAAAATGGACAGCCTGTATATAGACATATATAAACTCAAACAGTTATTTTTTTCACGTAACATATTTCTTTTTTAGTTTCATTATATATTCCATAAAAGTTTAATATCGATGTGTTCATGATTGCTAGTGATATTACGTAATCAATAATATATCATTATACTTCTTTATCCAGTTTCTACAATTATCCTGCTAGGGCACATAATCAAAGTATGTGCAAATGTCTCCAGCTCCAGTTTACATGCTATTATATGTACTACAGTAACATTCCGTTTTGCATTTGAGCACCGTCTGAACAATCCATATAGAATTCGGCACTCCGTTAACAATTGGTGGGATAAATTTAAAGTAATCACTCAAATTTCTACGGGTGTCGAAATGCATTACGGGCGCTATGTTTTACAACTACAAAAGGTTTTACAGTGTTGTAACTATGGTTTTATTTAGACAGATGTTGGCAAATAGAGTAGAATTTCAGATGAAGGAATTTTGGAGTGGACCGACTTTTGTAAAGATTTAAAATCTAACAAATTGAACTTTCCTGAAAAGATAGCAATGATGTGAAATTAGATTTTGTTCTAATTGCCGATGAAGCATTTGCATTACATAAACATTTATTAAAGCCTTAAGCGCATTTCGAATTTTTCAAACAGCAATATCACTCATGAACATAAAATCTATCAATTATATTGTGGCGGCTGCTTGCACTTGACACAAATTTCTTCTCGCTCATAGTCCCAGATATTTAACTACATCAACTTTTGATAAAATCAATAAGAAATCCTTTCAAATTGACGAAAGCGAATAGAGGAATGATAATGTTGTTGAGCTTACACCGCTTCAACTTGGAATTTGAAAAATGTTAATGCAGAAGCCAAGCACGGAGATTGATATTGTGACTCCTTCAACGGTGCGGGCAAAGTTGAATGGCAAGAACCTATGGCGTAAAAAGGCATAGCTTGAAGCATTTAGTTAAATTCATCAAAACTATAGACGAATAGACAATTAAAAAATTAAGAAAACAGATACAATTCAAATAATTTGTAAATAAACTCACTTTTGTGTATCACTAAATACAGTATATTGGCTTCCTGAATGTACGGACACTCATCCAATATCTTAGTATGCCGAGGTTAATTTCCTTTTTAAAAAATATCCCAATGACAAGGCATAGAACCTCGGTTGTAGATCAAGTGTGTTTGCTTCTTAATCAAGCAAATACCCATAATCGTAACCATAAAATGAGTATAAATTAAAATATATTGCAAATACCAAACAGGTAATTACAGTATTTTAATTACTTGTTTTTAGTTTTATTATATTTTCAACTGTAAATAAAAATAGGTTTCATTCCCCAAATAAAATTTTATTTGCATGCTGTCATTAAAATAGGAAACGTGCCTTTCCTATTTCAAATAAAATGAGTTGCCATTAATAGTCCCTATAAAAATAGTTTGCCTTATCGGTTTTGTAATTAGAGGAAGCGGAAGTTTCGGCCGAGGGGAATCGTAATCACGTGCCAACAAGGGGGCACTATCGATAACAGTAATAGAAGATAATATGGGAACCGTGGAAGCACACACATTGTCTCTTTGCCCGTGTTAAGGGGTGATGAGTGGAAAAGAAAGCCACATTCACGAGCATGTATTACCTAGAGATTAAAACAGAAATTTTAAGGTTGATTTTCTAATAATACTCTAGTATAATTTGAAAATCTGATATAAAGAACTTATAATGTTGTTTACTACGTAGCAATAATTGAAGTGCCGGGTGGATAAAGGAAGTTGTCTATCAAAAACGCTAGACGCTATGTTTGACATTTTGTTAAAAAATGAGTTACTGTTATGGAAAAAGGTTGTAAGTTACCCACTTTCACATGCAACCAGCGCAAATATAGCATAAACTTCAAAATAGCACTGAATGGACGAGGTAAATTAACTGGTTTTTTTTCGATTTATGCATGAAAGAGATACCACCTTTGTCCACTTTATTTAAGTATTTACCTCGTTCATCCATAAATGTTTTGAAGGTTAATAAAATTACTGTTTGAACTTAATGAATGAAGGAGGCAAGTGGTGGCACTTACCTCCTTCTTCCGTAAACTATTGACTCCTTTTCTCTTTAACTGCCGATTAAACCATTCAACTTCCCTCTTTATTGCTACACGGAGTTTTCCTTCAAAATCCATAACCTTCTTTTCGGCGCCAGTAACTTTTCCTTCGATGTTATCAACTTTTCCTTCGATGTCACCGACTCTTTCTCCAACCTCATCTACTTTTTCTTTGATTTCATTCCTTTCAGCCGTTATAATGCCAATATCCTCCTTAATGTCATTTTTGATTTCATCAGTTGCTGAAAAAATAGTGTCATGTTATACTTGCATGATTTTCCGTAATTCCTCCTGGCCTGTCATTCCTCATGAAGTCTTATTTCCAGATCTTCTATCATTTTTCTCAATTCTTCCTGACGTCGTCGCTATTGTTCTTCTCTTTCTTCTTGGTGTCTCTTCTTCTGATCTAAAATCATTTTTCTCAGTTCATTATTGTCTTCTTGTTGTAGTTCTTTCGCTTCTTTTTCTTATAGGCGTCTCTGTTCTTGTTCTTCTTCTCCCTTAACGTCACTTTTCTTGTCCTTCCCTTTTTGTTTGCCTTTTGTTTTTCATTTCTTATTTTTCTTCTTGGCGTCTCTTTCCCTGATGAAACATAATTTTTCTAAATGTCCTGCATTTGGTTTTCAGTAAGTATAGTTCTTGTTTCCATCAGAAAGTTCTCGAAGTAGCACTAACAAGTCCTATTTAGAGTGTATATTCGGTAAAATTCTAATATTTCTACAAATTCCAGAATGTAATATTCTAAAAAAAATTTCCAAATTGTTCTGAATGGGTTTTATTTAATCTATATCACTTTCTAGTTGAAAAACTTAACTAAACTGCGAAATAGAATGTTCTAGAAATTTTCTTTAACCAACACAAATAAGTCTTTTATAAAGTATAAATCACATTTCAGATGAAAGAACTTAATAAACTATACGAATTTCAAAATAGAATATTCTAGAAATATTTTACATTAACACAAATAAGTCCTATCTAAGGTCTACATCACTTTCCAGTGCATAGAACTTCACTATCTCCAGTGGTTTCCAAATAGAATATTATGGAACTTTCTCGAATTCTTCAGGAATCTTCTGCTGGAATTCCGTTTCTGACACCAATTGTCACGTGCTTATACCCTTTTCGTATCCACAAAAATAATTTCAGAAAAATAGGAATGAATATGCCTAATAGAATGGTTTATCTTTAAATAAAAAATATGGTTGCTATGTTTGAATGTTCAAAGCAAAATATCAAATGTACAATGAATATTAATAGAGCTTGTTTTATAAAATATACAGTGCTGTTTATAAAAATATTTTTTTCCTGGCTGGGAGCATGTTAATGGAAGAAACCAACACAACTACTGAGAATAATAACCAACTAAAAATAGAAAGGCCATCCTTTAAGGGGATTGGGTGAATTATGAATACACTAGTAAAAAGTCAATTACACGGGAAAGGAACAGAAAGAAAAAAAAAACGCAAAACCACAAGTAAATCTCAGTGGTATATATATTATGGAATCAGAAATGGAAGAAATAGAACACTCGCAAGAATAACTCTACAATAACTCTAGAAGTAAAAATACCACGACATAATACGACAACTTGTTTCACAAAAACTACACCTCGTTTCCTTTATTCTTAACCATAGCGTGATGTGGCTCTCGCTGTTAACAACAAGCATTATCTAAGTCCAAACCATGAATATACGTATATTTTAGGTTCCTTTTTCTGCGTTAAGCTTTAGATTATGTTTGGTTACCGTATGTTTTTCCCTGTGTTATTTTTCCCCTGTCATCGTAGTCCTCCCTGTATTGCCTATTTTAAAATGCCCTGAGAGGCCCCAGGAGGAAAAGCATGTGTCCCTTTATATCCCTTTTTGTTTTCTTCATTTTTTTTCTATTTTCTTCCTTTCTCTTTCGTTTTTTAGCTAGAATTATAGGATATTTGGTCTCACTAGTTGGTATCTTAATATCTCGTATATTTAATAAATTAATTTAACCCCATTGAAACAATTATAAAGTAGACAAGTCGTGATTAGCAGTATGGCCTTCGAACGAAAGCCATTAAAAAAAAGAGTCCAAACTAGCGTATATGTAGCCGTCGCAAGAAGTGGCAGTAATGTCTACCGCATGCTGGTAAATCAAGACAAATCAAGTCAAACTATCACGAAACGAGTTGCAGTCTGACGTTGTCAACTATAATTATTTATTTGATAAGTAACAATAAAAGAGGTACTGACAGTGTACTTAACCCCAGAGGAATTTTTATGTTTAGGTATGCAAATATGTATGTACTTTTTATATGCAACTTAATCACTCGTAATGTACTGCTTCCTTCATACGATGTTAAAACCTTAACATTCCGTCATTTCATTTTTACCGCAAAAAATGCTCATATCAAAATAAACAGTATCCTAATAATGAAAAATAAATATAATATTCTGTTGTGCCTTCAAATGGCTTGAACTCGTTAAACTGGCAAACACCAAAATTATTCTATAAAAGAGGTATATTTTTTTAATATGCAAAGGTAAACTGCTTGAACAGAATAATTTGCTTACTTTTCATTATATATACGATAATATGATTTGTTATGAAAACAGATCTAACCTGCCGCATGTAAGGGTAAAAATAATTAGGATATTTCGAAATATGTACACATATTTTTTATAATTATTAATATTTTGTGTACAGAATCTGTTTATTTTAAGACTTTTTTATAAAAATAAAGACAAAATTTTTACGATTGTGAGAAATTTATCTTGGTTAAATGTAGTCATAGATTCTAAAATAATTGTCGAAACTAGGATCATACGTTTATATTAGTAATTTTTTGATTGATAAAATTTAACAGGCAGTTATGTTGAAGTTTAATAAAAAACATTTCTAGGTTTTATCTACGATCATTACTGTAAATAGTAAAAAGCACACTACTTATCTAGTCTGGTCGATAGCGCGAGGTGGCAATCGTGATTAATCACACGGGTATCGCACTACCGGGTTCGAATCCTAGCTCCGGCACTGTCGGAGGAAATGGTTTTATGTCCGCGTTTTTTCAATGTGCAACCCCCTTCCGCACAAGCCATGGCTTCTGGAATTTTTATCTCTCTTGTCAATTTAGTTTACAATCAATACATTAAAATTAATTCAAAATCAATTAATTAAATTCAAAATTAATTTAATTAATTAAATAATTACCTACTTTAATGATTTATTCTAAAAAGCAACTTTACAGCTTGATGTATCAATTATAATTAATTTACTAATTATCAATTTGATTTATTTATTTAACAACCTGTTGAATATTATCAAGCTTGACTTTAAATTTAATTTGAAGTTTTATGCATAGAAGCTACTTATCTTCAAAATAATATTGTATATATTATTTAACCAAATCATCAGGTTTGATATTTTTTTTGGCTTTTGTTAAGGCGTTTAAACCTTTATTACTTTATTAATTAATACAAGAATCGACTAGACAGAAGTTATTTTGCAATCTTTATATTTAAACTTTTTTTGGATTCGAATATTGCCTTGCAAGTAAATAAATTGTCAAAAATATTTAGATTGGAAGCTCTGCGAGATAATTAGAATCTGAAGTGCAATACCAGGACTTCCCGCCTTCAACTACACTCAATTTGGAATTCTAGAAAATTGGTATTATATCCTCGATTATTTTATTTTTGTATTAAATTCCTTTTCGATAATGCAATTTTCTTGATATCAAATTTGATCTAAAATTTATTTATTTAAATAAACATATATTTTCTTTAAGATTTACTGTTAAATTTTCATTGTGGGAATCACCTTTTTAAGTTCATATTGTAAAATTTATTTATTTATATAATATATTTTATTATACATCTTCTTAATGATCTATTTTCATTACCATAAATTTCAGTCTTATTTATAGGAGATTGGTTTTAAGGGAAAAAGCGACCAATCAACTAATTCTTCACTATATATGGTTCACGAATAACATCAATTTTTCATTGGCCCCTGTTCCCAAATAAAAAAAATTTGTCTTATATGTCACGCACACAAAAGGGCAAGTTTCACATCTCTTGGAAGTTATCTGAGCCCACGACTCCGGCTAAAACCAGCTAATCGTACGCATGTGTTGCTTCGTTTATTTATCAACATAAACAAAAGAGGAATAAACAGGTAACATTATCTAGTGGTAGCAGACGTAGACGTAGAGCTTGACTTTAGCTGTAGCCTTAAGTGCTGCCAAAATTTCAGCATATCCGCTGGTTACGAAAATTTAAAAAAATTATGTAGTACTAAGATGAACCAATAATCTAGATATCTACTGGTCTATTTTTTGTTATTTTTCTGTTTATAAATATTACACCGAAATTCAGAAAGCACATATATATATATATATATATATTGAGTTATATCAACACGTTTCAAATAATAATAATAATAATAATTGCCTAAAAAATAATATCTTCAGGGCCAATTTTATGTTTTTCGGGTAACTAATGTTTTACAAAAACATGTTAATTAACAGACCTCAACTTATATTTAGTTTTTAAATTTCAGGTATGACTTTTATGAAAAAATTAAAAAAATTAAATAAACAAGAAAAGTAAATTCACAGATACATATTGTTTTGTTTATCTTTGTACTAAATAACTTTTCATAACTTTCATAAACAGACGTCTGCTAGATTTCGACGACTAGTGGGACATTAAGTTCGCTAGAGTAAAAATGAGTGAGACTTATTTCAATCAATGACCGACATCACTGATTTAATTCAGATATGTATGAAAAGATTCATGACAACTTAAGACTCACAAACTAAAATGTATTATCACCTCCTTGCCACCCCTGGTCATAAATAAAATACTTTCTTCGCAACTACTGATTATAGAATCGATACCATTGTCTGATTCATAGTCTGAATAAATTTGCAACTATATCAGTCGTCGTGATTTGGAATAATCCTCATTGTGTTATCTGTATGCGGTTGATAATACACGCTGCGGTCTCTCTATTTTGCAAAGCCGATGCATAATAATCTAATGGTAACACCCCTCGCCGATAAGCTAATGTTAAATTTTCTAATTTGCATCAAATGTTGAGTTTTAGCTAAGCGCCTTTTGGCGCACAATATCATTATTGCGGGCGTACACAGAATAGTTACCTAAAGGAAAAACATTTACCGAAGTTGGTTATGTTCCCTCACTGTTTTGGTATAATATGAGTAGGAGTGAACTGCGGCGGTTTATGTTAATTTAATAGATTCCGAATAATGTTGCTGTTAACAATACATTCTAGTTCTGTGAGAAACATTTGAATAGTTTGAAGATGGCTTAAACATAACCAATCAATCAGTCAATCAATTTATTTATGCTAATAACAAAATTTCCTTAAATAAGTCAATTAGTTTAATACTAATATTGCCCGGTACAATTAACACATACAATTAATTAATTCTAAAAAGAGATTAGAGGTTGAATATTTTAAAAACTGAAATTTATTATATATTATAATATTGTATAAGAAGAAATCTGAGGGCAGACTTTTAATTACAAGGGGGGCATTTAAAGACATTGAACTGAAATTTAGAAGTGGATAGTCAAGACAGATTATAAAAAAGAGAATCAAAGAAGGCTGTAATTACAATAAAAGAAGATAAAGTGTGAAATTTTAGGACATTTTAAGGCTGTAGCAAAATTAACTAGTCAAGGACAATTAACAATTTTTTCAAATCAAAGTTTAGCTTTATATAAATCTTTATTCACAAAACAAATAATGAGAATCATTTCTGTAACTAAATTTTATTAACCTCACCAGAATAAAATTGTGAGAGATTACTAAAATTGGTCCAAAAACTAAAGTTGAGATGATAACATCGAATCTATACGTTTTGAGGTCCCAGAAACCCAAAAAAGTGGTTTTTGAAAGATTTATGTGTGTGTGTGTGTGTATGTATGTATGTGTGCTAGTAACACGATAGCGCTGAAACTACTTAACGGATTTGAATGAAACTGTGCATGGGGGTTTCTTTAGTGCTCCAGAATATCTGAAAAGGTGTTGATTGATATTGGATTACCTTTAGTGCCGTTTTGGTACAACAAGTTGTTTATTTTATAATTACTTTCAATTTGCAATTTAACCATTGAAAGCAGATACAATTTTGATTACGACGATATATCACACTTCCACCCTTTCGATTTGGTTTCCATGAAAATTTTAGAAACAAAGCAAATGTGAAGCATAGATCGCATTCCGCGTGGCATGGTCGATGAGCGTACTCGTCCTATTCAACAACTATACAACTTTACTGTGCCGTTTTTAAATATATATACACACAAATCGAAGAATTACACTACAAATATTCGCCTAAAATCCAGTAAAATTACTGAAATGCAAGCTACCTAATGTTTCATTTAACAAAAACAGCCATGAGCGATATATTTGCAATGA
Source organism: Leptura quadrifasciata (assembly GCA_963675555.1). Taxonomy (NCBI): domain Eukaryota; kingdom Metazoa; phylum Arthropoda; class Insecta; order Coleoptera; family Cerambycidae; genus Leptura; species Leptura quadrifasciata. Next base: position 138,634,656 of record OY776675.1, on the reverse strand, counting down.
GCAAATCTTGACGATTGTCGTTTGTTTCCCGCGCCATTTTACATAATAGTTTGTTATTAATATCATATGCTTTCTGCACCTATGTTGGTGAATTTATTATAGATTATCACTTTACAAATTTTCAGTTTGTTACTTTACGAATCCGTAATATTTAGGGTAACTAGACTTTCTTAGTTGTTCAAATGATGTTTTTTTTATATACATTTATTTAACGTCGGCCTATTTTCGCTACTCAGGCCTAACACCGACGCCTGTAGACGAGCTACCCCCAACCAGGAATTTTGCCGAACCTCTTCCTTTAAGAAGAGTAGGGATCTTTTACTTGCCTAATATTTAATAGACAAAGAACCGACGGCTTTACATCCCCTCCGAAGGATGGTATATCCCCTATACAACCCTCGCCTAAGGTTGTATAGCTTCCGCGCATACACTGATATACAAGCCGCTGGAAGATGTGTGAGGCGATGATGCGGTCTTCGTTGGAACGGTCACCCATCCAACTACTAACTGCGCCTTACGTTGCTTTACATCGCATATCGAAGTATATACATAGTAAAGACGCACCCACGCTCGCCCCTGTATCAAGTGATGTTAAACGTGTTAATATGATAACAGTATATTATTCAATGAGCGATAGTGTAGATAATAACTCGCGCAGATGAAATTTGCAGCGTGAGTCGCAGGCGAGTGTTGTAAATTCATCAAGTTGAGGGTTTATTTAGTGCTCTCGAAGATCTGAAAAGGTTTTGGTTAAGATCAGATAACATCAAGCTCTGAACTTGCTGCTCAGATAACTGAGCTAGCCTGGACATTGAAATCGCAAATCGCATATCATTTCGCAACATATCAGGAGTTATACTTACAAAAACTTCGCGGATACGATTTTGTAAAATTTCAAGTGTTTAAGGGGGTGTATTTTTCACATAACTCCAAAAATTCTATAATGTTTAAATAAGGTACAGGTCCATTCGCTGCAATTACTCTCCCATTATACTGGTTTACTAAGTGGGCCATAACTCGAAGGGTATTATGAGGCAGAGCCATATCTTTTTGAAAATACGTTTGTTCTGAAATTGCAAGTGGTAAGCTCCTCAACATTTCTTCAATATTCTGAATTCTGAATATCTCTCGCCTGTCTAAGGTTCTTGAAAGTAAAAGGGTCCAATAATTCTTGTTCTAATCAACCTAGCCCACACATTTAACTCAAATTTTTCCTGAAAATGATGTTACCTCATTAAATGTTGATTTTCTTGAGCTCAATATCTATTATTTTGTTTATTGAACATTCATTTGACTGTTCGTGAATCTCGACTTGTTCACAAAGTCACAAAAAGCTGATATACAGTTACTATCATCTTCGTACAAATGCTGCTTCAATTGATATTTAAACGAGCGGTAATCATACTTTTGAGAATCTTTCTTGCTGACTCATGACTAATTTGCACCTCGTGGCCAATTCCTCTAATAGAAGCAATTTGATTCACTTCTACAAATGCCGGCACGTTAATTTCTGTCCCTTCATCAACGAAAGAAATTTCACGATTGTTAGCAATTCCATTCCTGAGTTGTTACCTTGCAATTGGAACATATTGGAAACATGGATGATGTCTATTCGGATACTTTCGCAACGCAAGACGGCGCAACACCCTATTATGTTATAATTGTAAGAAAATACTAAACAAAAGATTTCCTAATAAATGGATTGGATAAAGAGGTGTTATTAGGTGACCAGCTAAGATCACCAGATTTTATATCGTTGGATAATTCCTATGGGGATATCTCGAGACTAAAATATATGCAACAAAGCCAATTAACATCGATGGTCTCAAAGAAGCAATATGTTCAGCTCATCAAAGATAATTCAAAACTAAGAAAATGTACAGGCTGTTCCATTTTTAAGTCACCTCTCTTGCACTTGTTGAATCATCCTGTATATTTCAAATTTTATGTAAAAGATATACATATTAGATTAAAAATTGACTTTTTCTATATCGCAATTCCTATAAAATCGTTATAAATAATTTTATTCGGTAAATAGTTTCCGTACTGTATATTTCTGTGCTAGAACTGTTGTACACTTTATTTATTATTTATTTATTTTGTTAATTGTTGTCTTTTGTCTAATGATAACTATTTTTTCTGTTTTTTATTATCTTATATTTGTAACTCACTAATCTGTGAGAACACAATTTTGTATATATAGCCAGTAAATCTAGATATTTATTTTAGGTTGTCCCAAATTAATTATTGAAAATTTTGAATATATTTTCTATATTAGTTTGCGTTTTATAAACCAGAGAATAAAGCTTAATTTCAATTTGAATTTAAATCTTCGAAAGATTATATCTAAAAAATTAAATTTATTTTCAAGTATCTGCGAAAGGTATCCCATGGAGTCACGAACCATTCTATATACTAACGAATAGACAGTAGGGGCGCACCTCTGTCATGGGCAAACATTTCTTAACCAACATTAAACATTTTTATTCTTTAGATATTGGAATCATTAGTGAAATGGAAAACTCGTAAATTCTCGTGCGAGTTTAACAGTGATCACTTTTTAATGGATGAAAGAAAATTATATCATTAACGTGAAAGGCCCTTTGCTTTATAGATAGATATGTGCTAGTAATGAAATGACTTTCCAATATCCAGAACCAGATAAAATTAAGTGCTAAAGTAATCAGACTCTTCTTAGTATGGAGAAACTAGGTTAACTCATTTCCATAAGAGACAGATTTATAAAATTTCGTAATCTTTTTGCACAAATTATTTCCTACCAGTAAAATGGTTTGTGAGATTGCCCGAAGGAGCAAGAAAACTTTACTCATTGCAACAATTATTTGTCCAGCTACAGTTATTACTTCATGATCATATTATATGTAACTAATAGCGCTGTAAATATTATTTATACAACTATTATATACAAGTGACGTACCTAATTTGCTCCTAGTATGATTTAACTAATTTGCTCATACCAATTCCTGTAAAAATTATGAAACATTAAATCATCTGTTTAAAATCATACCTTGCAAACAGAGTACAATACACAGAAGTAGATTCAGCCAGAGCAACTCTGGATGCAGTTGAGTATGACGTACCGCAAGGGACAGTGCTGGGGTCCATACTCTTTATTATGTATTTGAACTCTTGGTTTGATTTACAAATCTGTGGGTCAATAATAAACTACGCCAACCACAGTGTACTTTTCTGCAAGTATTTAAATTAAATATACTTAAAAGTAAAAGTGGAAAAGGACCTGAAAAATGTAAAAAATTATTTTAACAGCTTACTGTTAAAATAATTGTACGTGTTCAAGGAATAGAATCTTTACAAAGATCCAGGGGAAATGTTGTGTAAAGGTAATTTACACATGTTCATTGGCTTAAAATATGTTGGTGCAAGAGTTATACTGTATATTTACATAACATATTCAGAGAAAACAAAAAGGCCTCAAAAATATTTAAGTTTCAACAATAGGTAATTAAAACATAATAATTTTAGTCGCAAACTCCTCTATAAAATCCTTATTTTACTATAAGGAACATAACCAGACTGCAACCAACAGCTACTCTCCGGGCTATGTGCCCCGCCGAGCGCTGAATTACAAGTTACAAGCCTGGCGCGTTAAGTGTAATAATTGCATATTACCATCAAAACGCTAATGCTTCGATTGCAACAAACACCAGCCGAAAGACTGATCCTACTTAAAGGAGCTCTCGTGAGAGTCGTCACACACCACTTGCAGACTGCAGTTTCGAGCTGTTGGCTCTCGTCAGTGCAAGGTAGGCATGTGACGACCGACACCAGAATCACTTGACTATTTAGTACATTTCGGTATCTTTGGGATAGCTACATAAATAGTCAGTAGGTGCCATCTAGCGGTCCAGTGTCTGTTGCAGTCGAAAAATAAATAGCCTGACTGGGCTTAGCATAGGTATAGGCATAGGTAATTAGGTACGTTGATAAAAATAATTTTTTATTTTGCGCAATATGAAGATGGCAGCAGTCATCGAAAGTAATTACTGATAATTAATATACAGAATATACTGATTTAATGAATAGAACTTCAATTTTACAGGAATATTTAAAAAGATATTGAGAATTTTACTAGATTTACTTTTTGATAAAATAAAAACATGAACGCTATCATCATAGTCGTTTCAACCTTATCTAGGCTGTGTTGATTGTACGAGTTATGGCGTTGTTGTCCGTGTTTATGTGAATTTCGTAATTATTGTTCTTGATTGTAGTGACTGAAGGTATTATACACTAAGAATTACATATTTTTGAATTTTGAACAGCAAAATGGTGTGTTATACATGTTATGCAAAATATATTTTTTCAAAATTTCGAAAACATAAAAATTTCGAATTTCCTTGTACTCAACAAAAATATTTTGTTTTATTTGCTTGCGTACCGACCTTATCAAAGCCATATATTATGTATTAACATAAACTTTATAATGCATATTAATGCAATTTTAGATTAAAGTATCAAGTTACATATTTATAAACAATTAAAATCTACAAAGTTTCATATTTTCATTCAAAATAAACATTTTGCAGCTTTTTAAAAAAATTATAGGTCTCTCAAGACTCAATTAAGCCATGTCTTTGTTTTTCATTTCAGTAGAAAATATAAGAAGTAACTTGCTTATAACGAAAAAATTTATAATTTAAAAAAGTTGCGTTCCATGTCCAGTTGAAGTATAGTAGCGCAAAAAAATAAATATATTTTTTTCGAAATAGGCTTAAAATATCATAAACGTCGGGATTTTAAATTTGGCCGAAAAAAAAAATTCTGTCTGTCGGTCTGTCTGTCTCTAACTTTTTTTTGTGTGTGCACGTTTACTCTGGAACCGTTTATGATATTGACTTGAAATTTGGTACACTTATGTATTATAACAAGATCTAGAACTGGATTTTGATCTAATTCCGTTGAAGGGTTCGGGGGTAAATTTGGTAAATAAGTGTAAATAGGCAAAGCAAGCAGGTAAGAGTTCATAAAATTGCAATTTAGTACATGTATGAAAAGTCAACGTCTCAAATGTTTTTTTGATCAGCCGCCCCCCTATCACCCCCAATACCACCTCCACACAATTATAACAGGGAGTAAAAAATTTAAAATGTGACTTAATGCGTATACAAGAGCGAAACATCTCAAGAAATTTTTTTGGCGACCGCCCCCATTGCCACCCCCACCCTATTATTAAAGGGAGTAAAAAATTAAATTGGGATTCTCTGTGTGTACGAGAACAAAGGGCCGCTAAAATTTATTTTGGCGTTAGCCACCCTCTCTACCACCCCATTGCCATCCCCACCCTAAAATTGAAGGAAATAAAAAAATTAAATTGCGATTTAGTGTGTAATGTGTATACGAGAACCAAGGGCCTCTAAAAAAATTTTTACCATTGGCCACCAGCTCTACCACACCCATCTCCATCCTATTATTAAAGGGAGTAAAATATTTCATTGGGATTTAGTATGTATATGACTTGGATGCAAAATCTGGATATAGAAGTAGTGATTCCTTGGGCAGCGGTTTTTTTCTCATTATCCAAAAATATACAGGGTCGCTGATATGTATGGAAACGGTCAATTACCTCCTAAAGATAGTTAGCGAAAAATGTTAAGATACAAACATTTTAGGGCTTTCTAAGATCTATTACAATAAAGGCAAATTAAGTATGCAGGATCATTCAAAAAGTCATGATGAGACAATGTTCCTTTTTCATGAATGGAACAAACTGTATATTATTCCATATTTCAATTATACTCGAAATCCTAAACAAAATTTATATAGCACATCATATACTTAAACTTAACCATTTCCAAGATATAGAGCTTTGAAAATCGTTTTCTTATAAATTATATAATAGTTAATTATTAGGCTAGTGAGTTATGTTACATATTATATAAGTCACGCAAGAAATGTTTAGCCCGCGAGCCCGAAGGGAAGTGACTCATATGTAATAACTCACGTGTCCAACACAATATTTTATCCAACACTTTCATGTAAATGCCTTTTCAGTGAAAAACAATAAAATTATTAAAATGTCATTTCATCAATTTTTTGTCAGTTGTCAATGTCAAAGTCAACAGTGTTTCTTCAAAAATATAATATGCAAGCAGCTTGTTACTAAGTAAATTCTGAATGGATGAAACCAGGGGTTTGTTTAATAAACATTGTGTAATTAGCATCAAAATGGAAAATTGTGAAAGATATAATATGGAAATTCCGACCGATATTTTGCAAGAAGCTAAAGAAGCTACAGCCAATTTAATTCCAGAAAAACCCAAAGTAACCTATTTTAAAGAATATCTTCTTTTATATTAAAATTATTCTTCAGTGACCAAATCACTTTATCTCACTAGTGACCTAAAGTATACTTTAGCTCTCTATTCCTCCAACTATTGGCCTAACAATAAAACAAAACCTTCCCCCGTTAATTTCCGACTCTTGTTCTAAACAAATCGAAAATAAAGATAATAAAATATGATAAATTTAAATGTAATTAATTATATATTCTCCTAATTATAATTATTTCACTTCTTTATATTATATTATGCTACCACTTTATATTATATTATAACTACAAACCTATAAATCGTAATATTCGTAGAAAATGCAACGAATTTTAACGTACGAACACAATGTTAAGTACTGCTCCTCTCCCCCTCAGGTCTGATAACACATAACGTTAACGAATGGAATTGTAAAATTAATAACAAATATATTAACTATATAATTACAAAAAATATACAACTTGTAAAAAATGTTGCAGTCATAAACAAAAACAAAAATTTCAAGCTTTAACAACGTTTGTAAGATATATCTGACGCAAATTACGAATACCGTTAACGGACATGGAAATCGTATCGATTTCATCATATTTTTAGGTCAAACGCACCCAGAAAAGCAATGCCTGTCAATATACCTTTAGATCAAAATACCTTTCATTCCGGATTTTAATAAAACGAAAACGAAACTCTGAACTTGTAATATATTTCTTTAAGTTAAACTAAATTTAAGATTTATGTATAGAGTTGTTCCCATGTCAATATGAGTGAAATTTATTTCGCTACGCCTCTGCACGTGGCTTCAAATACCGTTTGCAAAACACGATTCGTTTCAGTTTGCGTTGAAAAGTGTATCGAATTTGGTATGGGACGCGCTTGGAAAAATTACAGCATTCGATTGCCTCTTTAGTAATTTATCATCGGATCGTAATGTGATTATTATCTGTTCAATTTTTTATTCAGGGATTCTAATGATGTTTGTTTAGGTCCCAGAAAGACATTTATATTTATAAAAGTGCCATTGTGAGTAATAAATCGTTGAAATTAAATGGGGGGGGGGGGCTTCATGACAAAAATCACATTTATATTGTTCGAAAATACACTGGACGTGAATATTTTACAATTAGGTTTCACGTAACAGTTGTTCGCTTGTGCTTAACAATTTATTTCTTAAGGACTTCTTCAAACAAATACAAAATAACTGCAATTGAATACACTACATAAAAACCATCAATATATAATACAAATGAAAAAGGAATTTTATCAATAATTTAAACAGAAAGACAATATATAAGATGAAATATACCTACTTAATATAGCAACCTAGAAATTAAAACTGTATCTAAAAAAGCAGCTACTGACAAGGGCTTTTCGATTAATTTTTATCTACTAAGTATCTACTATACTCTTTTACGTTAACAATGCTTCTGAATGTGATGAAAAAAGCTCGCAAATGCTAATGCTATACATGCCGGCCATAAAAAAATATGTTACCCAGATTATTAACTACTGCCTGGAAAAGGTAGACAATTTTCAATTTTCTGTCTTTAATAAATAATATAAGCTGCTAGTAGACAACTAATCAGGTTTCAGAGCTGGCCACAGCACGAGTACGGTATTGGTAAATATTTTAGATACACTAGCCAGAGACCTTGATGAGTTACTGGCGAGCATACTACTTCTGTTAGACTTTTCAAAGGCTTTTGACTCAGTGGATTATAACTTATTGATAGCAAAATTGAGATTTTACATCTAAATGATATGTTGTTAATGTTTTTCCGTTCATATTTGGGAAATCGCCATCAAATTATCCGCATGAACTTAGGTATGTCTTCTTCGGGGTTAGTCACATCTGGAGTTCCGCAAGGCTCCATATTAGGTCGTTTTTATTTCCAGTATACACATCTGAGGGGGGGGGGGGGCTGAAAAATGCATTCTTACAATGCCTTCCCTTTCTGAAGTTGTATGTTTATTTAAAAATAACAAATCAACGTAAATGTTGATTTTGGCGCAATAATGTTAGAGGTTAAAAAAATAGCTTATATAATGACAATAAGCGTTGTTGTCGATACATTAGATCAGCCTCAAACACCGAATACATAAAAATAGAATATGCTATGTATATTCAAAGACGGTATGGAGAAAATCGTTTTTTAGAATACAATTTATTAATTTGTTCTCCAAAATTAGGTTTTTCGATACGGTTTTTTCTCAAGGAGCTTAGATAAGTTGCCGTTTTTGGTTACAGTTTTTTTGATATTGATGACATACTCCCTTGAAGTAAATTGCCTATAAATGCTTATTAACATTCTGGGGTTGATAAATATGTTATGGAAATAGTTCTTCTCCTCCCTCAGAGCTGCACGCAATCTCTGTCTTAAAACAGGATCACCTCGACAAACATCCAGCCATAATTTGTGACTTCTGGCACCTGCCAATAGCGACTTGGGATCCAAGTATCTGAAATTAAAAAAAATTATTATTAATACAAGCATTCAAAAACAAACATAATTGAAACACAATGAAAATAAAAACTTACCTAAAAATAGCCGACCACATCTCCACAGGAAGAATTCGTAGTTGACAAACGAGCGTGAATGGTAGTAGCGAGAACATCTTTTTTCGAACTCAAGAATCGGAATGATAAAAACAAATCAAAATCTTCAGCTTTTATACGTATTGAAAGTCGTTCATGCATAACGGTCACGGTCGAGAGCATTCAAGTACATCGGTGCGTGGAACAAAGTAAGTTGAAAATGATTTTCTGTGGACCACGCTGAAAGCCTTCTGCTGTCACGCTAAATGGTGGTTTATGCTTGAAATTATTTTAATAATCAGAATATTCACAACGGAATATTACTCCATTGTTACACCGAATCTCAAAATCTACAGATCTACAGCCTATCGAACATATTGTCACGTATTTACACCCTCCACACCCCCAAACGTAGGTTGAATAATTGCAACACGGATTGTCACTAACCACTGATTTATTTATCACTTAAGCAATAACTAGTCGTTATAATAACACAGTAATTGTAACTCTTATCTACTTATAGACTCACTACTATAATTCGCAACTTGTTACTGTTCTCTATCCTATCTAATCACTAGGCTCATCTGTGAACTGTACTGAACTGACTCGATGCGCTGATGCCACTTCTGATATACTCCGTGGCACTTATTCTCGATTCATCCATTTCACTCCAGGCTGTTCCAGACGACTTTTCCTCTCTTCTGGTATACACTCCATAAGGAAGCGCCACTTCTGGGCCGACTGGTGAACTATTATCCTATGGTAGCTAATTAGGCAGGCTTTTCTACTCTGCTACTAAGGATTAAACCTCTCTTCGTAAGAGGGCGTGGGCGTGCAAATAATATGTTATGCGTGAGGTGCGAAAGAATTCGACATACATCATCCAGCCACCAACTTGAGAACGGCTGGACCGATTTGGCTAAATTTTTTTACAATGTTCGTAATAATCCGAAGAAGGTTTTTAGGGAAACAAAAAATGATAGTCCGGAGAAGGGTTCTAGGGAAAGAAAAATTGAAAAAGTTATCCGGAAAATTGGAAAATTCTGGAAAAACTGAAAGTGCTTTTTGTGACAGGACAACGTCTGTCAGGTTGTTAAAGAACACCCCAAAACCCTCGATAAAATTTTGGAAACTGTAACAAAATCCGACTTGAAAAGCGTGCTTTTTATGCAAACATTTCAAAAACTCATCAAGGAATGTAATTTTAGAAAGTGTAGTAAATGTCGCTGCACGGGGACGTAATGTCGCCCCGAACACCAAAATTTAGAAAGTGTAACTAAAATCGAAATTTAAAAATTAAAAACCCTTTTACGAATCCACGTTGTTAAGCACTTCAACTCATGCGTTGTGTTAAATATGAAGACAAGTTAATCCAGTCTCTAGTCAAAGTATATCGAGAGTTTTAGCGAAAATAGCCTTTAGCGACAAGGGTCCCCTATCATTTTCTAGCAGTCGATTTTGATGGGAAAATGATGGGTTTTAACGGGATTTGCCCTAAACCGGTTCCTCAGTGATTCGGTGTCAGAAAAGTATCATTACCATGTACTCGTATGTGCATGGGACTGTCTTGCCTGAACGTATGAATTTATAATTGCTATAATATAATTCAGTCGTTGCGATTCAAGCATTTTTTAGCTTTGAGGAGCTAACCAAATTATAATTGAACAGATAGCAAGCATAAAGTTAAAAGCCCACCAAAATTTTTCAAACATTGAACTTTTCTTGAATCTTTTTGTGTAATCGTTAGCTATAAACCGCATATTGGATGGTAGTTGGTACATTACAAGTCGCCCGTTCCTCACCATGTGTTGTACATGGGCCAGACTGTAGTTTGTCAATACATTTTTCTTGAAGTTTTTGTAAAACACGATTTTTTAAAAGAGATTTAATATACATTTTTTGAACTTTATATTGTCTTTTTCTTGTGTTTTCAAAATTCTCTTTCAGGTTTAATTTTAAGAAAGTGTTAGTACTTACTTTGTTAGATTTATAGTATTACGACTTCCAATTGGTACCATTAGTGAAGCAGTTAAGCATAGACGAACAGTAAGTATAAATGTTGTATATTCTCCGTCTGAAACAGTCGTTTTGAACCCTTTTTGTGAACGTTTAATATTCATTTTTGTAAAATATAAAGAAGTCCTTCAGACGCGAAGAGATGGATCGTTCACAAGGTCAGCTAGTGTTTGGATAAAAATTATTTCAAATGAAAATTTTTATTTCAAATTCTTTATGGAGCCTTATGAACAGAATTATTTTTGGTATTTAACATTACTGAACTTCTTATTATACGGCATCTACACGTGACCTCACAAGGTTTCAAATTCTTTGCTTGGAGGGAAAACAACTAATACATAACCTCACTTTGATCTTTTCACAAATCACATAAGATTAGTAGTTGTACTGTAGATCTACCAACTAAGAAACCGTGTTGATAAACTGAATTTGAGATTTCACGTAAAAAGATAAGGATAATAGGCAATTATGAAAATGCTTGACTATTACAGAACGCTGGATAAATACAAAATTCTAGATAATTGCTGATTGCGAACTAAATTGCCAAAAGAAATAGAAAAAATATATTTTATTATCATGTGGTAACGTAGAATTTTAGTTACATAAAACTAAAAACATTTGAATCTAATTTAACTTAACTTAATTTAAGCACAATAATAAAATAATTGAAAATGATTGAAATTGAATTTGAATATTTAGTAAATAAAATTTACTTGTCTGGTGTTCTAGCACAGAAAGGAATGTGGATAAAGAATGTAATAGGCATTACTCGAAGATCTCACAGTAGAAAAGTTCTTATATGTCAGTCACTATAAATTTGGAAGGCAAATGGCTATTTTGGATATTTAACAAAAAAGGTAAACTTTTTCATATTACAATCTTAATTATGGTACCAATGTATAAACTTTAAAAATATATTTGTCTTAATGGTAATGAAAACTGTAAACTTTACGAGCGTTTCGCCACCTGTTGATGGGAGGCTTAATTAAATCAAATTATAAGTGCACTATAATCGGATTTCTTTTCTAGTTAGGTTTCTATTTACAATTAAATTATTAAACCGGTATAGAAATGATAAAGAGGTGTTGACATTCTGCAAATTGCTAGACAGGTTTTCAAACCATATTGTGATGATCCAGTAAACACATTATATATCATATTATTATTAGCCGTTACTCGAGTCCGAGTATAAAAATGTTACAGTCGATAAATTGTGTACAATAAAAAACAAGTAAAAGGTGTAGTCTATTGTAATTCCCATTCATCTACGGTGCACACGACTATGGCTATAGAGGCCAATTCGGGAGAGCACATGTCGACCGCAGTCAGGACAAACATAGACCTGGTTAGGTCTTGGATTCGGCCTTCTTGCAGCAACATTTCCTTGATAGCTGGCCACAACCCCTCGCCATTCGGTTCTGTCCGCTGCAAGTTATTCCCATTGCTCGTCTGCAATACCGCAGGATTTTAGATTTTCATGGAGAGCGTCTTTGAACCTCTTTCGTTGACCGCCACGCCTTCTTCTACCGCTTAGCAATTCTCCATAAAGTGTACATTTAGGAAGGCGGTTATCATGCATACGATGAACGTGACCTGCCCATCTTAGGCGTGCTCTTGAAATAAGCATCTCAATTGGAAGGCTGTTTGCTCTCCTGAGTACTTCCACGTTTGATATGTGATGGAACCAACGGATTTTCATCATACTTCTGAGGTGTCTTTGCTGAAAACGTTCTAATTCTTTCACATGACGACGGTAAGTGACCCAGCTTTCACATCCATATAGCAGTGTTGGAATGACAACTGCTCTGTAGACAGCCATTTTCGTTGACAAAGCAAGGTCGTGGTTGTCAAATACTCTCTCTCTAAGTCCCCAGAGTGCTCTAGATGCAGCGTTAATTCTATTGCGAATCTCGCTGTCCATGTTTGCTTTGTCATTAACAACGTTGCCTAAGTAATTGAACTGATCCACCACTTCAAGAGAATTTCCGTTAAGTGTAATGTCTATTTGGTTCACTTGATGAGGAGTTGGCATAATCTTAGTCTTTCCAATGTTGATTTTAAGTCCCAAGGAATCATAGCTCTGGGCATACACATCTAAAAGTTCTTGAAGCTCTTCCGGCGTAGAGGCTAAAAGTGCACAGTCATCCGCATACTGGAGTTCACAAATGAATCGTGTGCGTGTCTTCGTGAAAGCTCTAAAGCGCTCTATATTAAAGAGACCGCCATCGAAACGGTATCTGAGACCTATTCCTCTGACTGTCAGTTTGTTATCAACAATAATTGTTAGAGCAGTGGTAAACAAGTTAAAGAGTAGCGGTGCCAGGACACATCCCTGCCTAACTCCAGTGAGGGTTTGGAAAGGTTCGGTTGCTTCATTATTATACATAACCTGGGCGTTGTTGTTTGTATGTAGACTGCGACATACTTCCACAAATTTTTTAGGGATACCTAAGCGGAACATAATTTTCCAGAGCACTTCCCTGTCCACCGAGTCAAACGCCTTGGTTAAATCAATGAAGGCCATGTGAATTTCTCCTTGATGTTCGAGTGCTTTTTCTTGAAGCTGTTTAAGTGTGAAGATTAAATCCGATGTGCCTCGGTTTGGTCTAAAGCCACTCTGTGTTTCAGGAAGTAGCTTTTCCATAACAGGTGTTAGCCTATTTGCCATCGCTTTAGTGAATATCTTCCCTCCAACAGCCAGGAGAACTATACCCCTGTAATATCCACAGTCCGCAGCGCTCCCTTTGTTTTTCAAGAGGTTGATTAAAAGTGTATCACGAAACTCCTGCGGATATCATAGACTATACAACAGATGTACCTGGAAAAAGTTTTAGAAGTAAGAGAAATAAATACATGTTGTACAGAGTAAACAAGGAAATTCAAATGAGTGTGAATATTTTTCAGATGTGATAGAGACGATTGATGATTTGAAATGCTGTAACAGAAGTGCATAATTTACTGTTAACAAAACATGACTGGGTTCCGAAAATTCTGTTAGTTTGAAGCAGTTTCACTTACAAAAACTAAATCAAAATGCTTTGCAGACCGTGCTAAATATAAATAAATATCCGCTATTTTTACAAAGTTGTTAAGTAGACACAGACCACGTAATAAATAATAGTGATTTAAGATTTAAAACTTTAGTTAATTTTATTCCGATCTTTGAGGTGCTGTGTAATTTTCCCATTGTTTGTCATTCGCAGCTCAATCTTAATGATTTTTTTTTTCAAGGTATAATTTTGACAAAGAATAATGAATGATGTGAAGCAGTTGCTGTCAAATAACAGTTAATTTCAGTATTCTGCGCATACGCCAAAGATTTGTAAACTCCCTATTCCACTTCTTGTTGAAAATTAAATAAATGTTAAAGTGATTAACATTCACTGTGAGTTTGCTAATATGCCCTTTTCGGCCACAAAATGCTTATTCACTTCGCTTATATAGCTTTCTTCTGCACAAAAGAACGTAACAGTCAGTGCGTCTTGTACGAAATACAAAGCAGCACTTTTTAAAGGTAAATTTACCACCACTTTAAAATATATTTTTCCCAATCCGTACGCCAAGCCCCAACGTGCGTGGAATAATAATATCTAATCTTATATATACGTCCACCAAATGTGTTATGATGTATAGGTCTGACAATTTCAGTTTTTATTTACTTTTGAAATATTTATGCAGATTTTAGCATTGAGTAGTTATGTACACACGAGATTATTTTTCCAAAAGTTTGCTAATTTATATGGTAATAAATATTTACAATAATGTGTACATTTTATATAATTCTAATTTTCGAATTTTCGTACGAGTCTTTTTTAAATGATATTTCTTGCAATAGTCAGTTGATACATCTACAAAGAATGAAATTGATCAAGAGTTTGGGTGTTATAAACTTTTAAAATATTTGTGCTTCGCCCATTTTCAATAATTCTTAAAAATGGCTAAAACAGATATTTTTAAAATTCCAATTTCACTTTTTGTGGTTTTCTGAATATACGACTTCGATATAACTGCTGGCTGTTGCGTTTAATGATAACGGCTGGTAGTTCTTGTAAGGGGTGTGGACTGTGGGTTTAACCACACTAAAAGAATTATTCATATGAATAGTTGGTATAATTTATTGTATTCAAATTAGTACTTATACATATAAAATATAATCATCTGTTTGTATGTCAGGGATAAATGATTTTTCTAAAATATGATCTTTTGAATCTATCACTTTGAGATTAAAATATTCAAGTAATTAGTGCTATTAGTGGAATAAGGATAGATTTTGAGAGAAAATTTTACGTAGAGAAACGCGATATAGAAAAATAAGTTTGTTTTGTTGTTAACCCGAGTTTTCTACATAGTTAGATGAGGGAACCCTTTTTTCGCCAAAAAGGGGCAAATTGGTCATTTTTAAGGGTGGTTTCTCAGTTTTAATTTATTTTGCACCTTTAGAGTGCTAGTTAAAAACGAGAATGATACCCTTTTATCGTAGATGATCAAGGAATCTTCGATTCAAATTTCGTGAAAATCGGTTCACCTCTCCTCTCCCTCCTACGATATGCTTATATATATATATTTAATTTGCTTATACAGAAATCTCGTAAACCGCAAGAGATACAAAGTTGATTAAATGGGGAAGAATGGGGAATCGTTTGAAAGCTTATTTAATAAATACTCGAAGGCATCAATAAACATAGTGACTGGCCTATCCACACACGGCGCAGAGTTTAAGTTTTCTAATAGAAGAGATCTTATAAGTTGTAATTTAATAACTCCTGAGAATCGTTTCTTTTTGTCGTTTTAAATCAATGTTTTCATTTTTGCATAAATGAAGCCTTCTCAAAATCACGTTAGCTTTGTATGTCATGTAGAAACAATACTACTCTCATATTTATTTATCTGTCACATATTATTAATGTTTATTGCAGTGCTTTTTTGATCTTAAATCATTTAAAATTAATTAAATAGCATGGTTCGTTATACTGAAGAAGAGAAGAAACATGTACGATGTGTACATAAAATGTTACAGGAATGAAACACGCACAGCTCAGAATTATTTACAATTGTACCCTGATAGACAACAGCCATCTAAAAGGATGTTTTCTTACATTTAAAAAAATATGACGGAGCTTGGCAGCGTAAAAAAAGGTAGAACTACATATCGAGATCGATACAATACTGTTAATAAAATTAATGTTCTTGCACAAATTCACATAAATCTTGAAAATTCTACTAGACGAATTGCTCAAGAGTGCGGGGTTGGGCCCTCGACGGTGAAAAGAATTTTGAAGAAATATAAATACCACGACTATAAATTTCAAAAAGTCCAAAAATTGCACGCTGGAGACTCTGATAGAAGACTGGAATTTTGTCGTTGGTGTAATAGAAAACTATGTATTGATCGTTTGTTATAGCCTAAGGCATTATGGACAAATGAATGCACAATTATTAATAGTGGATTATTTAATCCAAGAAACAAACATGTGTATGCAACAACTAATCCACATTTAATCAAAGAAGTTAGACCACAAGTCCGTTTTTCCCAAAATTTGTGGTGCGGTATAATCAATAATCGGATTATTGGACCCATTTTCTTGAATAGTACCTTAAATCAGTACCGATATCTGGATGTATTAGACGAAATACTCGATGCAATGCCCTTAGAAGTAAGACAAAATCTTGAATACTTCATGCAAGATGGTTGTGGTGCACATAATGCTGGAAGAGTTGCACAGTATCTTAATCAATGTTTTCCAGATAAGTGGATTGGTACCAATGCACCAATAAGATGGTCTCCCCGATCACCTTGTCTTAACCCCATGGATTATTTTGTATGGGGTTTTCCAAAGAATGAAATCTACGACAAATCTATGCCAACTAATCAACAAGACCTTCGTCAACGAATATTAGATGCATTTGCGAAAATTACGCCAGAAATTGTTGCTAAAGCTACTTCCCAAATATCTATGAGAATTGACCGCTGTATTCAACAGAATGGACTAAACTTTGGGCAACTATTGTGACCTTTGCTAGTACTGTTTATTTGAGTGCCAATTTTTTCTAGATTGTTATAGCTTAGAATATTGTTTGTTCATTGATTTTGATATTGGTTGTATTATGTTTATGAAAAAAATTGAATTTATTTTGTAGTTACAGTCTAAATCATTGTCTATGTATAAAAATTATTATTTACTAAATAAGCTTTCAAACGATCCATCTCACCTTGTTTTACATAAGAATACAACTGTCTTATAAGAAGCAATAACACTGATGATGTTTTCTTAGACGAAACGTAGAATAATGATCAAGTGTAACATATTATTGTATGTAGTCTTATACAGGCTATGAAAATTTGAAATAAAAAAGGCAAGTCCGTATTTAAAAAAAATGAAGGTGGCCCTGATGGGACGAAACGTCTTAATGTAAATTTTATGACGGTAGATTATAGGAAACTTTATTTACAACAAAAACTCTTAGGAATTTTTTTTATATCTTTTATACTAACAACGCTAGACGTAAAAAACAAAAATGAGCTTTTACGTATTTTGTCGAATATCTCCGGAACCCGTCGGAATATCTTGAACTTTTATGAACCATTTTATTACTCATCAAAATAGGAAACTTTTTCCCCATTTAACCAACTTTGTATCTCTTGCGGTTTACGAAATCTCTGTATAAGCAAATAAAATCCGGGCCACCCTGTATACTGAAAAAACGTAAAAAATTGAATTACGGCTAACTTGGCCAAAATTAAACCGAATTTGATGAAATTTTAGACGAAAGTAACTTATATAACCAAGAAATAGCCTGCCAAATTTTAGCAAAATAATCAATAGTTTGGCCGCAATTCCATTTTTAGCCCAAATTCCACAAAATTTGTCCAAATGGTCTTCCGAAGTTTTTTTTACCAAAATGAGGTCTTATTATGTACTTTCACGTGATATAACTAAAAAATAACTTTTTTTTTATTTCTTGGCATTTTCGGTATTATACGTATGCGCGCACAAGTATACGTGTAATTATTCATTATAAAATTTCGGTATTAATATTAAAAAATGATTGTGAGTAATGATGCCAAGTGTCATAAATATTTCGTTTTAGGCTGGGGCCGTTACCTTTTTGAGATGAAAAAAATAATAGCAGGCAACGGCCAGCTGGAATATATAGTTGAGGTCAACAATGAAAAAAAAACTTGAGATGAAGGGAAGTAGTGAAATGGGGTGCTATTTAAGGGATTAAAACCGTTTTTCGTGATTTGTGGCGAAACGTGACCTCCTAGAGAAAAGTGTTTCATATAAAAGTTGTAGATAATAAAAAAATCTAAAACTTTTATTGTATATATTTTTCGACATAAACTCAAAGTTTGCGAGGAAATAACGAAAAACCGATTTTTCTGTTTTTATTTTTTTTCTCGCGTGAAAATTATTTAATTTAAATAAAACTTAGTGAAAATACGTAACTGTTTGCATATAATAAGCATAAATTCTTTCAATTGTGGGAAATAAATATTTTTCGAGATTTTACCATTTCTTTAAAAAAAACACCCCTATCTTCGGCGAACAACTTTATTGATTTTTTTTTGAATTTTGATGTTCTACTAATGCTCATTTTTTTCATTGAGATGTCTACTTTCAAATGGTACGTCCATGTTAGTGATTTATTGTCATTTAGCAGCTTAAAATTAAGAAAAACCGAAAAAAATTTTTTTCGAATCTTGAACTTGTCAATTTTTTGGCATATTTATGTTAATAATTCATAATATTTTAATGAAAAAACTTACTTTGATATAAAATAAATAAAGTTGAATGAATTTCATCACGGAAAGGTAGGGAAAACTTCATGAAACTTAACATTTACATGGAAATCAATAGTACTTTATTAATTTTCATAAGCTACAGTTAAGTTTCTAAAACTTTATATGCATATTAAATTATTCTAAATACATATGATAAAATACAACATCCAATTTATTTATATTGGCTACGAATTATTTACTTTATTTACAAATATTTACTTTATTAATATTGGTTGTGTATAGCTTATAAAAAGAAAAATCAATAAAACAATTGTTAAAATCTAATCAATTTTAGGCCTTTTTTGTTGTGGTTTGTTTTCTTCATCGATCAAACTCTCAAATTCTATATTATCTTCAAAATCATTGGCATTTTCAGGCTCTTCAATTTCGATGTCATTATTCTTTGCTGGCTCTTCATCAATATCTTCAGAATCACTTAAATCTACAAATATTTCTCTGTCTTTATTTGAACAATTCTCATTGCATGCATTGCATAGATTGGTACATTTTAAGCCGTGTTTTCGGCAGCCACTCCTTTGATTATTGCATCCACTGTCACAAGTACAGCTAACGCTTTTTAACAACTTTCCGGGAATCAAGTCGGAACTGTCAGAGATGTATTTCAGCGGAGTCTTCCTACATTTTCGATCCAGCCCCAGTCCTTTGCTTTTTTGTTGTCCTGATCGTTGTCAAAATTACCCAACCAAGTTTGCAATTGGTAATAGACTCTCTAGGAGTGTTGTGCAGCTGCTTCTTTAGTTGGAGGGAGTTTTTCCAATTTAAAAGTGGATTTGTTTGTATCCCTAACCTTACGTTTGTAACACAACACGTGCAAAATCTAAAATAAATTTTAGATGTACAGTAAATATTTTTCTGAAATGTTACTTCGATTTTGGTGTAATTGAAAATACGATAGTTATAGCTTCAAGCGTACACATCAAAACAAAACATTATTGTAACATTTAACGATTGTAATTATCATGTATGAATTTACAATAATATTAAAATTATAAAAGCTACTGACAATGTTAAAGGCTACAAATTAATACTCAACTTACTTTTTTATGATCCAACGGCAGTAAACTATTGCCAATTAACAATTCGTTTAATTTTAATCGAAAACTCAATCACCACGTGCGTTTACAAAGGACGCATCACAAACTGAAAAAATACTTTTACACAACTAGACGAATAAAGATTTACTACTACAACAGAACGAGCTCTGCTGCTCTTGTGCAGGCTCACTTTGTCCTACCCCTCTCTAACCCCAACCTTCAGTCGTTTTGGGCGGGCATTTCAAATACCTGTATACTGAGAAATTTCAAATTTTGTAATTTTTTTTTTTTTTTGTTTGAATACGTAACAGTATTTTTTTTGTTTGTATTCAATTTTAGCGTGGTTT
The DNA here is from genome assembly GCA_963675555.1 of Leptura quadrifasciata. Classification (NCBI taxonomy): domain Eukaryota; kingdom Metazoa; phylum Arthropoda; class Insecta; order Coleoptera; family Cerambycidae; genus Leptura; species Leptura quadrifasciata. The sequence goes on along the minus strand of OY776675.1, from coordinate 138,614,617 downwards.
CCAATAACTAAATTTATTCAACTTTAGTTATTTTATACCAAAGTAAGTTTTTTCATTAAAATATTATGAATTATTAACATAAATATGCTAAAAAATTGAATATAATGAAAAAAATCGACAAATTCGAGATATTTTTTTTTCGGTTTATCTTAATGTTAAGCTGCTAATTGATAATAAATCACTAACATCGACGTACCATTTGAAATTAGACATCTCGACGAAAAAAATGAGCACTAGTAGAACAACAAAATCCAAAAAAAAATCAATAAAGTTGTTCGCTGAAGATAGGGGTGTTTTTTTGGAAAAATGATAAAATCTCGAAAAACATTTATTTCCCATAACTGAAAAAATTCATGCTTATTATATGCAAACAATTACGTACTTTCACAAAGTTTCATTTAAATTAAATAATTTTCACGCGAGAAAAAAATAAAAACAGAAAAATCGGTTTCTTGTCATTTTCTCGTAAACTTTGAGGTTATTTCAAAAAATATATACAATAAAAGTTTTATATTCTTTTATTATCTACAACTTTTGTATGAAACACTTTTCTCTAGGAGGTCACGTTTCGCCACAAATCACGAGAATCGGTTTTAATCCCTTAAATAGCACCCCATTTCACTACTTCCCTTCATCTTAAGTTCCAAAGTTTCTTTTTCATTGTTTATGACCTCAACTATATATTCCAGCTAGCCGTTGCCTGCTATTAATTTTTTTTCTTCAGCATTAAAAATCCGTAACAGCCCCAGCCTATTTCTTTTAGGAACATTTTAGAACATGTCATTTGGATACTATTAAAATGATTGTCGATTGCCATTTTCAATCTATAAATCTATAAATACTACCGCTGAAGCTGCAGATTATTTATCCAACTTTTATTAAACTATGAATGTCAATCATCAGTTGAGGAATGCGTAAATTCGGCGGTAAACATAAACACTGTTGTAATAAAAAACTTCATGAAATTGTTCCAACATTATTCATAATTAATTTTTCAAATTTGATGTTTCTTTAAGGCAAATATAGACTTTACACTTTTAGTCCATTTAAAGAGTGGATATTTACGATGAAATTGGCAAAAAATGTTTGCGATTCGGACTAGACAATGTAACACCCTCCCGTTTTCGAGGACCGATTCCCGGGGTCAAACCAATTTTTCCACAAAATTGGCCAAAAACCACCCCCAAAGTGCCCTTTCCGTGAACCCGTTTATTTTCTCCAATTTTTCGACTAACTGTTATTCCCTCGAGTAGAACGGAAGGTTCCTCGAGGCATTTGATATCAGCCACCCCTACACCAGGCTTCCACCCCTCTAGGGGGTTGGAAATTTTTTTTTTTTTTTGTGGAAAAAAATTCATATTTTACAGGAGGTGTTTCTGTGAGGAAGGTGGCAGGTGACCGAGGTTATGTAACCATCCCCGGGGGCTGTTTTCACCCTTCAAAAGGGTGGAGAGAAAATTTTTTTTTTGGGAAAAAAATTATATTTTGTATGAGGCGTTTCTTTGAGGAAGGTGGTAGGTGCCGAGGATTGTGTAACCACCACCGGCGGTTGTTTTCACCCTTCAGAAAAAATCTATGGCCCAAATAGTTTGTCAATCCCGAAGTTACGAAAAATAATTATGTTCGCCTATGCGTTTGGCGGGTGCGCCCCATGCTATGCAAATTAGCTTTAAAAATAGTAAATAGAGTATATGCAAGGAAACATTCACCGATCAATGATTTTAACTTCATCCGATGGCAACATTTACAAACAAGAAAAAAAAAATTGACTGTCAACATGTTACCCTCAACTGAAGAGGCAATTCGAGAACACGCTTTAAGAGTGTATTTTCAATGCCAAGCATGGCTAGGAATTGAACTTAATCTTACTGAATGGGGATGGATTTACGAAACGAACGTTTGGAAACAAAATTTTTAGAAAAGTCATTGGTACCGGACTTTTTTCCAAGGACTACAACTTGTTTGTAAAAACGAATGTACCAAGCGGTGTAGTTGCGTGAAATTAGGTTTAGCATGTAGTGTTTTCTGCAAAAACTGTAAAGGTACCGAGTATCAAAATTCTATGATAGAGAATGAACCTGACGTACCACTTGCAAAAACAGACGATCAATATGATTCAGATAATAGTTATATAAATCTCCAACAATTTATCTCCGGCGTTAGTATTCTCCGAGAACGGACGATGCATGCGATATGCAAGAAGATGGCGGCACTGAATGTCACGAAAATTGGCAGGAAAATGAAGATTGCAACCCTTCTTATAAACGCCTACGATTTTGTTGTTCAGCTGTCACATCATGCCTGTAAGTAAAAAATTTATAGAAAGTCTATAATAAACTTATTTTTAATACTATTTGTCAATTGTAGTTAAAAAAATGTTCACACCCTAGAAGGGTGAAAACAACCCCCGGTGATGGTTACACAATCCTGGTCACCTACCACCTTCCTCAAAGAAACGCCTCCTAAAAATATAATTTTTTTCCCAAAAAATATATTTTATTTTTTTCCACCCCTTTGAAGGGTGAAAACAACCATCGGGGATGGTCACCTGCCACCTTCCTCACAGAAACACCTCCTGTAAAATATCATTTCTTTTTCCACAAAAAAAATTATCAATTTTCCAACCCCCTTGAGGGGTGGAAGCCTGGTATAGGGATGGCTGAGGTAAAATCCCTCGAGGGACCTTACGTTCTACTCGAGAGAATGACAGTTAGTCGAATAACTGGGGAAAATAAACGGGTTGGCGGAAAAGGGCATTTTGGGGGTGGTTTTTGGAAAATTTGAGGGGGTTGCCGAGGTGGAAAAATTGGTTTGACCCCGGGAATCGATACAGCACCCTCGAAAACGGGGGGGAAGGGACATTGTCTAGTCCGAATTGCAAACATTTGGTACTTCGTCCGACTCATTCAATGGACTATTTCTTTGTGCATCGCGGATGACTATTTGCAGAGAATATGATTTCATCTAAAGTAGAGAGTACCTCTACTTCGTTTACTGATCAATTTGGACGATCACTTTAGACGAAACGCAGATGAAAACAACTTTACACATTTTACTGTGGTTGAATCATCCGCGATGCACATCGAAAGGGTTAAGTCTGTGTTCGCCTTTAGCATCAAGGACATGCACTATGTGCATAAATGTCTCATATATTAGCTTTGTGTTCACTATGATAATTATGGCTTAAAGTCACATTTTAAATAATATTAAAACGTACATTTACTTTCTATTGTTACAAATAATTACGCACTTTTTGTAAGTCATCTGAGGCATATTTTTGCAACAATGCCATTATCAAAACATTTTAAATCATCTTTCAATGTTTTAAAACAGTTAAAATACTAGCTGCTAAATATTTAGTACAGCTGACGGCATCTACTGTAGAGTTCCTGAACTAGCTATTCCATTCAGCACACATAGAAACCTAATCAATATTAGTTTTCTGTTCACAGGTTTACAATATGCGAGTCGATTTTTAAACTTGTTTTAATGTAATCAAAGATGTCACCATTATACATTATATAAAATATTTTAATGTAAGAGAATTGTATTTTAGAGAATTAAATTCAAATATTTGATATTATAGATCTTACAAACAGTTAAGGTTAGGATAATGATTATATTTAAACAATATATTTACTTTAATTCTAGCCTAACAACAAATTACACTTTTTTGTAGCTAGAAAAACAATGTATCTTAAGTTGATTGAGTGATTGTGCTGCGTTTTTCTATTAATTCAGAAAATATCAAAAAATATTTACCTATATATAAATAAATCTCGACTCTATTCTCATATAACAAAAATGTAAAAACAATGTGAAACCTAAATAATATTCATGTGCCTATATTCTCCCGAAAACTCCAGTTAGGTATGATATAATACTCTCATATAATCAGTAGGTATCTACAAACTTCATCATTCTAAATAAAAGTTGAATGCTAAATACATAAAACCTATAAACAAGTAAATAAAACCAGCAAAACTTTTAAAATTAATAACGTTTTCTAGAACTCCACTAAAATATGTTTTCTGGATTAGGTAGATAACTAACATTTATTTGTATCGTAAATAAATCTTTACCTGCGTCACTACTTCACTGCTCTTCTACAACGTCGTAAAATACTATGAAAGTGTTTCTATTCCACAGTAGATGGAGCAATGAAAGGCAATAGCTGTGTGATTTCGTTTCATAACAGCACAAATAAATTATGTATCTTTGGCATTTGCCCTGTAGATGGCTCTAGGTGATATAGTCAGGGAGATTAAATGATGTTTTCTACTTCTTTTTAAGTTTGTACTATAAAATTAAAGATAGACCCTGCGGAGTCGTACATAATATAGCCTACAGATGACGCTAAAGGAACCATAAACTAATTAATTAAGTTTATTAGTGAAATATCGGTATTGCAGATGTCAGCATCTATAAACAATTCCAAAAAATATCTTCATGCACAAAACTGATTTGTAATACATAGGTATAGATAGAAACTACTAATTTATTATTATTTACGACTATTCGTTAACTGTTTTTAATTGTTATTTGTATATTTTTGTATTTCTATTATTGTATATTAGGATATTATTCATTCTTACATTGAATAAATTTTGATTTGATTTGAGTTTTTTAGCAATAAATGGCGTATTAAAAATGAATTTAACATAATTGAATTGAATTTTATAAGATATTACTTAGCCTTCTAATAATTTCCGGGTTATTTAAATTTTCTTATTAAGTATACCTATTTTTTATCTAAAAAATTGAAGAAATTATTTTCAATTTTCTAATTAAGGTTTAAAAATAAGGATCAATAATTTTTGGGGACATGGTACAGAATAAAATAAATCCTCACGATTCATTCTAAAAAATGTTAAAAAATAACAACTGATTTCACAAAAGAGCTACCAGTTTTGAAAAAAAATAGTCATGGTCGATGATAGCAACTTAGTTGAATATAATTTTCATAATATAGACTAACAAGTTTAGGAATGCAATTCCTTCATTTGTTTGTAACGCCATACGTTTTTAAACAGAATCAAACAAAGTCGTATTCTTGAAGAATGTTTATATATATTTTTAGTACTTAGTCTGAACGAATTAATTTTGTTTATAAAGATTTTGCCATTTTAATCCTGAATCCAGATTTTTTTAATCATTTTCTAAATATAGGTATTCATAGAGTAATAAATAGTAGAACAGAAAAATCTCATTCCCAAAGACCTCATATATATAACTTAATATTCTGCCTAACCTCCTGAGAAGTATACAATATTTTGAATATGTACAATAAACAGGGTTTGCCTTTTAGTTGGAAACATCAAATATAATATAAATATGCCCCAGAATTACCAGATAAGTGTTCATTTATATAGAGAGAGTCTATTTTAGAGCAAAAGTACCAAAATGTTTTACTCTTCGTTCGTATACAATTGTTGAAGAATCTATAGGATACATACCACAGTTCTTTGATAATTGGTTAATTCTTTATTTATAATTCCTATATTTGCAATTTTGATCATCTAATGATGCCGGCTTAGTTATCGAAATGTCGATTAGTATAATATACTGTTACGTGCTTACAATTTTCAGTAAACACTCCGTGGATTCGAATAACTTGCAACAGGAATTTTCACAAACCACTGATTTATTTAATCACTAAAATTACACTAGTAAATACTTAAAAATCACACAACTAATAATAACTTAATCTAATATGAATTCACTACTTTTAAAACACTATGTACTTTTCTTCCTAAACTTGACAACTTTATCTAACCTAAAAACTCTCTATTGCCTACTTCACTCAACTGAACTCTTCTTCTACAAACTGTCCAGATTACCCAGAACTGAACTGGATACTGAACTGTTCCTTATTCTTCACTAAACTGTACTGTCCTGTTCTCCCACCTGCTGGCTTCACCTCTTTATATACCCACTTGGAATGTCCAGAATATCATTGTAGAACTTTCCAGAAGATACTGGAATTCTCTATAATTTTCTTAGGCACTACTAAATGGTGGTTCGCCAGTTGGCCCACAGATGGCGCCACCCTTCTGGCCAGGGAGTAATTACAACTCTCCTCTCTGTTAGAGGGCAGCACATAGCAATACAATATATTTGTTTTTACAGAATATTAGCAAAAGGAACATTCACGGTAAGGCGCGTTACATCCAACTGAATTAAGTCTCAATTATCTTCATCTTTATTCCACAACATACATGCGTTTAATGTTTTAATGTGTGTTATGGTATAAAGGTGGAGATAATTAAGATAATAATAGGGACACACACATTTTGGTAGTTATTCATGATTCGATGATTGAAGCAACCATACGAGAAATTTTTTCTGTTCCATAGTTATTTATTGTTTCAGAAAAATGCCTAAAAAATATACACCGCGCTTCACTTTTCATAGAGCCACATCATGTGTCAGTCGTCTTACATCCAAATTTTGGGGGACCATTAATAATAAGGCCATAATTCACAGGTAGGTCCTATGGACCAAAATATGAGGATATAACCGAACATGCTTTAGTTAATTATTGCTGTGAAAAAAGATACAGGACGTCAAAGTTGCATAGAGGTAGGTTTAGGCCACGTCGAAAATTTACTCTAAGTTGCAGCAAATTAGTTCATGAGAAAGTCGGTGAGTTTGTATTGTTTCAAATGAATACAATTTATCCTTTTCAAACTGAGTTTGTTTTCAAAGAATTATTGACATCTATTGCGGCAGTTTTTTCGAAAACGGTTCGAATTATCACATGTAACTTTTTTACGTAAAAATGACTCCTGTATGAGATTTTCTAGTTAAAAGTGCCACAACGTTTCTTCAAAAAAGAGAAATGTATTCATCATCAGGTATAGTTCAAGCGCTAGCGTGATGCGATACATACATTATTGTTTTTTTAAATTAAAAAATACTTTCTTAACAATTTTGGAGAAAATAGGTACAGAGGCAATAGAGATATTGCAAAAAAGAAAAAGAAATACAACTTTGACATCCTGTATCTTTTCTAACAATAAAAATTTACTAAAGCATGTTTTACTATATCCTCATATTTTGGCACAAAGAATCTACTCTTCAACTATAGCCTTTTATTAATGGTATACTTTAAATAAAGTGAGTGTTTTAATGTAGCCATATTTTTCAAGCTATGTCAAAGGCAGAGAGTCATAGATGTAATATCCGCGGATATTATACGTCTAAAAATTAATCATTTTTAAGGAAATGTACATTAAGCCTCATTATTACTAACCTAACATTATGAGCAGGTGTTCCATCTAACGTCAGTACAAATTTCTGCTTGCATTTAGCGGCATATCCTAAAGAAAATTTATAATAAATGGCGTATACATTTCTAAATTTATTAGAGACATGAATTAAATAACCCTTTGACATACTATTCCATACCTTCAAAAATTAAAAATATTTATTAACATAATTAATTTATGTTGTGTTTGTTTACAATTATAAAACTACTTATTATTAAAGATCCATCTTTAATTAATTTATTCGTGAAATATTCTCCCCAAATACTACTCGTGCTTTTAAATTTTATCTATAAATTTTTTCTCGAGCTACGTTGCCAACAGTAATATATAATTGACAGTGTATTATTAAAGATTAAATCAGATAATAAACTGTCAATTTACGCTCTATATATTATTAGCCAACTACGCTCTCGAAAAAATTTACCGATAAAATTCTAAGCACTAGTAATATTACATACGATAAAATATGCGTTTTTTGTAGTGTTGCGATGGCAGTCAAGGTATTTTTTGGATACTGGGGTACCCTAAAGAGAATTATAGTGAAAATTTTTTGGCATAACCATAGTATAATATTTTTTTATCTAAAGCGTGACATAATTAATAATTACAATTAACCGGAGGTTATTTGCTTTTAAATTTAACACATAGAATAGAAGAGAACAAATACCTAATAAAATTATTTATTTTCTTTACTTACAAGAAAAAATGCTAAAATATAATTTTCTACCAATTGTAGTAACATAAACTCGACATAATATGAAAGAATGAACAATGCTAAATCTTAAAATGTTATATCTGTGCAACTACAGTTAGTAATATTCTTTCCTATTATTTGGGTTTTCTACCACATGTATTATTATCCTTTTCAAAAACAAATCACCGAATATACAAAATAATAGAATTATTGGAAAAAATCGTTTGCGCCCGTGACGTTTACGTTATTCTATTATTTTGTAGATTCGGTGATTTGTTTTTTTGAAGAGGATAATAATACATGTTGGTAGAAAACCCAAATAATAGGAAAGAATATTCGTAGAATGCCACAAATAACTTTCAGGCAATATACAGTTAGTAAAATAGAGAGTTTAAGGATCAATAAAACTTATCATTACTTAATACTGATTATGGCATACGAGGTCCTCCATTAGATTGGTTAACTTGTTTTTTGAGAGTTCGTAAACAGTATGTTTCCATTCAACATACTAGCAACTATTTAATAAATAATATAAATAATAATTATTATTAATTATATAATTATGTCGTAAAGTTTTTGTTACGTTTTTCTGTCTCAGTTTATTCCTACTTGAACTATACATGTGTAACTTGTTTCTTGTACGTCAGTTGAAATTTTCTTCTTGAGAATAAGCAACGATCTAATAGAAAAGGAAAGGTAACAGGAAAAGTTTCGAAAGTAAACAAATTAGATTGTGAGTTGTCTTATTTGGAGCACTTTTTAAAATATTTGCTTAATTTGATACAAGGAATTTTTAAAGATGCTAAATAAGAATATAGTTAAAAGTTGTACATTACAAAATCGTTAATATATCGACCCGGTTTTTAGTCCTAAAATCGGACGCCTATGGTTAAAATCTAATGTGTTTAGGTACGTCAAAACCATCACTTTATAAGTATATCTCAGTTAAATACATACATATTAGTCAAATAAGTATTCGTAGTGGGCAAAGCCTGCTTTAAAACAAATTTTAATTACAAATCAGCTATTATTTATCGTTAAAATATTCCAAGGTTCACCTGCCACCAGCCAGATATTTTGTAAAAAAATATAACAAAATTAGCTGTGAATGTGTAAATTAATTTATGTATCATTTTGAAAGCCGTTTAAATTAGGATTTTATAAAATCGTGCTGAAAATGTTATAAAAAGTCTGCACTGTTTAAAATAACAACGAAAAAGCATTAAATAAAAAGGCTTAATTTCCGAAATATATAGAATAGATTTTATGAAGTTCCTTAATTAATTTTTATAATGATATAGAACAATTATCAATGGATAAAGCTACCAAATAAAGGCAGCTATATTGAATTAATAACATCATTAGAATATGTTTAGTAATTTTACTAAAAACAATATTAAAATGAAATAAATGGTAATTTAATATTCATTTAAAATTATACATTATTCTTTTTGATAATATGGCATACCAAAAACACCTAATTAAATGTATTGAATGGTCCCGGACGTGTTAAAAATCTGTTATTTAATTCTTTATTGTGTATATGTGTTTATGCAATAGCCCCTTCTACTTATTACAACTACTAGTTATGACCAAAGAATTTCTAATTCTACTAGAAAAATTTCATTTTCTTGTCTATTGAAATAGAAATTTAATGAAATCTGTTTAGGGTATGGGGTATTATCCTCTGATTGTTCATGAAGTATATATAAAAAAATGCTTTATGGGAACGTGATTAGTAATTAAAAAAAAATGTTTTTTAACTTACCTTTCTTAAAGTCGTTACTAAAAAATAAAAATAATTAAGCAAGGCGTGCGCATAGTGTCTTGTTGGTAGTCGAAAACCTTCATAAATGCCAATTTGTAGTAATATAGTGATCGCTTGCATATGACGCAATTAGAGTATATTGTTACTATCGATAGGATCTCGATTTCTTCGTTAAATTTACTAAGCAGGAATCACTATTAATTTAATTGCATACTACTGTGGTTTCAACGATATTCTAGTTTTATCAATTATCCACATTCATGATAGAGGATTTTATATGGGATACGATGGTTTGTTTAACTCTAACAAATATGTGGTGACCCAAAAGGATTCAGTTGACAAACATTGATAGTTATTGTGCAGTACAGTAATTATAAATGATGTTGCGTTGGATCATATAGTCTCAAACAAATATTACTAAAAGTAAAACAAGCATTTCATGAACTTGCCAAAACGCAAAATTATGCAAGGGAAAATAATTCTATAAACTACTATTACTTTTAATGCTTGTATTACCAATTATTATATTTTTTTAATCCCATATGTAAATTTGCCGTCTTTTTACAATATGTAGAATGGATGAGGCAATTCCAGTTAACTGAATGGATGTATTTCATATCCTCTCTTGTTAGGATATGAAATCCGCCAACCACAGTTGGTTTGGTATTAAGTACATAAGCAACTATCCATTTAAAAAAATTCAAATTAGTGCGTCAGTTGTCACATTAATTGTTAGTATACGTTGTTTAGTTATTAAGTTAAAAGATAATTAAAAAAGAGCGACAAACGATTCCCATCAAATATTCGTCTAACTGCAAATAAACCAATCGAGACATTATTACCACAGAAGTCGCAAAGAAAATATGAATTTTGCTACAAAAAGTCTATAGATTGGACACTGGTAATTGGAATAAAAAAATATATCTAAAAATGTGTTAACTGCCTACATGAAAAAGCTATCCTGTGAAAATAAATCGTCAACGTTTTGGACAACATATTTAACGTTAAAAGAATGATATTTCTACCAAGCCTAAACTGTGCTTCTTTGTGAAATTATGGTCGGCCAATTACAAAATGAAAAAATCTAAAATTTTAACTCCCGAACAAATGAAAAAGCTTCTGCTGGAAGCACCGGAACGAAAATATTTATTTGCAAAAAATGATTTTAATTGAATTTTAATAAACAGAATAGTTAACGTCTACTTAAGTTTCTACTTTATGTGGAAATTATTTTCAAAACCGGCGCTAGCTAAAAGGGTGAGCTTGCGCTGCTGTTGAAAGCAGATAAGTTTTGTGTATATATGTTGTATATTGTTTAATTTTTTGCAGAATCGGCCCTATCCTGTCCGAAGCTTATCCATCTAGGGGCTTCGCGACATAGCTAATTTGCTGGCTCCGGGTTAAGCACCGGGTAGAACTCTAATATTTAAATTTAATAAAACTGTGTTCGTCGAGGTGTTCGATTATTTATTATACACTTCTGATGCAAAGGGTTCCGGGTTCAAGCCCTATTCATATCAAGATTTTACCTGTTTAAAATATAATATATTTTCAGTAAAATAGATGGTATTAATTTTTGAAATATGTGGCGAATGCCGCCTCCATGAACTAAAAGAGTTGAAAATAAACAATGTGACAGATTTAGGAAATAAATGTCAAGCAAATTTAGTGGACACAAAAACAAAAACCGATCGTTTGTAATTGCTAGTATGTTTTACGAGATCTCAGAATATATATTGTGCTTGGATCACAAGAAATAGAGAACTTGTTTGTAAACTACCAAAAGGGCAATTCTACAAAGCAAGTGGTTGGAATCAACAAATGGTGATCAACTAGAAGTAATTGCTAAATTTTAAAAATTGCCCAATATTGATTTATATACGGGACATTGTCTCCTTCGTTTAAGTGTCACTGTTCTTGCAAATACAGAAGGAAACGCTTTAACAGTTAAAAATATTATTGGCTGGAAATCATCTACAGGAATGGAAACTTATATTGAAAAATACACATAAAGTACAAACACGAGAACTTTAGTACGTTTGTCCATGAAGTAAAAATAAAAAGTAATTCTGATTTCGAGTTGCAAATAAATAAAGGATATAAAATTCAATATATACAATAAATTTGGATATTCAACTAAATTACGATTGATTTGTGAAAAAACCAAAGCTTCCTACCATCGTGTAAGTTAAGAAAACCAAAAATCTATGTAGCAACATCATATTAAAACCAATAACACGCTATATATTACCGATTTTGTATAATGTATGATGCGAAATGAGATAGACAAGTTAAATATTCTCAGTACTAGTACAAAATTTATTATAGAGGGGATTGTAAATAAGTAATGTATATTCAAGTATGAGTTAACTAAATGCAATAAGGCTAATTCAACAAGTAACTTGAATTTCTATATAATCACGAAATCCAAACCTTTTATAATTAGATAAGACGAACTTTTTTATATGTTTATTAAAATTTAGTTTGATGTAAAAAAGTAATTAAGTTATTAAATTTATCTGATCTATTTAAATTAGTACTGTTTGACGTTACATTTAGTGATATTTATAGGCAGGTTGTTTCGAAAGCACAGGTCCATTTTCTTGGGAGCATCATATAATCACCGTAGGTCTCAGTATTAGCAATACAAAACAATTGTATATTATCAGCATATAGCAGATATTAACAGAACTGTATAAAGATGATAGAAGCTCCCATATTGAGCTTTGGAGTACTCCATGTATAGCATGGAATGGATCAGATCCGTACCAGCTAACGAGCTAGATAACTAAATAACTTAAGCCTACGAAAAAGGATATCATGCATGGTGAAGCCTATCAAAGATTTTGGAAACATTAGTGCATATAACAGAAAATAATTTGCAATTGTTAACACACTCTCTACAAAGCAATGCTAAAATATACTGATCCGTTATCACATAATGTTATAGGTTTTGTCATATAAATAAATTCTAAAACTTTAGCGTGATTGCAAAAAATAATAATAGACATAAAGACAATTGATATTTTTATTAGGCGATGAATAGATATTACAACTGTTCTTACATTAAACCTGAAACGTACATAAAATGTAATTTGCAAAATATGCAAAATATGTCTTCAAAATTAACAAATGAAAGTACAGAGATATAAGTAGATACTACTTTGGATTGCAAAGTCACTCACAGAACAAAACAGCAAGATGAAAAATCATATAAATATATTAATATATGTATTGTGCATGTACGTATAGTCCAAGTAAACGCTCGTAAAGTTTTTATTGCATTTTTTTATTTGCAGGGAAGCGTTCACTTAGACGATACATACACCGTAATATACACATATGTATAGACAACTCCGTTATTGTCTATTTAATATACATTTTATGAGAATTCCTTTAAAAATGCATATTAAAAGTTTCTAATCTCTCATTAATACCACCAGAGATTGAAATTTACGTAGTTGTCAAATATTGAAGACTATGAAATAGGTTTGAAGCGTCGATATATGGTACTGTACGTACAATGTACCACCATAAATTAATTTATCGTATAAATTTTGAGGAGACTTTAATTTTAAATTTGGAAATACATGTTAAAAGATTAAGAAACTGCCGCTTTGCTATGTTTTTCAATTAAGCGCAGGAAATTAATATAAGTGATAAAAAATTTTCAAACTGAAAGTAAAGCGAATACTATTTACAATCTTGCATTTTCTATATCCTAAGGCAAAGAAAGACTACAATACGAGGGCCGTACGTGTCACAGTAATTAAAATCAAGTAGTCTTATTACAGAACAAAATTTTAACAAAATAAAAAGCCTTTTGGAGACAGCTTGTGATTGTGAACTAAAATGTACCATCTACGTATACCAAGGTTTTTATCAGAATCTGCAATAAGTATTCCAATTTGTGTACATGTGCTGCTATATGCAGTATATAATAGACTAATATAATTCTAGTGGTGTCTTAGAAGCAGTTTTTATCTTAAAAGGTTTATATGGAAATTATAATTTTTGTATTGTGATATAGTTATTAAATCTAGATTAACTGCAGTACTGACGACCTCAGTATGTTCTCACAATATTTTTTTAAAGTTGAGAATAATCGGCATAAAAATGATAATTACACTGTTAACAATCTTCTTATGGTGGACAAAACCGTATGCACAATTTCTAATAATGAATCAGTCTCTATTTTTAGTATTTAAATTTATTAATTATAGTAAATTTAAAAAATAATATATGTTACAAGTTAGGCTTGGTACACAAAATAATTCTCCTTTGATTGATAATTTTTGTATAACAATAATGTAGTTTATGGCAAATTTAGTGCATATATACAAATATACACATACAGTTATAAAACTCCTAGATAGGGGATATTGTAAAAACTCTAAAAAATATAGTCACAAGATGATTGAAGATCATCTGACCGTGACCAAGTAAACAGATATAGTAGATATATACACACACATATCAACATACATATACACACATACATAAACACAAGTATAACATAATAATTTATGAATAGATACACATCAGGCAGGTATATGATATCCATTTCAATATAATAATATATTATTAATACAAAGGACGAGAGTTTATAGAACTGTAAATGAGAGATATTTCACTATAAACGAATTAACTGAAATAGTTTATTTGTAGATATAGCATTAATCACATGAAGCCTATAAGATAAATATATTTATTACTATCAAAACTATGAAATAAAGAAAAATAAAAATAAAATATGAATAGTATCTTTTTCAATATAATAAGGTAATTAATTCAAAGAAAATAATTTTAAAAAGTATGCGAGAGACAGTTCACTTTTAATGGAAATAAATTGAATATCCTTACAAATAAATATAAATGAAAGCCTTATTCACTGATATCAGATTTTGGTTTTTTAAGTCGATTTTAGTACCTATAATTTTCTTTCTATCTGGCATATATTTTTTTAACTCTATTTGAAATTCTCTTTTTGAAGGGATTTTATATATCCTGGGCGTCCTTTTAAACATCTTAAGCCCAAGAAAATCCAACTGCGTTGTGCTGCAATCGTATCCATTTTGACTCAGGCATACTTATTTTGTAATTTTGCCTGGTCTTATAAATGGTAGCTACTGCTGTATTATTTTTCAGGTACGTTTCAAGAATACATTTAGCAAAAAATGGTTGCCTTAAATCAGCATAATCACTTTCTTTAAAAAGAAAGTCCGATGAATATAATTGGTTTTAGTCGTACTTTTAAAATTTTATTTTGCATAGTTTCTAAGTTACGTGACAATTTAGATCTCCTCTGCATGCGATTATGCCATAGTTTAGGTGTGAATCTACAAAAGTATGTCTACGGATCTAAGTTGAGACAATGGTAAGAATTTTTTAAGTTATTTAAATTTAAATAGTTACTGCTTTGCTACTTTAACATGTTGCTAATTCCCAATATTCATAAATTGAAATTGGGTAATCCTTTTACGTACATCGTAAACGGAAGATATTGAGTTTTTATTTGTGGTAAGTAATTTTTTATCAAACCAGTTCTAAAATAATATAAGGTCATTTTCAACTTTATTTTTTAGTGTGTTCCAGGAGGCGCCTTTGTACATAACTGCCGTATCGTCGGCATAAGAGAAAATTTGGCCATATGTAGGAATTTCGAAAATAGAATTAATATATAGAATGAATAGTACTGGTCCTAAAACTATTCCTTGTAGCACCCCGAACGCAATAGTATTGGATCACTATGTCAGTGACATAATATACTGTTTGTTATCCATTTTCTAAATAGTTCTCTATTAATTTCAGGGCATTATTTCGAAAACCATATTGTTCCAAAGTTGTTCCAAAGTTGCTTACGGTGTCAAAAGGTTCTCGTAGATCAAAGAAGACTGTGAGACATATTTCTTTGCTGTCTAGTATTTTTCAGCACACAAATTTTATATGGCATCGTTAGTTGATTTTCCTTCTATAAAACCGAACTGTGATTCAGAGATAATATCATACTTTTTGATAAAACTGCTATTCCAATTTTTAAGACTTTTTCAAAGACTTTTGCTAAAGTCGAGATATATCATTAAAACTTGAAACTTTTCAAAAATAATGTTGCAAGGTAAAATAATATAGTTTTTATTGAAGATACTATTTTCATTTATAAAATAAAAATATTATATTTCAAATAATTTAAATGATCGAAATATATTGTATGTAACAAATTATTTTTTTAATAATTCTTAAAAAATGCATTTGCAAATAACCTCGGAGATTTTTTACTCTTGATATTATGCCTGTTTTCAGAAAATTTTTCAGTTCAAATATATTAATTCTACTTGCAAAGTTTTCCTTTTCCTTGATAAATAGTTAATTTCAAACCGGTAACAATGGCCGCCCCGTCATATTTACTTTTAGAAAATACAATATGGTTCCCTAGAAGTATCCAAAGAAGTTCACTATATAAGCAGTTATGAATTCTCAAAATAGCACTTTGGCTGTGTAGAAATGGTAGTAAAAGACAAAATCCTCAGACAGATGAATTTTCTTTGATAAAAATCAACATTTTATGTAATAATTGAATTCATGATAACGCCATTTTTATTTTTAGGGATATGATATCACTTTTGTTTAAATTTAAGACCTATAATTTTTATTGATTTTGGTAGATTTTTGTAGTTTGTAATGTTGACTGTAAAAAAATTTGCTACATAACAAGAAAAATTCGAAAGCAATTCAAACGACATTGGAGGAGTAAGTTTATAAAACTTATATAAATGGTTTATGTAAGTGTTTAATATATATGAAAGAGAGTAAGCACTACCTAAAAAATTCAGTATATCACACATATAACACAAAAACAAAAAATGATTTTAGCATTCCCTACCATCGATTAGTCAGATCACAACAACCAATAAATCATATTGCAATTAAATTATTCAATATTCTTCCGCAATACTTAAAAGATTTACCTGTTACAAAATTTAAAAAGAGGATAAAATAAATATTGACAAAATAAGTGAATTCATTGATTTTTTGAAATAGACCTGACCCATACCGTTTTGTAATGTTTGTAGATGTGTTTCTTATATTTTTACATATTGTATATACTTAGTCACATATATATTTTTTCTATATGTGTATAAATATGAATTTTGTTTGTCCTTATATTCATTGTGCACTAGTTTTGACTTTTTTTATGTATATACTTATCGTGGATTAATACTTAGATGAAGCATGACATAACAACTTCTGAAAATGTAACTGAGAAATAATAATGATAAATAGTATTCCATTAACGAGTAGGTACCTAAATAATAGTTTGTAAATAATATATTTTGTAAAACTTAATTATAATTTGATATACTAACTGTATGTACTTGTATGTACTAGTATGTACCTACCTATATGTTGTATATTTTATATCTGTTTGTTTATTTATTGTGTATTATTATATTTTATCTGTCATGTCTTATATCATGTAAAAGATCTCTTAGATAAATAAATTGTATTGAATTATAAAATACTTCTTGTGCTATACGTAAAAAGCATTTATAAATAATCTATATTAGGGCTGATGTAAATGGCATTTGGTTTAAATAACTAAAATGCTGTAAAATTTTGCTTTATAAACCTTTAAAAGTCAATGTTATAAAGCCATTATAGAGAAACTGCTAAGCTGTAAAACAGATCCTCTTATAAATAAATAAAAAAAACCTGTACAAGATGCTTTAGTAAAGAAGCTTTATAATTATGCTGTGAAAGCATTTCACATTTACATTACCCATCGATGGTACAATCATCTCATTTGCTGATGATACTGCTATCTTTGTAGAAGGACAAACTTGGGAAGAAATCTATCAAAAATCATCTAAATTACTCTAAACGCATAAAAAATGATTTGATCAACATTTACTCACTATGAACACCGCTAAAACTAAATACCTGCCATTCTGCGCTCATATAAAAATCTATTACCTGTTTACAAAAAATAAAAAACCAAAACACTGACAGAAATTGACCAGGCCGTTCATATAAAATACCTAGGGATCATTCTTGACTCACACCTGAAATGGAACCTTCAAATTGAAAATATATGCAAAAAAATGAGACATTTGTTTTACACGTTTAGACAAGCGAGCAATATGCTCAAGGAACATCAGCTACTCATAATGTACTACTATGGTCTAGTAGAGTCTCATACAGTATGGTATAACAGCCTGGGGAGGGTTGCACCCAACACATCTAGCCCCATTAATACGGGCACAGAAAAGAGTAATTAAAATTATGTTCAAAAAAGATCTCAGATATAATAAAAAATATATAATATATAAGATATAAAATATAAAATTCTCAATATCAGGCAAATTTATTGCAAATAAATATTAAATTATGAAATCAAAAACAAAAATTATCTAAAAAAAATCACTTATATAATACAAGAACAAGAACTAATACTAATACCTAGGGCTAAGAAATCACAAAATTCACAAAAAGTTCAACATATCTAGGTCCAAGACTGTATAATCTAATGCCAGATCACCTAAGAAACATCAATAATAAAAAACAAAAAGAAAACATCAAAAACTGGCTACTAAGCTTACCGGAAAATTTTATAGAAAACTTCATAAATACAGGGCAATTGTATACATAATTTGATATAATATCAGTTAACTCTTTTGTATTTATTTCTTTTTTTTTAACCTTTCTTTTCCCTTTATCTATAATTATGTACATTATCCCTTT
This sequence comes from Leptura quadrifasciata, assembly GCA_963675555.1. Taxonomy (NCBI): domain Eukaryota; kingdom Metazoa; phylum Arthropoda; class Insecta; order Coleoptera; family Cerambycidae; genus Leptura; species Leptura quadrifasciata. The sequence continues at coordinate 138,596,145 of OY776675.1, read as the reverse complement.
TGCTTATTATTTATTAAATTTCATAAAACATAATTTAGATACATTTATAAAAAAAAGAATGAAATGTTTACATAAACACCCACAGACAAGTCTTTCTCTAAAACTTAGGTGAAGCTTAACTAAATATTTATTATCATGAATTCTTTTTAAGAAAAAAAAATGTTAAAATATAAATTTTAACTAAACAGATCAAATAAATATTATTATTATTTTACCAGTAATCTTATCCCGCCGAGTTACTTAGCGGTGAGTAAAGCTTCAATATAACCAATTTTCTGTACAAGTTGCCATAATATTATTATTTTTAAAACTGTGAGCGTAATAAGAGGACGACATGTGTTACTTGGGTACACACTATTTAATAAAATTGTTGGTCTAAGTGCTATAATTTGATAATTGTAGTATTAGTAGATGCTAATTTCTGTGGTGTTTATGTATTATATATAAAAAAAATAAAAAATTGTATTCATAAATTGAAATTAATTATAAAGCGTTCTTGGAATATTAATAAAATAATTTTACAATTGTCTTTATTAAAAATAAATGTACTACTTATTTTTGTGCCTTGCAGTTGCACGAGGGTCAAAATAAATAAATAATAATTATTATATAAATATTATTACAAAAGCACCTGTAACAAATGATTTTGAATTAGGTATCTGTTCTTGTAACAACATTTATTAAGTAAATAAAAAAATCTATGGCTGATAGTCATATACATACGCGTAGTACTTATATAAAGACAAGATTAATCGTTGTTATAAAAATATGCAAAGTGACTATTAAAAATAATTATATGGTGGGGACGTTTGCAGTTTGCACATTGTTAAATTTCGTAAACTACACGTGACATTCTCCATTCAGAGCGGAGTAAAGCAGCTGGAATCCTGATAGCAGGTTATGGTGGGGCCAAAGAAGGCGGAGCCATGACCCTTACAACACCCGTCGGAACGCAACAGTCTTCATAATATTAGTTCCGAAGAAAAGCTCGGTCGTAGTGGACGTACATTTCACTTCTCTCCGAAATACGCGTTAAAGGACTTAGCCGTTACAAAAGTATTATAGTCTGTGATGATTTAACAAAGACTCGTTTCGCCGTTACTAGTGCATTTCAAAGACAATTTACGATGATTTGGTTATTGTTAAGTGCAGTGATAGTGACAGTTAGTTCGAGAAGTTTAACGAGCATAGAAACAGCACCTAAAGGATGTGAGTGGCGGATGCAACCGTTAGAAATAAATGAAAGTGTCGAGGAGCCGGTATTGTACTGTCAAATTAGAACAATCAACAGCGCTGAATCTTTGATAGGAAACTTGACACAAACACAGGCCGATCGCGTGACAGTACTGATGTTGGAATGTAGCGATGTTTTATTCTTTGAAAGCTCCTTGGAATCCAACAAGCAAGGCAGCTTTCTGTCTTCCCTGAGACGGCTGAAAGAATTAAAAGTGGAGAATTGTAAAATTCGCAATATACCAGCGGCCGCTTTGTCACCCCTTAGACAGCTACGACGTTTGTCTCTTCGGTCGCATAACTCTGAATGGTCTGCCATGACTCTGGAATTACATCCTGAAAGTTTTCGTGGTATGGGAGAACTCCGCAGTCTCGATTTAGCTGATAACAATATATGGAGTACGCCGCGGGACTTATTCTGTCCTCTATACAGTTTGACACATTTGAACCTAACTCGTAATAAACTTCAAGATGTTTCGGCGCTCGGTTTCTCTGACTGGGGTAATGGACCTCTGGCCCCAGGCCGCGCCTGTGTAAACGGTTTAGAAGTGCTTGATATATCAAACAATGACATTATCTCACTCCCCGACAATGGGTTTTCTTCTCTGAGATCGCTGGACGAAATTCATTTAGAAAATAATGCAATTTCTACACTGGGAGACCGGGCTTTTGTAGGCCTTTCTGCTTTAACTACCTTAAATTTATCAAGCAACTGTCTAGTAGCCCTTCCACCAGAGCTGTTTCAATCCTCACGGGACCTTCGCCACCTTTATTTACACAACAATTCTTTAAGTGTCTTGGCTCCAGGGCTTTTAGAAGGCTTAGACCAACTTCAAGTACTTGACTTGTCACGCAACGAACTGACTAGCCGATGGGTCAACAGAGACACTTTTTCCGGCCTCGTGAGACTCGTTGTTCTTAATCTGGCTAATAATCAGCTGACTCGAATAGATGCCAATCTTTTCCATGATCTCTACACCCTGCAAATTCTTAATCTGGAACATAATAATATAAATGTTATTGCAGACGGGGCCTTTTCCGAGTTGAAGAATTTACATGCACTTACTTTGACGCAAAACAAAATCGCTCGTATCGAATCATACCATTTTTCGGGTATGTACGCTTTAAATGAGCTTCTGCTTGACTCCAACGAAATCGACTACATCCATCCAAAGGCTTTTGAGAATGTGACGAATTTACAAGATCTGGGTTTGAATGGGAACAAGTTAGATAGCGTACCTGTCGGCATCGGCCAGCTGAGATTTTTAAAGACCCTAGATTTGGGTAAAAACCGTATCGAATCTGTTTCTAATTCATCATTCGAGGGTCTTGACCTGCTGTATGGCCTCCGATTAGTAGACAATCACATCGTAAATATCTCGAGAGATGCATTCTCGACACTTCCCTCGCTGCACGTACTCAACTTAGCTTCAAATAAAATTAAATACGTGGAACAGAGTGCTTTTTCAAGTAACCCGACACTAATGGCTATTCGATTGGATGCTAATGAGTTAACCGACATAAGTGGCGTATTTACCAACTTGCAGAGTTTGGTATGGCTGAATGTCTCGTCGAATAAGTTACTTTGGTTCGACTTCAGCCATTTGCCTACAAGCCTGGAATGGCTTGACATGCACGATAACCAGGTCACTGAGCTAGGGAATTACTATGATGTGACAAATACATTGAAAATTAAAATGCTTGACGTGAGCTTCAATCTAATTACAACAGTTAAAGAAAATTCTGTGCCCGACAGTGTTGCAACGTTATTTTTAAACAATAACAAGATTACGACAGTGCAACCTCATACGTTTCTGAATAAGTTAAATCTCGAGAAAGTCGTTTTATATGGCAACGACATAAAGTATTTAGATCTTGCCGCCTTAAGCCTTAGCCCAGTAACGAATGACAAAGACTTGCCGCAATTTTACATAGGAGGTAATCCGTTTTATTGTGATTGCAGAATGGAATGGCTTCTCAGAATCAATCATCTCAGTAATTTGAGACAGTACCCGCAAGTGTTGGACTTGGACGCCGTTACCTGCGAGCTAGCGCATTCCAGAGGCGCGCCGCCACAGCCATTGTTAAGCTTAAAACCGTCGAACTTTTTGTGCCCTTACGAAACTCACTGCTTCGCTTTGTGCCATTGTTGCGATTTTGATGCTTGTGATTGTGAAATGACTTGCCCCGACAAATGTAAATGTTATCACGACCACACTTGGTCGTCTAATGTGGTAGATTGCAGCAATGCAGGATATACGGACGTGCCCGAGAAAATACCAATGGATGCCACTGAAATCTACCTGGACGGCAATAACTTGGGTGAGCTCGGTAGTCACGTATTTATCGGTAAGAAAAAACTCGAGGTTTTATTTTTAAACAACAGCAACGTTAAAGCTTTGCATAATAGGACCTTTAACGGCGTAAAATCCCTAAAAGTGTTGCATATGGAGAATAATAAGCTGGAAGAATTGCGGGGTTTCGAATTTGATCAACTGGAAAATATAAACGAACTTTATCTCGATCACAATGAAATCGACTATGTGAGTAATCAAACTTTCAAAAACATGCATAAATTAGAAGTGTTGAAATTGGACGATAATAAAATAGTAGACTTTACACCGTGGCAGTTAGCAGATAATGGGGAATCGGGCTCCCAACCGCGCGTGACTCTCGACGGCAACAAGTGGTCGTGCGATTGCAATTCTCTCGGCCGTCTCCTAGCCTGGATCCGCGAAGCGGGTGGCGATCCCTCTAAAATGTATTGTGCCGATCACGAGGACTCTGAAACCGTAGCCGACGTAATGCATCGCTGTGAAGATATGGACAATGCAATTGCAACGTCTGTCGTTCAACGCGAAGTGATAAAAAATAATCAATTACTCGGCGGCAGTTACGTGCCGTTACTTGCCGCAACTCTCGTCGCCGTCATCGTGGTTTGTTTAGTTGTGGCCATTATGTTTGTTTTTCGCCAAGAAGTTCGTTTGTGGGCTCATTCCAAATATGGAGTTCGCATATTTCAAGACGCCGCCACAGCCCACGATAACAACGACGATCGCGACAGGCTGTACGATTGCTACATGGTTTACAGCCATAAAGATGAAGATCTCGCGGCGAGAGTAATTGCCCCTGAACTGGAACAATTCGGACATACTCTGTGTCTGCACTATAGGGACCTGCACCTGATGGGCGGTGCATCGTACCTCGCTGATGCAATGGTGGGCGCAGCTGATGCATCAAGGCGCGTCGTCTTCGTAGTATCCCCAGGTCTTATATGCACCGAATGGTCGCGTCCCGAATTTAGAGCAGCACTTCAGGCCGCCCTCCGCACCGCATATAGGCACAAATTAGTCTGTGTGCTTAGTGGTGACCCCTTAGAGCCAATGGATCCCGAGTTAAGGGCATTATTGCGTGCATGCACCGTGACCAGATGGGGAGAACGTCGTTTCTGGGAGAAATTGCGATACGCGATGCCGGATGTAATAAATAACCAAACAACTAGACGCAGCAAGAAACAGGCGGAGATCCGGTGCAAGACCAATGCCAGATATACAGCGGCGCCAACGGCTCATGATTCTTGGTACAAGTATCAGGCGATGCCAGGAGTTCATGCCGCCGCCCTGACACCCACCCCCACGCAGAGCACTTATGTTTCTGGGGAATCCGCCAGAAGCACGGAAGACGAGGCCGGCTCCAGTGCTAGTAGCCAGCACTACGGTTCCGATCAATTAAATCACAGCTACGTATCCATTGACGGGCGGCCACCTCAATATTCCCAGTTTCCCCCTTGTAGGGCCGAGGTTCCGCACCACGTGTATTCCACAATTCCAGACGCACAACCTCAATCTAGGACTTACTTTGTCTAATTCAATGTGAGATACTATTAAAATTTAAAGGCTGTTTTACTTATATCGCATAATTGATATAGCATTTTCGAATGTCACTAGTTTTTAATTACTATGTAATAAATTAAATTATTGTGTATATTTTGTAAATATCATAAAAGAATATTTATTTGTATTGTACGAGTAGTACTACTTTCTGAACGCTTATTAGTCATTAATTTAAGTATCGTGTACATATAGTTTATTCTTTATTTAAGTAAAGACTGTTAAATAATATGTAAAATATTCCCTAATTTATGATAATTAAACGACATTTTTATATAACTCTATTTATGCCCATCATTTCTCTGCACTTAAAATTCTGCAAATAAGCATTTAATTTGCTCTTTGTTTTCTTATCAGTGATAACAGTATAAATCTTTTATTTACAAACGTGTGCTCATTTAATTTGAATAGTCAAATAAATTGTAAATATACATCAGTAGAAACGAAACAAATATTTCTTGTTAATTTTGCTGGGCAACATATAAAATATTTTGCAAAGAATTTCTCTGTTTAACAGTTTTATAGAAAATCCTTAATATGAGCCACCTTTTATTAGAAAACATTTGTATAAAATGGATCTTCATTTATTTTCCACAATTATTTATTTCTATTAAAAAACGTTAACTTTGTTATGAACAGTATTTCTTAACAAAGCAGATAGACTTAGAGATGCTTTTTGTTTACACAATATTGGGCTGACTTTGCATTTTAGAATTCGCAGGTAAGTAAGTTTTTATTTATACTTTAAATGTGGTTTCTGATTTTGCTCTAGCACCGTATATTTAAGTAGATTAATTACAATAAAATTATTGAGTTATAAAATCACATACGTAATTTTCCGTTTAATCCGTTACAAAACTTTTTATTTTTGTCCTGATTACTCCTTGGTACTTTCTGTTTTAAATAAATTAGTTCTAATAAAATTATTATACTATATATCAGAAAAGTTTGAGAATAAAATATTAAAAATTATAATAGTTTTAGAAAAACAGACAGAACATCTAGGACATTTTCTGATTATATAAGAATTTGTGAAAATAGTTGAACTCTAAAAAAGTATTTTAACAAAAACATGAATATTCTATTTACGAATTCTTAGGGTTTTGGGATATAAAAATGAACAATATTTCCTTTTTTTAACTTGTCGACGTTTCGTTAAATTTATTAACTTCTTCAGGACACTAAAAGAAAACGTATAAATGTAGGTATAAATAAAATTTAACGATTGTTGTTTATACTTAAAGACAATTAAAAACAAATTTTTTAAACTATATTGCATTGTTAACAGATTAAAACATTAAAAATACAAAAAGGTACTTTCAAAACTTTTAAAGATTATTTAGAAATAGGGTGTAAAACATAAAAACTGTATAATAAACTGCAAAAAAGAAAATATATTTATGATTAAATTAAAAAATTTTGTCTCATTAACTTTTTAAAATCACGGGACATATTAAGTATGTATAACTTTTGTAATAGGTAAATATTTCTTGTTTAGTACAACATAAATGTATAACTAACTAGACACTGGTACACCTCGTTCTGGCGAATTGAAGAGCAATAATGTATGTACATTTAATATACCCAAAGTTTCGGCGTTTCTTTTTATTTTTGAAGATTAAGTGTTTTTAAGTCGATAATATTAAAATAAAAACTATTTAGATTTTCTATATCCGTTTGTTTATTCCGTTGGGTTTCTTCTTAATAAAAATCATTTCATTGAACATTCTCTTATCGTAATTATTATTTTTAACTACCATTTTGGCATCATTAAATGCAAAAGTGTGACCCTTTTCTATAAAGTGCTCAATCAGTTGTGTTGGATTTTTTTTGGTATGGAAATGTTTGCAGCCAGTTCATGTTCAGTTATTCGTTTTTTAAAATAGCTGCCTGTCGAGCCTATGTATACACCATTACATTCTGAACACGGAATTTCGTATACGACATTAGAGTCTAGGTCTTTTAATCTACTATTTTTTTTTGTCAATAGTATTTTCACTTGCATATGCAATGGTTGAACCACTTTGTGTAAAGAGTTCGATTAAGATAAGGAATTTTGTGATATTGTTTGTTGTTTTCTTGATTATTATTAGATTTGTTCTGTTTGTTATTACTTAGAATTTCGTTGATTAAACTCGGTGGATAATAATTTTTGTGTAGGAATGTTTTTATTAATCCTCTATTTTTAAGATGGAATCTCTCATCTGATAGTTTTTCAGCTCTATATTTTAATTTGTTTATAATGTTAATTTTGTGTTTCAAAACATGTTTGGAATTAAAATTAAGAAACCTTTCAGAGAATTTAGGTGTGTTGCACCAATCCACAATGAGAACATTATTTCACGTGCCTTTTTGTGTTTTTAATGTTTTAATGTGTTAACAGTGTGATATAGTTATAATGTTTTGTTTTTAATTGACTTTAAACATAAACAACAACTGTTAAATTTCATTTAGATCTATATGTATACGTTTTCTTTTAGTTTCCTGAAGAAGTTAATAAATTTAACGAAACGTCGACAAGTTAAGAAAAGGAAACTTTGTTAATTTTTATGATCCAAAACCGTTATTATACCATTAGAGTATATTACCTATCTCTCATACACTCGGAAACAGAAAGCTTAAACATATTTTTTGTATTTCTAAATAATTAATATTGGCTGTAACAAATTGTCGATAAAAACTGTAACTTTCTGAGGCCTTATTTTTGTTCATAGTTAATTTAGAAATTGACAACCCCATTAATTTTCACCACGATTTGCTTCTTCGGTGGTAAAATATTAAATATCTAACATATGATGCCTTTTTAAAAAATATTTATTTTTCGAAAAATAACCACAAAGTTAATAAATACAATAATAAAAATTATCTTCGATAAAAACTACAACTTTTAAACATAACCAAATGCATCAAAAGGTGTTAAATAAGGGCTATTTGACGGCTATGGAATAGGTCTGCCATTACCGATCCAAATGTCAAATTTATATTTAAATGCTCCCTAACCTCCAAAACACTATGTGGGGTTACTCCGTCCTGCTGCCAAATTATTTCATTAACTTCCTTATAAGAAAAATTTTCCTTTAAAAGCACTGCTATCTCTGGTAGAATTATTTGTAAATATGTTTCCCGTGTTGTGTAAAATTGAGAAAAATTAGGTCTACAATTTTATCATTAAAAATATAGTATTAAACTCTACCAGATTTTGTAATTTCAATAACTTTTCTTTGCCGTTGATTTTTCTTCTCCCGCGAACGTCTATTTTTCCTATTGAAAAACCCTGCTGTGGAAAACGACGATTAATCTGTCCATAATATACCAGGTGACATAGAAGACATATCTCCTTTGTCACCCGGCGTACTTGTTAAAAAAAATTAGAGTTTGCATCCGGTTTTTGGAGCATTTGCTGATAAAATCCTAACCATTTTCGCTTGCGATCTATAAGCTTCTGTACTTGTAATAATCTATATTAATAATTTATATAGTCATTCGTTTATAAATTTCTTTGAATTTTGTAGTAAATTTTTCAGTTCACGTTGTACAGTTGATTTAAAAAAAGGGGAAAATCTTAATAGTTTAGTTGTGTGCATATGTCTGTAAATAAGGCTGGCCAGGCATGTCGAGAGGGGGGTGGAGAAGAGGTGATTTACCCTGGACCTGGGTTTTTTTAAGGAGACCGGTTTTTTTAGTGTTTTTAAACTTATTAAACCTTTCTTTTTAATTTTATTCAAATGGAATTTTAAAAAATAATTAGAAAATAACTTTTTCAAAACATTTTCAAGCCTGCCATATTATTGTTTAAAAAAATAATATTTGTTTAGGATAATTCTATTAATGGCTGTAATTAAAATACTAACTGGATAATGATAATTCTATTTTTAAAATATGAACACAAAAATACCACTTGAGATTAAAAAAAATGTAAACAATGCGGACTGAACATAAAAATACAATAAAAAAATAAAATAAATGAACTTCAACTACGTAATACAGAATTAACTAATATTTTGTTATTGCACCATTAGCATCTAAAACTGCCTGAAGTCTTGCAGGCATGGACAAAATCAGATTTCTTGCAAGGTCAACTTGTTGCGACAAGTTCTCCCAAGCGTCTTCAATTATCCCTTCCAATTCTTGGGCATTATTTGGATGGTTATTTAATTTTTTTATATGTTTCACCATTAGTCCCCAAACATTTTCAATTGGATTTAAATGCGGACTTTTAGATGGCCACGGTATTAACTCTATGTTTTTATTCAGAAACCATTGCCTGACACGATGGGCCGTATGTATGGAGCAGTTGTCTTATTGGAAAATAAAATTATTTTCCGGAAACACCTCTATTACTGATGGCAACATAATATTGTTTAATATTTCAATATATTTAATGGAATTGATTTGACCACCACTCTTCCAACACACACCTAACCCATTTAGACTCATCCAAGCCCAGACATTGACTGAAAACCTTCCTGATATTTGTGGATCGAAAGTATATTTTTCGTCGTATCTAGTGGAAGGAGGCCTATATACGCGAACATGTCCATCGTTACAGGATTTAAAAATCTTTTCGTCAGATAAGACAACTTGTCCCCAGAAGTTTTCATCATTGCTTATATAGTTCAGTGCAAACATAATCCTACCCTGCTTCTTTTCTTCTGAAAGTTTGTATCTTGGGACCAGTACTGTTCATTGTTTATATAAATGATTTAATCTATGCATATGTAAATTGTAGTACTATATTATATGCTGATGATACGACAATAATTACTACAGAAAATGACTTAAAATATTTACTACACGATATGGCAAATAAAACAGCAGATTTTCAAAACTGGTTCACAGCAAACAAATTATTATTAAACAATTTTAAAAAAATGCAGTCTGAAAAGGGTTTTCTCTTAGGTAATTTATAAGATTTTCATTTTCTTGAGTATTGCTCTTCCTGGGCCTACCGGAACCAACTTTACGGGATACCGTTTGATTAGTTTCCCATTGTTTTTTAACACTCATTATCGTGGTTTTACTCACATTCCATTCAGCAGCAAGTCTTCTTATGGACCAACCATCTTCAATTTTAGAAACAATTCGAAGTTTTTGATTATCTGTTAGATGTCAAACCATTTTTAATAATGACGCCGCTGATTAACGTCAAAGTGACATTTTGATTATTAATACCAATCAAAGAACGAATGATTTACATAGCTAAAAGAAAGTGTACCAGTGTTTTTAAAAATCAACTGTACAACCCATAAACTAGTTTCTAGATTATCTAAAACAATTCTTTTTTATAGGCAAACATTTCAAGAAGACTATCAGATAGCATGTTTTTAGTCATAGAGGCTTACAGTTGATTTAGTAGTACTACGGTACGGATAGGGCAATAAAAACTCCCAATTTATTTTTTACTTTAAATATTTATAAAATAAATTAGAGAAAATTACCTTAAAAAGAAATTCAAAATATCACTTTCTTTATTTTTGTTTTCTCTCTTGCAGCGTTTTTTCTTTTAAAACTATCAGTTTCTCTCACATGACGATAAATATTTAAAAATATGTTTTCGCTAGGAGGCGGATGATTTGGGTATAATGCTGTATATTTTCTTCTTGAAGCTTTTTTATAATTATTGTTAAACATAAGGGCAAAACATACCAAAATTTTCTGCCTCAGTGAAACCCATTTTAATGAAATAATGATACAAAATGTCAAACAATAACAGTGAATAACAATGTTGTCATGGTATCATCAGTCACAGCCTACTGCGTAGTGAGTAATTACTGTTCCTCCATATTTGTTGGTGTTTTATCTGATAGATAAAAAAATATTAGAGCTAGAGCTATCAACCCTTACATATTTTAAATCAAGGAATAAACATCTATAAGAATATCTACAACCTTCGTTGCTGTACCATGTGACATATACAAGAAATTATTTTTTTAATTGCAACCAAAAAAAAACGTTACAACTTTCATAGGACATTGTTTTCTTAAATAATGACAGAAAAGCTGGGGCTGGTATCTTCCCTTGGAATGCACAATTTCGCAAGCAATTCTTTTTTAACTATGTTTTTTAAACTTTTAGTAACGTTTTACATTTTTAAACAACCAGTTAAAATTTCAGGTTAAAAGGTTAATTTTCTTATTAACAATATGGATAAACGACAAAGTGAAATCCCTTAGCAAATTTACATCATAGAAAATGTTCCTCAAGTTGTTCTTTTTTTAAGTTTTTACACTGTTTGTTAAAATTTAATTTGCTTATAACCAATTTCAATAGAAAAGAATGGTAAAAAATTGTTTTTTTTCTCTCTCAATTAACTAACAATTTGTTTAAAAATATATCATTTTGCAATATTTAATTTTTTTAAAACAATAAGAGTGAATTCTAGATTACATACAGGGTCTTGCAGGTCGATACAAAAAATTTATAAGTCGATAAAAGAGGTCATTTAAAGCCTATTTAGTTGCATTTTCCTTAGTACAAAATCTTATTACGGTTTTTTGAGCTAATCGTCAATTTTGATTTTTTTTGAAAAATCCCGTAAATCAATAGTTTTATGCTAATGACACAATGATGTGAGATGTTGTTATCTTTACTCTTTCAGTATGTTATTTTACTCTAATATACATTTGTTAAGTTTAATGTGTTAACGATTTTGTAAAGATGAAGTAAAGGTTAATAATGCAGTTTAAACTGCACAAAAAGCAGAGATGAGACAAGTACATTTAAAAATTACTTCCACTATCCAGTACAAGCAGTCCCAATTTTTATTTTTACTCCCAGTATTAAGTAGAAATACTTTGATAAAGTAATTTATCTGAAATTTAAAATTTAAGTAACCAGTACAAAGTAACTACTTAGATATACTTAGAGTACTTATCTTAAAATACTCCAAGTATTAGTATTAGTTTAAGCCCAAGTAAAAATACTTAAAGTAATTTTTGTTACTTGAAGTATTTTGAATGTATAGTTCAAGTAGGAATAAATTGAGACAGAAAAAATATAACAAAAACTTTATGACCACATTAAAATACCATTACTCTTTGTGCTACCTCGACCGACCCACGACCGACCCTCGACCGCAAAGCATCTCGCTCGTTTTTAATGTGCGGCGAGTCGTTTGATAGTTTGATGTTAGGCATACCTCCGGTGGCCCGCGGCGATAATAATGATGTTGTAAAGTTTTTGTTTAGTTTTTTTTTGTCTCAGGAAGTCCTTACTTGGCCTATACTGTAATAGTTTTTTAGGTGTTCGGTACCAGTAATTTTTAAATTAAACAGTGTTTTATGCTGCAGTAGAGTACAAAATATTTAGTCGTTAGTAGTAATCACGTTTTTCATTTCAATGCAAATTGCATATTACTTTTTAGCATATTAAACAAAAACCTTTCTTTTCATTTAGCTATAAACAGTGAAATGTAGTATGTTAAATATAATTAAAAAATGAGGTTAAATTTATTAAACATTACTTATATGATATTCAAGTTTTAAAGAAGAAATCACATTTCATATTTATTTCTAAAACCATCTTATTATTATCGCAATTCTGTTTTGACGTATGTAATTATTTCTTATTTCTTTTTATTTGTTGTTTGTTTTGTTGAAGTGCATTTTTTGATTAGGATTGCTTACAAAAAATCTAGGCCCACTTGCCACTTTATGCAGCATGATCATAATCCAAACCCAATAAATAATGAGACTGCATGTTTGATGGATTTATTTAACAAAATTATTCAAACTAGTAGGTAATCTTTTTAAATTTTATAAAAAATATTTTATTCATATTATATTTATTATATTATAAATATATGATATATTTAAGTCAAAGAAGAATATTTAGTTAAAGTACTGGGAGTACAAGTAACAGTATATGGTACATGGATTTTAAAAGTACCTAGAGTAAAATACTTTACTTGGAGCACATTTTAGTGCTGAGCACCTTAACTCTGACAAGAAGTGTCAACGTTATGGCAAGTTATGGTTTTTCATAGGCTATGACACAAATACAGCGAAGGTGTTTAAGTACTTAAAGAACTTATGTAATTTGTCCCCTTCGAAATTAAAATGGCATTATCAATTTTTATTTTAAATAGTCGTTAATGTATCCAACATGGAAACATATGAGAGCAAGAGAACAAACTGAAACAATAAATATAATATTTCTTAATATTGTGTAGTTAGCGTACAACTATAGACAAGAAAATCCTAAGTGAATAGGTTGAAAACCGCAATACTTTGTACCAAGGTAAGTGTGGTTAGATATGTTGAAATTGACGTATTCTATATCAGCTCATGAAAGGTTTGTATCGATCTGCAAGGCACACTATTTATTGCAAAACTCGGTGAATATTTTCCATTTTTTTTTTGTTCTACGGGAATATACAAAAATTGAATGGACTTATAGATTTCGAGATATTTTTTAAAAACCGATGGAAAACTCGGTCTTAATTGTTTATATAAACAATACACCGACCTTGCAGAAACTGCGAAACTGAACTGTGAACTTAACTTGTCCCCCTTAACACTTCAAAATATAAAACTGCTCGACCAGACAATTCACATAAAAATTCCAATTCGACGCTGCTGGTATATGAACTTCACAAATTAAAATTTAACTTTTGTATAAATGAGAATTGAGAATAAAATAAAACAAAAAGTAACTGCGGTTCTAAAAATGGGTTATTACGGTTTTGTTTGCTTTCTATGTACTTTTCGAAAACGTAATATACATTTTATAGATTAATATTTCTTACCAAAAAGTCATCATTTAGAAAAAGTAGCAAAGAATTTAGAGAAACTCAGAAAAATAGAAAATCTAATATTGTTTACAGTCGTTGTAAAATATATAGTGTGTCCCAAAAGATACAAATAAAATTCAGAATTCTTCTTATATTTTGTGTTCCCAATAACATAAAAACACCTCAATTATTAATATCAGATTGATTTATTTGTACGTAATAATTTTTTTTAATGAGATGCTATATTTTATATTAAAAATTGCTCTTTTACAAGGGAGTTCGATGATATACATATACATTTTCTGTAAGCACAACCAAGAAAAATAAGACGTACAATATTAAACAAAATTCGCAATGGCTTAATTTTTTATTACAATAAATGCTCAAAATCTACACCATTAGAAATTTGGTAACTGCCAAAACGATATTTTTAATTTAATTTAATTTTCAATTACGCCTTGTGTTTTTTATCAAGTGGCCGCTACGTTCGCCTGATTTAACCTCATTGTACGTTTTGTGGGGATCTTATAAGCAGAGTGTGCGTAAATAGACTAGATTCAACACATAAATTAAAACAACGATGAGTTACGGAACAAAACACCAAACGTAATTGAAAATCTAATTAATAGTTTTGAACATCGTATTGATCGTTGTCAAATTGTTGACGGTGCACATTTTGAACATTAATTGTAATAAGAAATGAAGTTCTTAGGGATTTTGTTCAATACTGTACATGGCTACTCCACGTTTTGCAAAGAAAATATAATTTTTCCTACGATGTTTTTATAATCAATAAAAAATATTGTCCAGTTGCCAGGAGTTCTAAGTCGGAATTAATTGTTACCTCTAATTTTTTCATGAAAGGCTAGTTTTTTGCTAGTAGAAAGTTTACCAAAACTTACCCCCGCGAACCCTTATAAACAACTCAGTTTTGCTAATATCTCGAAAAATTATGAAAAAAAAAAGAAACGGATAGCATCAAGTGAAAAAGCAGGTAATTTTACAAAAAAATAGTATAAAATTTTTTTCAAATACATTTTTTCCTTAGCATGAGAGATTATTATACAGTCAATATTTCAAGCACGTCGCACAGATAAATGAAGCATTTCTCGACCGCCGCTACATAATAAAGACAATTTGTACTCATCAAAAGCAAAAAAAAAAAAAGAATGGTAGCATTTTAAAGAGAAAAAATTCAGCTTTCCAATGGTATACTTACTTTTAACTTTTATAATTTGTATTTCTTGTAAATTGCACGTGAAAGTTAAGCTTTATCATTTTTTTCCACTCTATATTGAAACATATATTAAATAAAATACTATTTAAGAAAATTTTTTGTAGATATAGCTTGTTTATACCTTAAACTTCAATCTAAGATTAATTTTTATGCTCTAAAATGTCCAGGGTAAATAAAATTAACTTTTTAATCATTGTTATTTTTTCCATTTTTTAGGCTTGGGAAATTTTCACTTGATAACTTGTCGAAAACAGTCAATAAAGGCTTGTAGGTAAAAAAAATATTTTTTGTTTTGCTCTTCAGATAAAAAAGGCTACAAAAACTTTACGACCTCATTAATATACCGTTACTCTCTGCACTATTTAGTTCGCAAATTGAATCATTTACCTTTATAGATTTTTAATACGTCGGCTTGTTTAATGACACCACACCGAATGGTTCAACGGTGTTAATAATGGGCTCGTAAAGTTTTTGTTCCTTTTTTTATCTTCAGAGTAAAACTGCAGACCACTATACAAATAGATCATCATGATATTATAGTCCGGGGTCCGACGCCTCTTTTTTAAAATGATTATTAACAGACTGAATTTTCGTCATTGGCTTTGTTTTGACGAGTATCCCAACTTTTCTCTCTCCGAAAATTCTCGGTGGAGGTATGTAAAGTTCTAGGAAAGGACTGGAAAACCTGCCAGAAAATTTGTAGGACAATTTGGGTGGCTAATGCCAAAAAAATTATTCTCGCGTACACCTAAATCCCAATATAATTTTTTATTCCTTTTAATAATAGGGTGGGTGGTAATGGGGATAGCTAACGCCAAAAAATGTTTTGAGACGATTCGTTCTTGTATATACATACTTAATCACATTTTATTTTTTTACCCCCTTTCATAAAAGTGTGGGGATTTTTACTCCCTGTTATAATTGTGTGGAAGTGGTATTGGGAGTGATAGTGGGGGGTGGCTGATGCCAAAAAAAATTTTGAGAACTTGACTTTTCGTACATACCTTAAATTGTAATTTTATGGACTCTTACCTGCTTGCTTTGCCTATTTACCCTTATTTATCCCATTTACCCCCGAACCCTTCAACGATATTAGATCAAAATATAATCTAATTCCAGATCCAGTTATAATACATAAGTGTACCAAATTTCAAGTCAATATCATAAACGATTTCAGAGTAAACGTGCGCACAAAAAAGTTACAGACCCATAGACAGAAATTTTTTTCTGTTAAATTTAAAATTTCGACGTTTCATGACAACTTTTTTTTGCATTACTATACTTCCACTGGACGTGGAAGTAAATAACGAGGTCTGAAATGTTATTACTAACCGGCTAGTTTTTGCACTATTGTTTAATTAATATTTTTGAAATCGAATGATCAAAAAATTGTCCTAAAAATTTTCTAGCAAATTTTCCAGTCCTACGCCATGAAAGTGTCAGTTCCATGGTCAACATGCAAAACACAGAGAAAGTTATAAATTTTATGCGTTTCTTTCGGAACACACTGTATAAATAAATCATCATACAAGAGCACTAACATTAATTAAAAAACCGCTGCTCAAGGAATCACTACTTCCACATCCAGATTTTGTATCCAAGTCTTATACACACTAAATCCCAATGTAATATTTTACTACCTTTAATAATATGGTAGGAGCGGCAATGGGGGGGTGGTAGAGGGGGTGGCTAATGTCAAAATAAATTTTAAAGACCCTTGGTTCTCATACACACACTAAATCCCAATTTAATTTTTTTCTCTCTTTAATAACAGGGTTTGGGGCGAGCGTAGGTGCGTCTGTACTATGTACATATTTCGATATGCAATGTAAAGCAACGTTAGGCGCAGTTAGTAGTTGGATGGGTGACCGTCCCAACGAAGACCGCGTCCTCGCCTAACACATCTTCCAGCGGCTTGTGTATCAGCGTATGCGCGGAAGCTATACAACTTTAGGCGAGGGTTGTATAGGGGATATACCATCCTTCGGAGGGGATGTAAAGCCGTCGGTGCCTTGTCTATAAATGTTAGGCAAGTAAAAGATCCCTACTCTTCTTAAGAAAAGAAGTTCGGCAAAATTCCTGGTTGGGGGTAGCTCGTCTACAGGCGTCGGTGTTAGGCCTCAGTAGCGGAAATAGGCCGACGTTAAATAAATGTATAAAAAAAATAACAGGGTGGGGGTGGCAATGGGGGTGGTAGAGAGGGTGGCTAATACCAAGAAAATTATAGAGGTCCTTGGTTCTTTTATACACAACAAATCCCAATTTAATTTTTTACTCCCTTTAATAATAGAGCGGTGGAGGCAATGGGGGTGGTAGAGGGGGTGGTTAATGCCAAAAAAATTTTAAGAGTTTAGTTTAATAACAGGATGGGGGTGGCAATGGGGGTGGTAGATGAGGAGCTAACGCCAAAAAAATTTTTTGAGGCGTTTCGTTCTTGTATACACACTAAATCACATTTTAATTTTTGATAGGGGGGGGGGTAGCTGATGCCAAAAGAAATTTTGAGAACTTGACTTTTCGTACATACCCTTAATTGCAAGTTTATGGTTTACCTGCTTGCTTTGCCTATTTACCCCATTTACCCCCGAACCCTTTAACGGATTTAAATCAAAATCCATTCCAGATCTCATTATAATACAACGGTTCCAGAGTAAACGTGCGCACAAAAAAGTTACAGACTGACAGACAGGAAATTTTTTTTCGGTTAAAATTAAATTCTTTACGTTTTTACGTTCAAAAAAGTTTTTTTCTTGCGTTACTAAACTTCCACTGGGCGTGGAAGTAAAAATAATTAAATGCTGTATTTGAATGTTAAAAAAATGCTTCCACAACAAAAAAAATCACGTTGGGCAATTGTTTATTAACTTTTAATAATACCCAGAAAAAAGTTTTGATAGGCTTACCATGAGGCACGTTAGATCTTTTTCAATAAAACGGTTATTGATTCAAAAATTTAACAAAAGGGTCTCGTATAGTGGCACATGCCATAGATCAGTAACCGTTTTTCGGAAGACCGGTATACTTGTGTACTTTAAACATAACGGGTTTAAAAATATTTTTAAAAACCATGAAAGTAGTACCTATATTTCTAATAGCGAAGCAGGATACTTAATTTTTTCTACGCTTTTTAAAATTTTCTTTCACAAAAATCACCTGTTTCCGAGGCCACGGTTTGTATTGCCGTAAAATTGAAAATAATTGCTAAATTATTGCCTCTTTTGTGTTGATTAAAATCTATTTTATTCTAAACGATAGGTAGACAATGATGCATCACATCTATTTGACTGTGTTATGACCACACTCAGGTAAACGCTATTGACGAAAATCTCTTAGAAATTACGAGGCGCTAATATAAAAAGGTGCAACCACACAAGTCGTGGGCTACCTGGTAATCCTGGTATTAAGACCCAATAGTGAGAAAATTTTGAATTAAAGTCAATTCAGAAGAAAATTTATCATTCCCTATTATTTATATTATAATAAACTTAATAAAGCAGTTGTTGCGGCTTCTGAAAGCACAATAAATTATTATAATGGATGATACGTAAAAACTCAGTGATGTTGCCTTCTATAGAGAGTATAAATAATCGCTAACAACGGCATTTTGCATACGGCAAAGTCTCTGGAAGTGTAAGAAATAAGTAATTTATAATTATTATTGAGAGCTGAAGATTAAAGTAGTGCTTGTAGATTTCATTTTAAGTTCAGTTAATAAATTATTCTGTCAAATTTGATTAATCCTCATTATTTATTTGGATTTGCCTTTTGGGTGGTCATAAAATTTTTATATAAAAACTAATCCTGATTTATTATCACTTTATTGTAGCGGCTTACATCTCGCATTGTTCAGAAATTAATTTCGTGAGTCTTGGTTAAAATATTTGGAGGATCAGTCCCATAAGCTTCTTGAATTTGTTTAATTTTCAGTAGTTAGCCATTGAACATAAAATCAACAGAATGGGAGTTAATAAGCCTTCATACTTAGAACAGAAATAAATTGATGCCTTTTACTGGAAAAAAAGATTTGAGATGCAACTGCAGATATCCATGTTTCGCAATTATTATTCCTCATCAGCACACAATGTAGATTGAGAATTATTATCTAAAGACTAATAGATGTAGAATCGATAACTAAACCATTTCTATATACTAAATAGTTTATAACTAAAATCTATCATCCGTAACAAGGAGCACTAGCCCAGACCGTACAAAAAGCAGAAAAAACCTGAGCATGTACACAATTTTAAACTAGCTTGTGCATCAGTGAAATCACTCACTCATAGGGGCTATCCGAATTTTATTAGGAACACTTAAACCAATCGCAAGAATCTATGGAATTTTGTGAGCAGCAAGAAAGGTGTGTACATAGGTGTGTGTAGCAGATAGCCGTATTGGTTAAGGCGCGAAGTGGCAATCGCGATTAATCACATGGGTATCGCGCCACCGGGTTCGAATCCCGGCTCCGGCACTGTCGGAGGAAATGGTTGTATGTCAGCGTTTTTTCAATGTGTAACCCCCTTCCGCACAAGCCTTTGGCTTCTGGAATTGGGAGTAGTCTAATTTCTGTGGTGGTGGTGTACATCTTACCGCAACCATTAACCACTCTCTTTCACTTATCTCTGAGGCAAGGTGTTTTCCCAATACTTGGAAAACTGTTAGCGTCTGCCCCATTCTGAAAAATGAGGATAACTCTGAGGTAACGAACTATCGGGCTATTACGTTACTATGTAACTTCACAAAGGCCTTTGAGATATCTTTATATAATCGTATTTACCCACTAGCTAAAAGATATAATATCATTTGAACTACATGGCTTTATGGAAAAACGTTCTACCAATACAAATTTAATATATTGTCTGAAAGTTATTTGTGGCATTCTATGAATATTCTTTCCTATTATTTGGGTTTTCTACCACATGTATTATTATCCTCTTCAAAAACAAATCATCAAATTTACAAATTAATAGAATTATTGGAAAAAAGCCTCTGCGCCCGTGACGTTTACGCCAAAGAAAAATACAAAAAAATACAAATACAAAATAGAAATTTAATATGTTTCACATGACTACTGTCTAAAATTGTTGATAAAAAGGGGCAAGTAGATGTGATATATACCGACTTCTCTAAAGCCTTTAGTGGTATTGATCACAAAATTATATTAATCAAACTAGAGGGACATAGTTTCTCTGTGCCGCTAATTAGTTTCTTACGCTTATACTTGACAGATCGTCTCCAGTACGTTACACATAACTGTTTTAAATCAAGCCAATACGCGGTTACCTCAGGAGTTCCACAAGGATCTAACCTGGGCCCTCTATTCTTTTGTCGTTTCATTAATGACTTAAAAATATTTTCATCAATTAAATTAGCTGACGACTGTAATCTACTGCAAGCCGAGCTATACACGGTAGTATATTGGTGTAACAAAAGCCGTCTTCATTTGAATATCTGGAAATGTAAAGTCATAACTTACTCCCGTAAAGTCAACATAGTTACATATGACTATCAAATTGAATCGCAGGCTCTAGTTCGCACCGATGCAGTGAAAGATCTAGGAATGTATTTTGATTGTAGATTAAGTTTTTTCACACATATAGAGCAAACCATTTCGTCCTCCATGAGAATGTTGGGATTTGTACTTACACTGGGTCAAGATTTTAATGATGCCGATGTCCTCATAACGCTGCCGCCTATGTTCGTTCCACGCTGGAATACTGTTCTGGAATGATTGCTATATAAAATGCATCGAGTCTGTTCAAAGAGAATGGTTTAAAATATCTTATTTACTAGATCGATTGAAGGTATCCCAACAGAGATTGACAACCAGTATTTATTAAATAGACTTAATTTCAATTCGTTAGAATTTAGTAGACATTTTTATGGATTAAAGTTTTTATACATTACAAAATAGAGTTGACTCCCTCGAAATATTAAGTGAATTAAATTTCTTGGTGCCAAGGCTTAATAGTCGCAACTCTACTACATTTTACAATACATTGGCAAACACCTCCCCGATAAATATGATTTGCTCTAATTATAATGCAATATCAGATATTTGTGATATATGTAACTGCTTACCTAAAAGTCTGTATGCGTCATTCAGGAATATTATTAATTTCCTAATCTTCCATTGATAGGTAATTCATTATTAGTTAAATTTTTTATATTCTGTTAACTTAATATTCATATAATAGCTCAATGACTTCTTGTGCTATCTGTTAGATAATAATATAGTTGCAGATATAGATACAGATTTACTTATAAACAATTTTACTTTATTACTTTGTCCTGTAATTGGTTATGTACTGTTGGACAAGTAAACGATTATTATTATTATTATTATTGTGCAATGCTTATCAGAATATATATCTTATTTATCCAGAAAACTTACGATAATTCTCTAAGTGTTAAACAACCACAAAAAATCAGTGTAATAAAAGAGTAAAGGAACAATGTTTTATAGCAAAAAATAAATACAATGTATTCACTTATCGATCATTTGTAACCCAATGAGGGCGAGAAAAAAAAATAAAAATGCCTCAAGTGGCCACCTAGATCACCACATCTAAGCCTTACGGGTTGTTAATACTCAATGGAATATTTATTAATGTGTCTATGTGTGAACATATATTTTGTCGTATTCTGAGTTATTAATCAGGCCTATTGCAATTCTTACCAGTTTTTTTTTAAATCTTAGTTCGTATGACATTATAGAAGGCATCAAAAGCTAAATGCCATGGGGACATGATCAAGTTCTTAGTCCTTTAGTCAAAGACTGCGCAAATGTTGGAAGTTGGGAAAAGTGTGTCCTATTTACAAAAATGGAAATTTGGCAGATATAACTACAGAGGTATCTCAATCCTACCTAACTTTGCCAAGGTTCTTGAGGCCTCAATATATACTATAATTTATTCTGGGGCATAGAATTTAATTTCCACTCACCAACACGGTTTTATAGAGACGTTCTAGAGTAACAAATCTAGCTTCTGTAACTAAGTTTGTTTAAGAATCATTAGACAACAAAGGCCAGGTCGATTTTTAAAAAGCCTTTGACCCTTGACCCTTCAGACCACAAGTTGTTCATTGAAAATTTAAACCAGATTAGTTTTATTAATTTACTATTAAATTTCTTTGTATCATACCTGGAAAACCGGTTACAATACGTTCAATATAACAATTTTAATACAAATACTTACCTTGCAACATAGGGGTTCTTCAAGGCTCAAACTTGGAGCCACTTTCGTTTGCAGATGATGTACAAATATATATAGTGAAATAAACGACATTGACGATGGTCTAATTTACAACAGTAAATAAACAAAATAGGGTTTTCGTGTATAGTTCAAGTAGGAAAACCCTGAGACGTAAGAAACCCAACAAAAACTTTACGACCTCATTAAAATACTGGTACTCTTTTTTGTGCTGTTCGCAAATTAACTCGCTTACCTTTATAGGCGTTTAATGTGCGTCGGGAATGTTTACTGTCAGGCTTGGCGCCATGGTCCGCAGCGATATAATTGTGTTATAAAGTTCTCGTTTCGTTTTTTTTGTCTCAGTTTATTCCTACTTGAACTATACCTACGTCTAATAAATTAGATATGAACGTATCGAAATGTAAGGGAGTAGCGTATACGCATAGAATAAGTTCTGCGGATTTTTTGTACGTCTTCATTTGCAAGGAGTTGTCAAGAGGCCAATCAACAAAGGACTTGGAATTTGTAGAGTATATTAACTCACTACATGATACAAATTCGGCAATAAAAGTACTTGGCTATATAATAAGTTTCTAATGTAGATGCATGTAAAAGGTTGTCTCGACGTAACATGAGCTAATGTAGCGTGGCTATAAAACACTTATTCAGTTGAGATTAAAGAGTTCCCCCTTATTTCGTTGCGATCAAAACTTGATTACTGTGCGATAATTTAGAACCCAATTTATAATGCTCTAATACAAGCATTAGAGAAAATTCAACGAAAGTTCATTAGTCTCCAAAACTGACTATCCAGAGTACGGATATTCAAACAATTTGTTATTGGCAAGACTACACATGATATCTTTAAAAAACCCGCTTACCAAGGAATCACTACTTCCGCATCCAGATTTTGTAACCAAGTCTTATGCACAATAAATACCAATGTAATATTTGATTCCCTTTAATAATAGAGTGGGGGTGGTAGAGGGGGTGGCTAATGTAAAAAAAATCTTTAGTCCTTAGTTCTCGTATACGCACTAAATCCCAATTTAATTTTTTTTCCCTTAAACAATAGGGTGGGGGTAGAATTGGGGGTGGTAGAGGGGGTAACTAATGCCAAAATAAATTTTAGAGGTATTTGGTTCAAATCCCAATTTAATTTTTACTCCCTTTAATAATAGGGTGGGGGTGATAGAGGGGGTAGCTAACGTTAAAGAAATTTTTTTAGACGTTTCGTTCTTGTATACACACTAAATCACATTTTAATTTTTTTTCCCCTTCAATAATAGGGTGGGGATGCAAATAGGGATGGTAGAGAGGGTAGCTAACCCCAAATTTTTTTTTTGATGTTTCGTTTTTGTATACACACTAATTCACATTTTAATTTTTTTACCCCCATTAATAATAGGGTGAGGGTAGCAATGGTGGTGGTAGAGGGGGTAGCTACCGCCAAACAAGTTTTTCTAGATGTTTCGTTTTTGTATACATACTAAATCACATTTTAATTTTGTTTACCCCCTTTAATAATAGGGTGGGGGTGGGAATGGGGGTGGTAGAGGGGCAGCTAACGCTAAAAAATTTTTTTAGACGTTTCGGTTTTGTATAAACACTAAATCACATTTTAATTTATTTACTCCCTTTCATAATAGTGTGGGGGGTGGCTGATGCAAAAAAAAAAATTGAGACCTTAACTTTTCGTACACGCCCTAAATTGCAATTCTATGGACTCTTACTTGCTTGTTTTGCCTATTTACCCTTATTTACCCCTGAACCCTACAACGGAATTAGATCAAAATATAATCTATTTCCAGATCTCGTTACAATACATAAGTGTACCAAATTCCAAGTCAATATCATAAACGGGTCCAGAGTAAACGCGCGCACAAATAAAGTTACAGACAGATAGACCGACAGACAGGATTTTTTTTCGCTCAAATTTAAAATCTCGACGTTTCATGACATTTTAAGCCTATTTAAAAAAATATATATTTTCTTTGCGTTACTATACTTCCACTGGACGTGGAAGTAATAGAAGGATCCAGGTTATATTATAATTATTGTTATTAATACGTTATTGTTATGTGCACACCTACGCCACTGCCTCATGGAAAATTCGAGAAAGGCCCAGAAATGTCGCGAATGATAGACTGGAACATTCTAGAACAATCGAGTACATTCGACGCGGGTATATATAGAGTGGATCCAAGTGCACTGAAGACAGTTATGCAGGAGATGAACAAGTGATAAGATAAGGTGGAGAACAGTAACTAGTTGTGAATTATAGTAGTGAGACTATAGTAGAATAAACTTGTAATTAGTGTGTAATGTGTAATTGTAACGACTAGTTATTGTAATTACGTGATTAATAAATCGGTGGTTTATAAAAGTTCTTGTTGCAATTTATTGTATCTACATAGAGGGTGTTTACTGGAGATTGTAAACATGTAACAATATCATTTGTATAGAATGATCGAAAACAATAGATTTGAAAAATCGTTTATTACTGGATCATCTTCTGGAATTACCGGATTATTAATTCTTCATCACCTAGTACATAAAACCAATGGAGCATTGTTCAAGCGCCATTCACAGTGTCATCATTTTAGTAATGGCTTTTTACCTCGAAGATTTTAATTGTTCCTATCATTTAAGTAATCTTTTAGTTAAAAAAGTGTATCAATTATTAAAAATAAATTACATTTCACGGCAGAATGCAGAAAAATTTACTTTTTCTCTGTCGTCAAATATTAATTTATTTCTGAGATTGTTAGATGAAACACAGTGGAAGGTTCACATATTTACTATCTCATTCGAAGTTTCAACCCATTTTCTGAATAATTATTGACAAGGTTATATACTATGCACATAAGTCGATTACCTCGGAATACAAAAATATTGCGCCATATCCGCAGACACGTCGATTTCATTTTAATTGCACATCTTTTGCTTCGTTTATCTTAGTTGTGGTGTCAACGTCTCCGATATGATGCCATAGTTATATCGGACATGACAATTGTTTTAAAAAATATTAAATTGTGGACTAGCTGCTGATTACATAGTTAACCACATATGTTTGTTTGTTTTGTGGTATGGTATCCAAGGATACTAGATATTTATTATTACGATTTCTTTAATACACATTTTTCGGCAAATTATTAATTTTAAGTTCAATACCATTTTTTTTTATACATTTATTTAACGTCGGCCTATTTCCGCTCCTGAGGCCTAACACCGACGCCTGTAGACGAGCTACCCCCAACCAGGAATTTTGCCGAACCTCTTCCCTTAAGAAGAGTAGGGATCTTTTACTTGCCTAACATTTAATAGACAAGGGACCGACGACTTTACATCCCCTCCGAAGGATGGTATATCTCCTATACAACCCTCGCCTAAGGTTGTATAGCTTCCGCGCATACACTGATATACAAGCCGCTGGAAGATGTGTGAGGCGAGAACGCGGTTTCCGTTGGAATGGTCACCCATCAAAGTACTAACTGCGCCTGTCGTTGCTTTACATCGCATACCGAAGTATGTACATAGTAAAGACGCACCTACGCTCGCCCCATTCAATACCATTATACATCGTACAAGACGGAAGAACGATTTGTGTGCATTAAAGACGTCTGTTTTACATCTGTTGATATATGTATCATAAGCTACTCGTATTTGCTTTTTGGTGATTGATCTGCATTTGTTAAATAAAGACTTAGTATGTTCAGCTTTATATTTATAGTACATTTTCCTACAATGATTTTTCTTCCTATAGCATTTATAACATCTTGACTTACTTACTTACTATACTATCAAAATTCTTCGAGAAGTCCGTATATATTAAATTAATTTACTCCTGACTACCCAGCATTAGGAGTTACAAGAAGCAAATTGGACATATAATAGTAAACTTTTTGCTCATAATTTCATGTTACCACTCAGATGTGCAATTTCTTAATTTATTCAGGATATATGTGGTTATATACAAACAGCTCGAAAACTTGTTAAATTTGCAGCTGTATTAACATATCTGTAGTTGTCCAAGAGGGCTCAATTCCCATATTTCAGCACAAGTAAAGCTCTAGTCAATAGAAAATATAGATGCACTCAAAATGGGATTGAATATTATTAGAAGCGGGGATAAAAAAATCTAGAATATTCTAGTGATTAAAAACCGAAGTAACTTAATTTTGTGTAATTCCAATTTACAATCAGTTTAGTGTCATTAGAAGAAACTTTTTATAAATATTTGAAATACAATCGCCACTACCATTGTTATTAACAGGAAATAAGTATTATCATAATTATGAATTTTTTTTATTTGCTAAATCTTCTAGGTCTTGTAACTGTTAAAATATCGATTTTGAATGACAATACATTACATTACTTTTTTATCCAAAACAATGCAAAGAAATATGTTCCTAGATGAATTCGCTATTGTATTGTTCCTGTCTAAGATACGTACCTGCAATATTATATAAGTTCATGGTTTTTATAGTAGAACGTGCGTCTAAAACATGCTTATTTACCAACGGACTCGCATCGTGACGTAATCAGTTTTTTGTTTTGAATCAACTTTTTTCGATTATGTGGCTCATCGCACAGCTATAATTATCAGCAGAAAAAGTACAATCAAAAGAGCATTTACACCTATTTTAAAGCAACAATGTTGAATTGGACTGTAACAAATTATAAGTTAGGAAATGATTGAAGAATAATCTTTTGGATGTTTTTTCTTCGGATATTAAATAATTTTTATTGTTTATTAAGTCACTGAGGAACTAAATTGCGTGAAAATATGAAAGTTTACAAGTTTGTGAAAATATTTTTGTCTCTGTGATTACTATATATAGTGGAAGCGCATGTGCCATGGTGTGGGAAATAAATGATTAAAATTAGAAACATAATGTTTCTGTTGAGTTACATTGTTATATTTAAGAAAACTCATGTTTCCACCGTTGGATGAGCAGGCTTCGACCTTCACCTCCCATAAGGGGTGTTTTCATCCTTCCACGTCCAGTGGAAGTATAGTAACGCAAAAAAAATTAATATATTTTGTTGTTGAAATAGGTTAAAATGTCATGAAACGTGTTACGTTTCTTTCTAACCTCAAGCAACTCAAGAAACCTCAGGTCACTAACCTACCCTGATACCTTCACACACCTCGGCTAGTCTCGTCGTACTCCCAGGTTTTGGGTTCCAGGTTCACACGTGACCTGACCTATCAGTAGGTGACCTAGGTTAAACAAAAGCAAATTAACAAAAAATCAGATTAAGTTTCCTTATCCAGTGGTTTAAATTTTGTTGAAAATAAACAAACTCACATCGAGTAAATAATTTATTCAGCAGGACGACATAAATTGAAAATTGTAGGAAATAATCAAATGTACCAGACGTGATACAAACGTTGACGTATGTACAATATTTAAATCCCAAATTTATTAAACAAACAAAAAAAAATTACCAAATCGGTTACCAAATGCAATTGCACGTAGTTTACATAACCCTTATTTACTATAGATATATTCCCATGAGTTATTTACACTGTAACATACTAACTGTACAATCTGTTACATCAACTTCAAATAATTACTTAGACTGGACTATATCCTTTAACTAAGTATTAATAAAAAAATATAGTTGAAGGTTAAAATTATGATATCACTATACCATACATGAAAATAAAAAAATTAATTAAATGAATTTTGAAATATAAATTTTTGACAACAGATCTCTATCTCTACTCCGAGAGTGGTCGTTAAGATGTAGGTGCTTGTAACCTCACTGTGACTCCATGAATTTCCAGTGTGGTGTGCTCCTTAAAACTTTGCCAATTTTGGCATCCCCTGATCTCCAACAATTATTCCTTAGACGATTATATACTCGCCATTATTTACTCGAGAAAAAAAATGGTAACTCCTACTCCACTAACAAATCGACCCAGTCATGAAAACAGCGCATCTACGCCAACAAAATCCAACGTAAATCCAAGGTACATCAAGACGTAAGTCCAACATAAATCTAACATAAATCGCCTAAAAGTTTTAAGAATAATTAATACAAGATGGACGTATGAACACGTTTTTAACTTACCCTCCATGTGTAGGGCATTTCCCCAAAGATGATATTATCCAGCATTAAGCTGTCGATATTCAAAATATCTAATTCAGGCTGAAGAATTATTCCCGTAACATACCAATTATAAGGTGATGATTCACCTTTAACAAAATTAATTCGAATTTAAATTATTCTTCAGTCCACACATCCAGGAGAAAAAGCAAGGACGTCTAACACGTGAGAGCTATCAACGGAGAAGAAGGAAATTACCACCAAATTGCCACAGGTTATTAAACAGCACATGCGCTACGATAGAATACCAACGTTCGACAACCAACACCCACCCAGTTAAGGTGTGTTCCATTAATTTTCTAGCTTCTCACCAATTCACTAAACTCCACTAAATGAAATAAATACGAGAGAACCGATCTATTGTCTCACCTTTATTTGTTAAACTGATGTACACTTCCAGTCAAAGTCAAAGAAAAAACTTCCAAACTAAAATAAGTAACATCAAGTTAACAGATCAGAACAGAACTGAACCAATGGTGTTACAACCAATAACTAAATGAATATACTTAGAAAGCAATGACAGCTAGGTTGACAACAGAAACTTAACTTCCACTAGAAATTGAACATTACAAAGAATAAACCATATAATTCTATACTACTGAATACTACAGTAAGTACTCGAAGTAATACGTTAATTATCCCGACATTTACAGTGCTACGATTGTGGTTATGTTGTAGTTGCTAACATTTTTCAATGTTCCAGGTACTCTAGACAAGACAACGAAACTGCAAGAACTAGATAACATATACCCCATTATATAACTGACACAAACCTAATTCAATATTAGGCATGTATAATGTACAGGTAGGATACTCTTTGTTTATGATATACAAAACTAATGTTCGCTTAATCTTTTCAGAGCCAAACATGCCAGTCAAAGCTATACCTTGTATAAACTAGAAGCTATTAGTAAACTAGGGTACGACTTCTCACTAGTTTAATGTTTAATAGTTAAACTCTGTCAAGACAAATACAGCGTAAAGAAAAATACAAAAGGTTTCCTATTAATAATGGAAAATGGATACGAAATACAAATAATAAAACAAACAGTGCAAGCTACATTTAATGTGTGAATTAAAGTGACAATTATATCCTTTTATTTTTAGTGTTGACTACTGTTGAATATGATTAATAAAATTTAAAAATTACAAGCGTTAAGACCAAATTTACTTGACTAACAAAATATAATTAACGAAAATGATATTGATAAGTGAACTTTATATTAATTTACAAAACAAATGTAGAATTCAGTATTTGTCCCTGCCACGACAAAATCAAACGTAACAAACGTCGAGATTTTAAATTTGAGCGAAAAAATCCTGTCTGTCTGTCGGCCTGTCTGTAACTTATTTTATGCGCACGTTTACTCTGGAACCGTTTATGATATTGGCTTGAAATTTGGTAGACTTATGAATTATAAAGAGATCTGGAACTGGATTATATTTTGATCTATTTCCGTTGAAGGGTTCGGGGGGTAAATGGGATAAATAATGGTAACTAGGCAAAGTAAGCAGGTAAGAGTTCATAAAATTGCAATTTAAGTCATGCATTTTTTTAAATGATTGTACTTTTGCATAGAAAGAAAAAAGGTCTCATAAATTTTTGTAATATTTCGAATAGTTAGGGAGATAGTTTGGAAAATTATGTTTTTTTGTCGCACTTCATTTGAAACGTGATTCCAAAACACTTGTAGCTGGCGCTGTAAGCTTAAAAATGGTATGGATACCTGTCATTGATTTAGTTTATTTACGCAATAGAACACTCAACAGAATAAAGAGATGTGATGTATCTACGTTGCTTTGGTGGAAACTATAAAAATTGACTTTCGAACTAAAGTGATGCATTATTTCAAAATGCTCTGTCCTGAAGAAATGAATCGCATTTATACATCGTTTGCTACAATTATCAGTACATTCGTAGGTAGTTTCAGGAGCGCAATTTTATATGATATATACCAGTGATTATTGTTGAATTGAAATTCTTTGATCTGAATGTTATAATAAAAGTGGGTCTATTGAAATTTTATATTTTTAATCATGTACAGAAATTTGAGAAACAGAACCTAATGAAGCAAACATAATTAACTAATACCTACATACATAAATGAATAGCAAGTGTCAAGACATTCTACAAATCCTCCTCATCGCTGAGGTCAGTTATTGGCGTTTCCTCTTGATCCGTATTGTTTTTACGCACTTGTTCGTAGAGACAAAGCTCTGTACATCATAAGTGATTAATAAAACACTTACATCTTCTGGAACCACAGAAAATGTTTTGCAGGAGCATAAAATCAAGTTAAAATCTCAAGTGGCGCAAATATGTTCTGCGATTGTTAGAGAAAATGAATGACTCTTTTGGCATTATTACGGCAAACGATCATATTCAATGCCTAATATATCAACGTGCAATTTTACTTAGATCAGACATCATGTAACTGAAGCACTGACTTTTTCATGGAACTGCTTCATTTCTCCTATTCGTTACCTAGATCAGGTTCACATTTTTTCTTTTTTAAGTTTCATTGAAATACAACGCTATGAACTCAAAGGGAGTAATATGCTAATATTTAAGCATCATTGGGTGGCCAACTTTTTATTATCTCGAGTCATAAAAATATACTACATAGCACTAAACAAGTTAAACCTTGTGACTCGTGTAGTGTAGGGCGAAATTGAAATTATAAAAATATAGCTTTATACACCTTTGAAAAGGTAACTTCAGTATTTAAAGAATTCTATGTTAAGGCGGATTACGAATTCAGTTTCACTGTGTGAAGAAGAAAAGTAGAAAATGGAAGAATAATGTTTAAGAAATGCCCAAGGATGAACCAGTAATAAACTTTCTCCACGACTTTTGTTGTATGCAACCAAATCTTACAAATCAGACATCATCAGACTCGCAAAATATTGCTCTAATGCTCTTTCACAAAAATATATTGGGGAGTTGTTTGTAGTCGATCTTCGTACTAATCCGCGATGAAAATGCGATTTTGTCGTACTGTATCTTGGAAACTGTTGGCCGCAGATAAGAAATTTTATAATGTACATTTCTTATTTTGAACAGTTTTTCGATATCTCTCCTAATAACGGCGCTATTCCTCGAACGGCACTACCCCGAGGTCGCAAATTTAGGTGTATCATCAGGAGACATATGTCTACCATCTTACCAAATTTCATTTATGTCAGACCTTTCGCAAGTCAACCACTTTTTTTGTACTAATTGCCTGGACTAATAATGTATCCATTATGTATGTGTCTTCTCAAGCTCAATGCTATTCACTATCCACTGCAGTGAAAAATGATTTCATTATTCCATTGTTTTTAAAGTTTATCTACGTATCTGTCATTTACTTTAATTGTTTTTAGTAAGCCATGACAATCTGTCAAAGTATAATTTTGTTATTGATTTGAAACGTCAAATCATATTCATTATGTACTTGCGTTGGTTATTTCAAATAAAAAAATAAGAATACTAACGGTGAAAATGAAATGATTTTGTATACTGCCAGAAATTACCTTTTGAATTTATCGCCATAAAAGTCGAAAAATTGATATTATTTAATAGTCGTGGATAAAGCATGCTATTCTACTCGCATATAATGGCTACTATTCAGCCAGGTGAATGATAGCCAATCATATGATCGTCGAATAATATACTATTTTATGTTCCTTTGAATTTTGCACAAATAAGATATTTCTACTTCCACGTCCAATGGAAGTATAATAATGCAAAGAAAAATTTTTTTTGTTAAAATAGGCTTAAAATATCATGAAATGTCGAGATTTTAAATTTAAGCGAAAAAAAATTTCTGTCGGTCTGTCTGTAACTTTTCTGTGCGCACGTTTATTCTAGAACCGTTTATGATATTGACTTGAAATTTGTTTCACACTTTTCTATTATAACAAGATCTGGAATTAGATTATATTTTGATCTAATTCCGTTGAAGGGTTCGGGGTAAATGGGGTAAATAAGGGTGAATAGGCAAAGCAAGCAGATAACAACCCATGAAATTGCAATTTAGAGCATGTAATAAAAGTCAAGGTCTCAAATTTTTTTTGATATCTGCCACCCCTCTCTATAATCCTCAATACCACTCCCACACTATTATGTAAGGAAATAAAAAAAAAATTAAAATGTGATTTGGAACGAAAATGTCTCAAAATTTTTTTTGCCGACCCCTACTGTCACCCTACCCTATTATTAAAGGGGGTAAAAATTAAATTGCGATTTAATGTATACGAGAACCAAGGGACCCTAAAATTTTTGTGGCGTCAGCCACCCCCTCGCCACCCTAGAATTAAGATTTGGTGTGTATAAGAGAACCAAGGGTCTCTAAAAAAATTTTGGCATCGGCCACCTTCTCTACCATCCCCATTGCCGCCCCCACCCTATTATTAAAGGGAGTAAAAAATTAAATTGGGATTTAGTGTGTATACGAGAACAAAGGGCCATTAAAATTTATTTTGGCATTACCCACCCCCTCTACCACCCCCATTGCTATCCTCATCTTACTATTAAAGATAGTAAAATATTATATTGGGATTTAATGTGTATAAAACTTGGATACAAAATCTGTATGTGGAAGTAGGGATTCCTTGGGCACCAGTTTTTCTTTTTTGTGCCCGTGGATATAGGAGTTGCTTAACATTATTTATTTATTTAATTACAAAATCCAACAGTCAACGCCTAATACAGGATTAGCTACAGAAAATATCTACACAAATATATAATAAATCTAAGTAAAAAAGGTAAAAGTGGGGAGTAAAAAGACAAATATACAATAAAATACTAAGGAACTAACATAGATATAAATGCACATGATAATATAAATAAAAAATATATAAATTATGATAGGTATGACAATATAAGCTACTAAAAAATGTAATGAAATATAATATACTATAATGATCCGTCATAGGAAGTATCCATGCCAAAAACAACTTTTCTAATTGCACTCTCGGTACAGAAAAATATATCAATAATATGTTCAATAGAATAATTGGCATACATTCTATAGATTGGTGATGATATAAGGATATTTGTTCGTGGTGTACGCCCTGCAAGTACGTGATTATGTCGACCACTAATTCTAGGAACTACATAATTTATTTGATTTGATAGGTTGATACAGTCCAGACTATTATCTACAATTTTAAAGAGGAAAATTATGGAGTTAGCACTCTACGATTGCTGACATTTTTTAAGTTAAACATTTCCAGCAATTCAGTTTGTGGAAATCCTCTGGGTGGATATTCACCGTAAAGTGCATACACAGCAGATTTTAAGAACCTACGCTGAATTTTCTCTACTTGTAGAACATTGGAATTGTAAATTGGACTCTGCATAATAGAAACATATTCAAGACGAGATCTAACAAAAGTTATATAAAGTAGCCGTTAGGTGGAAATATTTTTAAAACCTTTACAATTACGTATCACGAAACCAAGTCTTTTAAAAGTGGAAACAGTTATCATTTCTACATGTTTATCAATAGATAATTTTGGATCACAATAAACTCCAAGGTCGTTGTCAATGTTATAATAAACATGTACATGTTGGTTTTTCTGCCAAATGACATTACATTACATTTTCTGGCATTAAGAGGTAAATAGTTGTTATTGCACTATGTATTAATGGTATTTAGACAGTTTTGAAGATTAACACAGTCATCTATTGAGTGAATCAATCGATATATTTTTAGATCATCTGCGTACAGGAGGAAATGGGTGTTACTATCGAAGCCCTCCAAAAAATCATTAATGAACATAACAAAAAAAGCGGACCAAGTATCGACCCCTGTGGCACACCGGATTTTTGTAAGAAACTGCCAGATTTATAACCTCGGTACTGAACAAATTGATATCGATCCTGCAGATATGATTCAATTAATTGTAATAACGAATAAGAAAGGCCGAATGTGCCCAGTTTACTAATCAAGGTACTATGATCTAGCTTGTCAAAAGCCTTAGAAGTCCGTGTAGATAATATCAACTTGACCACCTCTATCCAGACTTTCACAACGAAATTGTGTTTACATATTATATCTTTGGCTAAATGTAATGCATATTTTCAAAATTATACTTTATTAAAATTCAGTTTCACCCAACAATCGCAATCGTTGAGAAACACTTAAATTCTTTGGCTGTGATACCAATGGAAAATTCCATGTTGGACACATTCGATTTTGATCAAATTGTTTATCAATTGGCTAATAATGTCACGTATTAATTATTTTATGTGCTATAATTTCACTTAGAATCGTGAAATTTTTTATTAATTATGTGAAGATATAGCACTGGTACACCTAATCCCTAAAGAATGTAGCTCAGTTGTAGTATCTCTCTCATTCCTCTAACAATTATCAAAACGGAAGATATGGTGAAAGGTTCTGGCTGAGGGAACACAAACATAAAAGAATACGTCTGGAATTTACAACCTTCCCCTTTTTTTAAGAGGTTAAAAATTACTTTCTAATCGCTGAGCGCTGAGCATATTTGCTATTGGATTGAAAGTTCACGTAAATAAAAACCTAATTTAAACTATTGGTTTCAATTTAATTAAAACATTAAATCCATGAATTTTTTTAAATACCTATATATTTAATTTAATTCCTTATATAACAAATTACAAAATAGGACAGGTTATACGAATTTAAATTTGTTTGTATAATGAAATTAGTTATTTATCAGGCATAACATTAATTTTAAAAAGATTTGTTTAATGCGTATAACATTAAGCAAATTCAACCTGTGCACAAAAACTTGTTTAGTTTTGCTGACAAAAAGTTTCAACTACTTATGCATTATCCAGGCAATTTGTCTCTAGCAAACTATTAAGTTAATCTAATGGGACAGAATATCACTGTCAGTAAAAAATATTCAATTTTATTCAAATTAACAATATTTATATCAGCACATTCTTTTTGTCTAAAAAATATCGTTTTAAATTTAGATTATATAAGTTCATTAATGCTATTTTTGATTATGTAATTAACGTTTTCATTTTGAAACGTTCTACTCTGAATATCTTAAAAATAAAATAGTAAAGTAATAATTACACAGGCATAGATTGTAATGCATCAATCATTCCATCTTCCAATCTGTAAAATATTAGGTAAATCAGTTGGAAATAGTATAGGAATCGGTCATTCGAGAAACGACACTAGTCCTTAAACAATAGAAAGGAGAAAATCATGAAAAACTTTCTAGATTCACCATATTAAATAATCAATCCCAACAGAAACATAATTAATTTAATGTAGATAATTGTAAATCAGAAGAGTGCATCTAAATACACATTGTAGTAAAACCCACCCCGGAATTTAAAGAATAAAAATGGACTTGTGTGGTTTTTCTAATGCCTCTGGATAATAAGAATGAAAAACAGTTACTATTGATTTTTTATTAACTAATGCAAATCAATATTGCTGCAAAACCAGTGTTGAAACTATTAGTGTAATCATGGTTCATTATTATATAATATTCATTGATTATATAATGAAAATCTAGAAATCATCTGATTCTTCATAGTTGACTGTTGGCCAAGAAAATATAGTTTCGTAAAACTCTTTCACGCCATCAATATTAAAATCCAAATAGTTCACAATTTTCTTTAATGTTTTCGAGGTTTTTAGCTTTGATGGGTATTTTTCCACGAGGATATGCCAAATCATCTGGGAAACTTTCACAGTCATGAGAGGATAGATTAAAAATAGTTTCTTGAAAACCATTAATAAAATTCCTTGCCACGTCTTGGCCTTTTTCTGTCATGTTATGTATGAAATGCATGTAATTTGAAATGCTAAACGAAATTTTCTTTTATTTTGGTACATGCTTGTCATATGAATCTTGCGTAAGTGTCCTTCGCTTATAATATTTTGGCTACCAATTTTTCATGTTTTAATAATAGAGTTATCCTCTAATGAACCATGAATTTTCGCTTATCAGTTGAATAAATTATAAGTTCCACATATTGCTTCATTGTAAACACCATGTCGTGCTTTTGTATATTTCTTTTTACCACCGCAAAATTTCTGTCGCAAGGCATAAACGCGTGTCCCCGAATAGGACAATATTGGTTAATAGTCTCGAAACGTTTTAACTCAGTAAGAGCAGCACATAGTCTCATTAGGGTGTGGTTCTTGTTTTGCCCACTACAACCTTCAGATAATATATGAAAATGTTTTACTTCAGGTGGCACGTACAAATCTATATAAGAGGAAACTTCATCAGGACCTTTTTTCCCAATACCTTGATGGTAAACATAAAACACGCTTTCACCTGATCCCAAATCATGAATATTGAATACACTAACGGTTAGTTGGTGTAAATAAAAAGTATCCTGAATAGGTGTTTGTGGGAGAAATAAGTTTTGCATATAATCTACACAAATCGCCCTTACTGATGAATCCTGTTTACAAATTTCTTCAAGCTGCCTCATTTTTGAAAATAATTTCTTACTTTGCCTTACATATACTAACTTCTCAGCTGTGGCTACTTTCTTAGCAGTGTCGTTCAGTCCAGTGGTTTTTATTTTCAAACTTAGTTCTTCACATTTACTGTATGCATCAACCTGAGGTCTACCAATTCAATTCAATTCAAAAAGTATTTATTAATAATAATGATAAAATAGTTGCCCCACCAGGATCTGCTCCGGAACCGATCGTGCAACCACCGCATTAACGCGGTGACGGATTGAGGTCTACCATTAATACAGAAGTGCCATCTCTGGATCTCGTTAAACATAGATAATTCTGCTGTATGTCATTTCTATGTCTAGTTTGGTATGTATGATTCTGGGAGTGTGTGGAGAACTTATCAAGGTTAACTTTAATATAAATAAGACATTCTAGAATAAAAACACATGGTAGCGTAAACATTTTCAGACTAATAAAATGATTTCTGCAGGCGTCTCTATAATTTATTTGCGCTAAAATTCTAATACATTTGCGTTGGAGACTGAAGATTTTAGTACTGCGAGGTGCATGCCTCCAATTTAACACTGCATACGTCATACTGGCATGGAATAGTCCATAGTAGGTCGTAATTAAAGTAATATCAGAGACACACTTGGGGAGATTACGTACGAGGAAAATTTTTTTAGATAATTTTTGTGAAAGATTGTCAATGTGTGCCTCCCAGGTTGAAGCTGAATCCAGATCCACACCAAGAAATTTAACAGAGTTACTTTTCTTGGATTTATCATTGTTAGCATGTCGCAGAGAAAATATAATACTTTGTGTTTTGCTTACATTTAAGTTTAAGCTGTTTGCGAGAAACCATTGCTTAACGTTGTTTTGGGTAATTTCAACAATTTCTGCTAAAGTGTCAAGTACTCTATCGCTGTTCACGACCGTTTTATCGTCGGCAAATAAAATTATATTAGAATTTTTATCACAGTTCGCTAAGTCATTAATATATACAAGAAAGAGTATAGAGCCAAGGACTGATCCTTGAGGTACTCCGTGTCTGATTAGTGACATGTCAGATGTGTTCTTATTATAGGAAACATATTGCTTCATGTCAGATAAATAGGATTTTATTAAGGCTATACTGTTAACATCAAAGTTGTAATAATTGAACTTTTATATCAAGATATCATGATTAACACAGTCAAATGCTTTTTGTGAGGTCATACAGTGAACCATAACTGAAATTACCATTTTCAAAATTATTTAATACAAGATTAGTTAAGTAAAGATAGTTTTGCTCAAAAAACTGACAAACTTGTTTTTTAAAGATTTTTTCGAATATCTTTGCTATGATGGGCAATAGAGAAATAGGTCTGTAATTCGAAGCAACATCTATATCTCCTTTTTTATATATAGGTATAACTTTAGCTACCTTCAGAATTGATGGAAAGTGTTGTTCCTGATACATTGATTTATTAGATTTGTTAGAGGGATAACGATAATATTTTTCAGAGCTTTTATGATTCGTGTGTCTATATCATAGGGACCTTTACTTTTACAATTTTTTAGATCATTTATTGTATCTTTAACCTCATTGTATGACACTTCTTCAAATTTAAAAGTTAAATTGGAGCCGATGGACTCAATGTAATCACAGAAGTGTTTATTAGCTGTTGGAAGATTATTTTCAATGTTTGCAGCAACATTTATAAAAAAGTTATTAAAACAGTTTGCATTCAAGAAGTCAGTGGGTGGAGTGTTTAAGTTAGGATTATTGTTTTTAATAACATTCCACATAGCTGCTTACGAATTAGTGGAGCCTTGGATATATTTGTCATTGGCCGCTTTTTTGCTTCGAAAATGTGATGCTTGTACTTTTCTCTGAAAGCCTTAGCTCTTTCATTGGAGATAAGTGTAGAATCTTGCTTGTTAACATCTCGAAAAAAATTAATTCTTCACTCATATTTTTTAGTTCATCATTAAACCACGTAACATTAGAAGAACTAAAAATTTTTTGAAGTTTCGATTTGATTGGAAGGTTAATTTCAATTGCCTCGGTTATTTTTTCTAAAAAACATTTGAATTTTTGTTCAATGTCTTCTGAGCTGTTAACAAAGTCCCAATTTGTTTTTTCGACATGATTGTATAACCTAAATAAACCGAGTTCAGTTATTGGTCGCTAGTTAATTCTAATATTATTTTGAACTATTATTGTGTCATTTTTTACTTGAAAGAATATACCAAAGTGATCTGATAGGTTGGTGTTAGTAATGTTAGCAGAAACACCAGTGGAATTAATGTTCGTAAAGATATTGTCTAGGCAATAATTCTCCCTAGTATTATCCTTAATTGTGGGAATTAATTGAAAAGAGTGACAAAAGTTGCATAACTGTAGAGCTTCATAGTCATTTGTGTTAAATTTTACATTGAAATCACCCGTTAGTATCATTTTCTTATTCATGTTGAGTTTCTCAAGCACTAACGTTAATTTTTCCAAGAAAATTTGAAAATCTGCTGATGGAGATCTATATACAGATATTATTTTATAATCTATTTCACAGTGTAACTCTTCAGATACTTACCTATACCTTCCCACTGTTGGGTTGTAGCTACTCATTACTACACCGAATGTAACAACTTACAACAATAAATAGATTTAAAAAAAAACAAATGAATGTAATAAAATGTAGGTATGATTTCAAACAATAATCCTATCACATTACAGCAAATCATCTTGAAATCCACCATCTCAGCCATTAATTATATGTAGAATATATAATTTTGAAGTCAATTTAATCCACTTCAATTGATTTGGCTGTATTTTAGTTTATAAAGAATACTTGAGGTGTTAGGAGCAG
Organism: Leptura quadrifasciata; assembly: GCA_963675555.1. Classification (NCBI taxonomy): domain Eukaryota; kingdom Metazoa; phylum Arthropoda; class Insecta; order Coleoptera; family Cerambycidae; genus Leptura; species Leptura quadrifasciata. The sequence continues at coordinate 138,556,472 of OY776675.1, read as the reverse complement.
AGCATGATGAAAAATGTGATCCGAAACAACATTTTCCGGATATCGGCAATTTTCAGAAGCGGGTAACTCGATAACGGTTGAAGATAGAAACTTTTTGTTGAAATCCAAAAATTTTGTCAGCTTTTAGAAAGGTAACAATAATTCTTCCTCTAATATTTTCTTCCAGTTTTTAGAGAGAAATCAAAAAAAGTCAAAATTTAGGGCCTTCAGGAAGCCCTCTCCCGCAAGGGGAAGACAAAAATTCTGCCTACAATAATTTGTCGACAGGACTATTAGACTATAATAATGTTATGTGACTTTAAGCGAAACATATCGCGAGTTTCAGGATGGCGGACGATTTCTTAGTGTGTTCCGAAACTCGGATTTTTTGGTATTTTTATTGAGATATTTAATACCCCCCTCTCCTAGATTTTAACGCAATGAACAGCTTGTTGCAAATTTTTCAATATTTCACTTAATTCTACTGGCCTATAACCCGAATATTGACTGTTAAAAAGCTGAAATAATTATGAAAATCAAATATTAATTATATCAAATACGCTGTTAGCGTTTTTTGAATATATTATTTAGAAACTTTTTAGACACTTATTTTTAAATACTTAATTTCTATCACGCAACTTATTGTTGTGAGATAATTTATATTTCAAGTAATAAATGATTCTCGTAATACTATTTTACGAACTTGTGTGTTTTTATACATATCGATATAGTTGACTTTCTCTGTTACCCTCTCGTAATAAAGAACACAAAAAGTAAGGGGCTTCTTCTAGCTACGGCTTACTATCACCCCAAAATATATAGATTGGATAAGTTTTGATGACGGAAGCGTGTAATTATTATACGTAGGGGTTCCTGCACCAACTGGCAATGTCATATCTTTTCATATAAGATAATATTATGAGCTAGCAGACTTTTTCAGCGTTTTTATCAAAGTTTATATGAAGAGTCAATTAGTAACACTTATAACAAGTTTAACAACTCTTGCGTGAGTTAGTTCAATTATCAACGAGGATACTCGTCGTGAACGGTGAAAAACGAAGACTGTTTTAACTAATTTTGTTGATTCTATGAAAATTAAGGAGTTTCTGAGAGGTGCTTTAGTTTGTTTGATTTTGGTTTGATAATTAAATATTTTTAAAGAACAGCGCTCTGTGCTCAATGAGGCTGTTGTTTTATTTGAAAAATTCATGTGCATGTATTATTTTATTAAACAATGTTGTATATTATTTGCAAAACATAACCTCTGACTATTACTTTGGCGTAAACGTCACTGGCGCAGAGGCTTTTTTCCAATAATTCTATTATTTTGTAGGTTCTGTGATTGGTTTTTGAAGAGGATAACAATACATGTGGTAGAAATAATAGGAGAGAATATAAAATATTGAATATAAAAATTATATAATTATGTCATCTACTGATCGTCTATTTTGCTTACGATCATTATGTAGGAAAATTTTAAATGATAATTAAGGTTTTACAACATAATTAAGTTGTTGCTGGTACACACACAGAATGTTTATAAAATCTAGTTGTTTTCTACATAACAATAACGATTAATATATATTAAAATAGGTATTAAATATACATTGCTATTATATCTTAAGTACATTGTGATTATTGTAATTGCAAGAATGCAATAAATTTGATTGATTGATTATTTTGGTAGAAATTGTTTTAACAGAATAAAATAGGAATATAAGTAAATATATGTATATCTGTTCAAATGCTTTTAGTCTTCCGTTTATGTTCCGCTTCCGTAGTTATTTGCCCGTGGCCTACAATTTTTAAACCTGTGTATTTGTTAGTTGTTTCCTTTCTTGTGGGGCTCATAAGTAATTTTCCTGTTTTCAATGTTTCTCTTGTCGCAGATTTTATTTTTGAAGTTATTGATGTCCATTGTCCAGTCTATTTCATTCCCTTTCAATTGTTTTTCTTCTTCATTGCAGTATTTCTTCTTCGTGCTGCAATGCAGAGATGTTCCAGGTATTATTTGCTGTTTTGCTATTTTCTTTAGTTCTTTCCTCTTCTCGCATTTCCAGTTTCCCATATAATATTTTGTTGTGTGTATTGACTTCTGCTGTCCATTTTGCTTTAATGTTTTTGATCTGCTTTTGTCTCTCTGCTTGCTAGGATGTGGTCTATTTTTGACTTTCAGTTTCCATTGCTCCAAGTCTCAAGGGAGGATTGGTATTTACTTCATGTGTTCTTTATTGTTAAATCAAACATATGTGCTGTGTCTTTCAGCAGGTTTCCATTTTCTTTTGACCAAGTGTGCAGTAAGGGTTTCCAGATGATACTCTTATTTTACTCCGTCTGGTCGTCTCTTCCTACATGTGGATTAAAATCTCTTAACATTATGATGCATATTTTCCTTTCCTCATTTCTTCTGGTTTCTTGAGTTAACTGTCGCTCGTTTTAAGGTACGTGAATTCCTATCAAGCAGATATTTTAGTTTCCAATCTGTATAATTGCTGCAGCTATATTTTCGTTTATCTTTCCTATTCTTATCTCTATGGTGCTATCTCGCCTAGTCACTTATACAATTCCTCTAAAGACCTTCACTTTGCTTCTTCCGCTTAGTTGCGGGAGGAGAATTTATAGATTTTTGTGACTACTGCTCCATCCACCATGTGAGTCTGTTGTAAACATGTAATGTAGTGATATGAGATCTACCTTCAATGTTTTAAAAAAGAGAAGGAAATGATTTTTTTGGATTGAAAAAAAAAATTGAAGATTTTATTCTGATAGTTAATGAATTAGAGATTGTATATGAAGAATAATAACTTTTAAAATAATGTAGAAGGAGATTACGAAATAAAATAGTAAGAAGATTTGTAAAAAGAAGGAGAAGAAAAATAAGATTTCGAAGTCAAGGAGAGAAGAATTAAGAAGGATTGGATTGAGTTGCAAAATAAATAGAAAGTTGGTGGTAGAAAATTTAGCAGGAGAGAAGAAAAAACAAAAATAACATATTACGAAATTTGGATTCAATTAGAAAGCTGAGTACTTAAATTTTTAAATTTGTTGTTTTTTATAGTTCCAAACAGTGTGCCAATATAAATCTAAAGTATAACGTCTTTTACTTGCGGCATGCCTTTTGGTTGCTAAATTTGTATGTTACTAGAACCGATTTCTGTTTGTTTAACAAAATAAATTTAATTGTTATTTTGTTTCTTATCTTAGTCTTATAATTTTGGCGCCCAACGTGGGGCTATAAAAGCTCTTTTAATAACAATACAAACATACATACACGTGATTTAATATGTCTGATAATGTAACCAATGCAACATTACTGGAGGAAATACGGTCATCAAATAATTCGCTGATCAATATTATTGAAGCTGTAGAATCTAGATTGCTTCTTAAATTAGAACATTCTAGCAAACATATTGAAGAATTAGAAAACGAAGTAGCCCGATTAAACAAAAAAATTGAACTGCTGGACCAAAATCAAAGAAAAAATAATGTTTTAATATTTGGTCTTACCATCCCAGAGGACTGTAACGATCTTGCAGGAGAAGTACTACAAACAATTAACGGAAAGTTGCAAACAGATATAACATTAAATGATATAAATAACATATACTGCTTAAATAATATAAAAAATAAACCGATCAAAATCGAATTTATATCATACTTGCGCAAAGCAACACTAATGGAAAACTGTCCAAAACTAAAGAACACTGGCATAGCAATTGCACAAGACAGAACATTCAAAGAGAGGCAAGAAGGTGCAATATTAAGGAAACATTTAAAACTTGCAAAGGAAGAAGAACCTAACCAAGAATGTACAATCAAGAGAGGCGCTTTATATGTGGGAGAATATAAATACACCGTTGATGATTTGAAGGCAATAGAAATAAATAACGAAACGAATCAACACCTAAACAACTCTACAATAGTCGCAAATAGCTCTCCCGCAACCACAACCCAAACTGAAATAAATACAGCTAAACGTAGACAGGCCTTTATAAAGTCGTATAAAGGTAAATCTAAAAACAATCCCGAGGAAACTACAACACAAGGAACAATTCAAGCAAAAACAAATACACCAAAAAATTCGTTGCCCAAAGGAAAGTCTACATACACCTCGAATTATACCTTACGAAAAAACACAAAATAAAAGAAAAGGAAGAGGAAGGAAGATATATTAATTTAGAATATTTCAACATTCATCAACACATCAACAACATCAACACATCAAAAACAGACCCTATTCAGAAGAAAAATCCGAGGTCCAACACTGCTACCACATCCAATAAACGAACTGTAAGTGCAGCAACGGACTTCCTGGAGGAAATCGAACTACACGATCTAATACAGGAGTGAAAAATAAATAAGAGACACTTAAACAAGTAGGTACAATAATAATAATAGAATTAGGTACGTAGAAATTACTTGTAACGTGAAACAATCTAGTTACACATATCAATTTAGCCTTATATTAGTTTAAAGATTATCTTATAAGATTGTTTTAAGTTTTAAATATATACTGTCCTTATTAAATAAATAAATAACATGGATTCATACATCAGAGACTTTAAAATAGATACTATTGAAACAAAAGTGGTGGAGTGTAATATAGAATGCAGGAAAATTCTAGAAAAAAATAAAAAATTTACAAACTTAAAAATAATGCACTGTAATATAAGAAGTATCAATAAAAACCTAGATGAGTTTAAAATTTTATTAGAACAATTGGAATGTGATTTTGATTTTATCATTTTTACTGAAACATGGAAAATCCAAGATCCTTCTCTATTCAATATAACAGGCTACAATCTAGTATATAACAAAGGAGACTTAAACCAAAATGATGGTGTAGCAATATATATTAAAAACCCGATATGTTTTGAATGCAAAATAATTAATATAGGTAATATAAAGGCTCTTGAAATCCTTACAAATTTTCAAGAAAATACATTTCTGTTAACAGGTATTTATAGGCCTCCATCCACTTGTGCAAACATTTTTAATGAAAATCTTGAAATTTATTTAAATAACATACAACATAAAACCGACTATCATGTACTTGTTGGAGACTTCAATAATAATATACTTTCAGTAAATGATGAAATAGATGAATATTTGAATATATTAAGTCAGGAAGGGTACATATCTCTAATAAACAATGTTACCAGAGTGCAAGGAAATGAAAACAGCTGCCTAGATCATATATTCCTAAAACATAAAAATCGCCACCAGAATAACATACAATATCAGTCAATTATATTAAATCACAGTATAACAGATCATTTCCCAACTATTCTTCAAATTGTTACAACCGATGAAAAATCAATAGTATTAGATAATCAGACTAATAAAAAATATCTTGAAAAAACCGTACTAATAAATAAATTAAGAGAGGAAACGTGGACTGAATTATATTCAGCAAACAAAGTAGATGATTGCACCGAAATATTTGTTAACAAGCTAAAAACATACATACATGAGTCAACTAAAATAATTAAAATAAAAAATAATCAGCAAAAACGAACTAACTGGATTACCAAAGGTCTAATAAATTCAGTTAACATAAAAGACAAGCTTTATAAAAAAATGAAAAAATATCCTTCTGAAGAAAATAAACAAGAATTTAAAAAATATAAAAATAAATTAACTGAACTAATAAGAAAAGCGAAAGTAAATTATTTTCAAAATAAAATTGATTTAAATAAAAATAACTCGACTGGCCTTTGGAAATCCATAAAAGAACTATCAAACGAGAATATTGGGAAAAATGAAATTAGTGAAGTAGTACAAGATAATGTAACAGTTACTGATAAAAAAGATATAGCCGATGCTTTCTGCAATTATTTTACCGATGTAGGAAAAAATCTAGCTAACAAAATTAAATTACAAAAAAACAGTGTAACTGAGACAATAAAAACTTTTCCCAATTCATTCTTTCTCTCTGAGACTAACGAGTTGGAAGTCATCGAAACTATTCATGATTTAAAAAATAATAAGGCACCTGGTATTGATGGCATACGGTCCGAAACTTTAAAGGACATTGCTAAAGAAATAGCTAAACCTTTAACTTACATAATAAATAGATCGTTTAACATAGGAGTATGTCCATCATTATTCAAAACGGCTATAATAAAACCACTTTTTAAAAGTGGTGATAAACTAGATGTTGCTAATTATAGGCCAATCTCTTTAATCTCGAATATAGCGAAAATTTTTGAAAAAGTACTAAGAAATAGGATTAATTGTTATCTAAAGAGATATAGCATATTATCAGACAAACAATTTGGGTTCAGAGAGAACAGGTCGACGCAAGACGCTATTGCAAAATTAACTGCTAAAATTAATAAATCTATTGATAACAGAAAACCAGCAATATGCGTTTTCATCGACCTGGCAAAGGCCTTCGACACGGTTAGCCACACCCAACTTCTCAGTACGTTGAACAGTATAGGCTTTCGAGGGACTTCATATAAATTAATGTCGAGTTATTTAGAACACCGTACGCAATGTACTCAAATCGCAGACACAGTAAGTAATGTAAAGACTGTAGAATATGGGGTGCCTCAAGGCACTGTTCTAGGACCAATACTGTTTAATATATACCTAAATGGCCTATTTAATGTAGAAACTAAGGGTGAAGTAGTAAGTTTTGCTGATGATACAGCCATTTTTTATGAAGCCGAAAGTTGGGATATATTAAAGGATAAAATAGAAGCTGATCTAGCTACTATCTTTACCTGGTTCAGTAATAAATTACTAACAGTAAACTTTAGTAAAACTTATTACATACCGTTTACCTCCTATTCGAAATATTTACCGACTTATAAAAAATTATGTGTAAAAATCGGCAGCACAAATATAGAAATCTCAGCTACAGATAAAATTAAGTATCTGGGAATTTACATAGATAAGAATTTAAAATGGGATATACACATAAACTTTATAGTAAAAAAAATTAGAACTATCTTATATAAATTTAAATACTTATCTAAAATTCTTAAAATCGTTCATATGAAAACACTTTATCATGCTTTAGTCGAATCTCACCTTATTTATGGAATTATAGCATGGGGAGGTACTTCAAATAATCATTTAAGGACCTTAGAAACTACGCAAAAATTAATATTAAAAATTATATATAAAAAAAATTGGACCTACCCAACTGAAAGTCTATATGTAGAAACGGGGATCTTTGATATGCGGCAACTCTTCTGTTTCAACCTTTTACTAAGGCAGTATAAAAACAAAAATGAGTTGGAAAATATTGATCATGCCTACAGCACCCGTTATATGATAAATGCCCCTATTCATGTACCTAGACCTAAAAAAACAATTGCACAAAGATGCCATACATACCTAGGACCTAAACTTTATAATAAATTGCCAATTGAAATAAAAACTATAAATTCTTATAGTTTGTTCAAGAATAGAGTAAAATCTTGGATTAAAAGCATTCCCAGACTAGATATACATCGACTAATAGATGTAAAAAATATATAAACACAAAAAAATACTCATTCCACTTAGTTCCAATAGTTTCAATAATTCGCCTGTCATGCTTACTTCATATCTTTTTCTTATTGTTAATTATATAGGTTAATGGTTATTTCAGGACCTTCTGCGAATTACCTTATGTGAATTTTTATACACAAGTCTTAGACTATTTGTAAAATGCAACAATAAGAATACACTAAATATATTGTACATCTAGGTTCTGAAATTACCAATAATTTACAAACAAGTTTTAACTTACTGTAAATTTATCCAATTTGTTTACATAAATAGTACAAATTATATCTGTATATTTTTTCTGTATGTTATTTCCGTAAATAAATATTATTATTATTATTATTATTATTATTATTATACAGACTATCAATTTGAAAGATTTGTTACAAGTATAAAAAAATATATTATAATCAATTTTTGCTAATTACATATTCTCAGTGTATGAAACTTAGAACAGGTAAAACCATTTCTATGATGTCTGACACTGAGCAAGCCGACAGTCACGTAAATACGGCCAGTGCTGGAGATTCAACTCCATATACAAGTACTACATCTGAGAGCCAAAAGCTGATTCAAATGCTTACTACAATGAATGAAAAACAATATTTGAAGTTTAATGAACTGAATGAAAAACTAAATTTTAAATTTAATGAAATGAATGAAAAACTTAGGGAAATGAATGAAAAACAGTGAAATGAATGAAAAACAAGATTAATCAAATAGGTTAGAAATTAAATTAAATGAGCAAATTGAAGAGTTGAATAAACCTCAAAATATTATGTCAAATAGATTAGATGAGAGAATTAAGAAGATAGAATAAAAATGTATAATATTAGAAACGGAAATCAAAAAGGATTGGGGGGAACAAGCTTCCAATTTAAAATTGGGCATTTCGTTAGAAACGAAACAAAAAATAGTAGATAGAGCAAAAGAAAATTTTGACATAATAACAGATTGTGTGAGTTGTCGTAATAGTGAAACTAAAATTAAATTTGGTAAAATTAACGTTGACATTAGCGAAATTAAAAGGAATATTGCGGAATCAGATAATATAATGTATGCCAATAAAGTACATTATGTAATACGCCCAAACCATTTCAAATTAAATATTTTGGAGATAATAAGATCCATTCAAAGATTTTTATATCAGAATTTAAGCCATTTTTAAATACTTTAAATTCTTTAGACAGCATGAAAGTAATTATACATGCACGTATGGAAGGAGGAGCAGAGATGTGGTACAGCATAACCGAAGAAGAATTTGAAACATTTGATGCATTTGAAAAATTATTTTTAAATAAATATTGGCCAGAGTACCACCAAAAAAAGGTTAGATTCAATTTAATTAATGGGAGATATTTTGAGAGAAATAGTCTTACTCGGGAAAGATATGTTAAGGGAAAGTATTATGCTGTGCGACATCTTGAACCAAAATTTTCAAAAGTATTAAATTGGTTTTTACTAGTATACGGACACTCTAATGCAAACCCTGCAGAACGTTATGTACAAGAAGTGATACGTTTTTTAAGATTAACAACTTATGAAATTTTTAATATTGAAACTGGATGTGTCAGAGGGAAATTTTACATAGAAATGATTTATCCATATACACCTGAGTATGTGTGATTAGGGATATTTGTTGTAGATTGATTCAATTATGTGTAGATTTCTTTAAATTGAGTAATCTAGGGGGGAAATATGATATGATATCTACCTTTTATAATAGCGTCGTTTCAAAATATCAGAAGTATTACAGTTGTAAAGTCGTTAATCTTATTTCCACGTCCAGTGGAAGTATAGTAACGCAAAAAAAAATTAAAAAATTAATTATTTTTTTGTTGAAACAGGCTTAAAACGGCGAGATTTTATATTTGAGCAAAAAAAAATTTCCTGTCTGTCGGTCGGTCTGTCTGTAACTTTTCTTGTGCGCACGTTTACTCTAGAGCCGTTTATGATATTGACTTGAAATTTGTTACCCTTATGTATTATAACGAGATCTGGAAAATATTATATTTTGATCTAATTCCGTTGAAGGGTTCGAGGGTAAATGGGGTCAATAAGGATAATAGGCAAAGCAAGCAGGTAAGAGTTCATAAAATTACAATTTAGGGCATGTATGAAAATTCAATGTATCAACATTTTTTTTTGGCGTCAGCCACACACCCAAGCTTCCTACTATTACCCCCAATACCACCCCACACTATTATTAAAGGGAGTAAAAAAATTAAAATGTGATTTAATGCGTATACAAGAAAGAAACGTCTCAAAAAATTTTTTTGGCGTTAGCTACCGAAAAAAAGAGAAGAAAAGGATTGAAAAGGATTTTGGATTGAAAAAAAAAATTGGAGATTTTATTCTAATGGTTAATGAATTAGAGATTGTATATGAAGAATAATAACTTTCAAAATAATATAGAAGAAGATTACGAAATAGAATAGTAAGAAGATATGTAAAAACAAGGAGAAGAAAAATAAGAAGATTTCGAAGTTAAGGAGAGGAGAATTAAGAAGGATTGGATTGAGTTGCAAAGGAAATAGAAATCTGGGGGTTTAAATTTGTAGTTTCAATCTATGTGCCAATACAAATCTAAAGTGTAACGTCTTTTACTTGGGGCATGCCTTTTGATTGCTAAGTTTGTATGTTTCTAGAACCGATTCCTGTTTGTTTAATAAAATAAATTTAATTGTTAATTTCTTTCTTATCTTATACTAATAAGGTAGGAGACATCATAGCAGTAGATATTATTTATCCGTAGGGCTTCGTCCACTACCTACATGCGTCTTCTGATGTTCCATGATGTTATCCAATCCGTTGGTTGCCTCTTGTATGTATTTTTCATCTGTTCTTTACGATATCTGATACCTATTAACATTCATTAAATACTCCCATTCTGGACATTCCGTTTCTTTTCTTGTGCAGTAATTTCTGTCTTTTCCTTGCTTCGTATACACGATTTCGCTTGGGCTGTTCTCGTTTTCTAATAGTTATAATGACTATATCTTATACGAAACAGTAACTTGTGAATGTTTATTACTGGTGAAAATATCATCTAGCAGTCCAATGTAGCAAATTTTGAATAAATCGTTAATTCATCGTGCGTTAAAATGCACATTAAACTGGGTGAAATTCGCCTGGTGTTCCTGGTGGTAACAGTTCTTAATCAATAGTTCGTTATCATTAATTATAAAGTTGTGTAAACGTCCGCTTCCTAATTGGTTGATTTACTGGAAATTTTTATCGTAAGGGATCTTTATTACTATTTAATAACAATAATAAGAAATAGGAATTATAATAAACAGAAAAATTCCTATAAAGAGCACTTTGTGCATCAAGCAGAAGGATAAATTTTATCAAATTAATTTATCTGCAAATACATCAATTGCAAATAATACTACATGTTGTACACATTTGACCAGTTCTGTGTATCCTTTTTAAGTAATACTCGTTAAATTCCAGATTAGAGAATTGTAATTTCAGTCTGATTATTCAACATTTCCGATTTTAAGTGCAGTTTTAACTGTGAAATTATGGCAACATAAACATTTTTATGTGCCATCAGCTTGTACTGCTGTAATTAGTGGTGGCAATATTTGATTGCGCAAAATGAATTACGCGTTCGTAAATTACTCGGTATTCAGTTGCTTCCGCTACGATGTAAAGTGAAACAATGTTTTTATTGTTATTAAGTTGTTAATTGACTTACTCTCTGTAATAATTATAGGCTCCTATTTCATTTTCCTGTGCCAAATAAGCCAATTTAAATAGCGAAACTCTAATATGTAAATAATAAAATAATAATAAATGTTAATAAATGTCTTAGCTGTCTTCCAGATTACTTGAATGTCCCTCTTAGGCTTAGACTTGTGTGAGTAAAGCAGACGAGGCCCTACAGTTTATAGTGCGATCCGAACCACTCTTGGAGGTAATTTATAATTGAATATTCTTTGAAGAATAGATCACCGTTAAAATGAATTTCTAAGCCCTTAATTGGATCACACGTTGTAAGTTCATCTTTATTTACTCTGTAATCAATCGTACAGCTAAGTATTCGAGATCCCATGCGCCCAGTGTACAGGATCAAATTGTATACAATCAACATGGATTCTTTCCAAATGGATTTATTGTGACTAGCCTTACATGTATCACACAATTCTTTTCTAATACAATTGGATGCAAACAGGCAAATTGATACCATTTACACAGATTTTTCCAAGGCATTTAGCCTAGATCATAGTATTCTCTTAGAAAAATTTAGTAAATTTGGGTTGTTAGTAGACTTTTTATCTTCATAACTAGAAAATAGACATCAGTATATGGAATATCTTGGCTCTGCAGGGATCTGCACTGGGCCCGCTGATGTTCATCGTTTTTGTAAACGATATCGCAGTTGATCTTAATATAGATAAGAGTCTAAATTTTGAAGAGCATATTAATTTCACAATCGCATCGGTTTAAAAAGTCCTAGATTTTGTAATAAGAAACTGCTTATACTCTTTATACTTTACATGCAAAAATTATAATCTACTCCAAGATTGACTTGATATGTCCAACTATATTCATTTTTGATTTACCATTATATGGCCTTTACTTTTTAACCTATTCTGTTGTATTAAGCATAATATTTTTAGTCGCAAACTCTATAATATTATGTTTAATATTCCGCCCTCTAAAAGCACATTTGAACTATGCTAAGCCAAGTCAGGCTATTTATTTTTCGATTGCAACAGACACTGGACCGCTAGATGGCGCCTGCTGGCTGTTTTACATGTCGCTATTGTGAAAACACCGGGATGTACTATAGTCAAAGGATTCTCATGTCGGTCGTCGCATACCTACCTTGCACTGACGAGAGCCAACAGCTCGAAACTGCAGTCTGCAAGTGGTGTGTGACGACTGGCAAGGGAGCTCCTTTAAGTAGGATCAGTCTTTCGGCTGGTGTTTGTTGCAATCGAAGCATTAGCGTTTTGATGGTAATATGCAATTATTACACTTAACGCGCCAGATTTGTAACTTTGGTTGCAGTCTGGTTACTTTCCTTATAGTAAAATAAGGATTTATAGAGGAGTTTGCGACTAAAAATATTATGTTTAATATTCCGCCCTCTAAAAGCACATTTGAACTATTCTGTTGTAGTTCTATTGTGGTTCCATTTTATTACAATGTATTCTATCTTTCTTCACTGTAATATTCCCATCTTATTATCGGTTACCTATTGGGTGGTTGTATCCAAGCAAATAAACAAATAAGTTTATTTTACGTGAACTAATAGCGAGATTAGTAGCAACCGAGCACTTGAAAAACATAAATAATTGCAAAATTGACCTACACTTACACATTATGTATCTTTTCTATACAATAATGCGTTATATTTTAACCTTCTCACCTTCTCTAGATGCTAATTTAATGTACCATCACTACAAGGTAGCCTTCAAAACCTTGAATTTAGAATTTGTGAAAAAAATTAGAATGTCTTTTACTATATTTATTGTAGAGTGCTATAAGTGACAGTAATATCTTAAAACACACCACAATCTTACAAATGATAAAGACATAACAATAAGGCTATAAATTTAATTAAAGTAATCTTTCAACAATATAAATAATAATAATAAATGCAGTGATAATAGCTATCAATTGCTCCATATAAATCACAGTCATATTTTCTTATTTTTTTCCTGCGAGATTATTCTTATAAATGTGTAAATTTCAATATATTTGCGTTTTTCTATATATGGTTGATATAGTTGTAAATATAAGATATTTGCTCCCCAACTGAGTAGAACGTTAAAAAAATTAGACTTGCAGTTTAAATCTACATATAATTTCATTCTAAGGAAAATATATTTATTGTGCCGCACACACTTTAAAATAGGTTCGTGTTTTATATTTTTGGGGATGAAATTATCAATGTAGGTATAATATAAATTATCACCGCAAATAACACAGCTGCTGCCTTCCAATAACCCCTAAAATAAGTGCCTAATGGTCTGTAACCGATAACAAAACTTGTACTAGTACGGTGATGAAAGTTCCTAGTTTGTTTATAGCAAACATAATTATAACTACTTGTTACTTTAAAATATCTCGGGAACTCTTAACTCTTTTAGATATCTGTCACTTTGTTGCAAGTTATTTCTAGGACTTGTAATTATTAGAAGTTAAACAGAGGTTAATAGAGGAAAAACTAAAGACATGGCGTGAATTTGATGGTAGAACTGGAGAAATTAAGAGCTTTTTGTATATATACTCTAGCAAGTCTTTTCCGACATTGACATGTGAAAACATATTAATTAAACTGAAATGTGATATTGTTGCACTAAACTGACTGATTTTTTTTGTCAATAAAGGAACTTCCACTATTTTGGGGACTCGAAAAGAAAATGGAAAGAGTCATCATTTTATTTTCATTATTATAATTATTATTTTTATGTCTTTATATTTACAATCATTTAGCAGTATTGGGTTTAATTAATTAGAACTATATTTTAGATTATTCTGCTTTTGTGCATTCCTACAACTTGCGACATACTACGTCTTCAATCGGAAAACGCAAAATATTTTTTTAGGACGTTATTTTCAATTGTTTTAGCAACACACATTGTGCACCTTGATTGGTGGAAATGAATCGATTTCCTTTCATGGGAAACAGTAGAATACTGAACTTTAGTAGTAGTAGATATTTTTACTTTATCACACATTCATTATTTTGATAATAATTTATCTATATCCACTTTGCGTTGGCTATATATTTTGTTTGATGATTATTAATGTTATGAGCAATTTTCAGATCATCGGTTGAAGACCTTCGACGCCGTCTGGATCCCGGGACTACTCTATAAGCTCCATGACTACAACTTCCCGACTCACCTCATAAAACTTATTCACTCGTTTCTGACGGGCAGAACCCTGCAAGTTCGAGTTAATAACAAACTCTCATCACGGCGGGACATTCGTGCGGGAGTCCCGCAAGGATCATGCCTGTCACCGAAATTGTACAACTTATACGTCTCCGATTTTCTAGGGTTTCCGAATACGAAGCTGGCCAAGTACGCCGATGACATAGCCATGTACGCGCATTCGCACAACGCACAAGTAGCGAACATGCTGCTGAAGGCGCACATGGCTCGTGCCACGGCTTATTACGACCGGTGGAAGATTCGGGTGAACGCTGAGCAATCGGAGACAATAGTCTTCAGGCGTCGCTTTACGGAAAATAAAATTATCACTCCTATTTCGATCCGGGGAAACAAAATTCCAACCAAAGGATGCGTGAAGTACGTGACATTCAACACACATATCAATGCTTGAGCACAAATTCATGCGCCTCATATCAAATTCAGGAAGATACACCTCCCTCAGAAACCTATAATACGCACGCTGCAACGACATAACCCCGATAGCAGACTACGTCCAGCATATCTCTCAAAACTTCTACTCGTTGAAGCTGGGCGATAGTCTGCTAACAAGACACATAACGCAAATTAGACAGCACAATGCCCCATTTCGGATCAAACACCCCTTACCGTACCAGACGTTACCGATTTTCCGGCAACCACTATAGCCAAGTTTCAACAACTATACCTTTCTCTAATCCTATCCACCTTTCGCTAGTATTTCATACCTTTTAATTGTCCTTAAATCTTTCCTGTCCCCCTCTTCCTTTCTGTTTGTGTATTTTTCTCGCGTTTGTTGGTTTTTCTTCATTTCTTTTTGTACATCTTTGTTTCTAAATTCGCTTCACACCTTTTAAAAAATTGAAACCTTTTCGAAATAAAAATTTTTAAAAATCAAATTTTAGGCTAGCCCTGCGCAGCACTGCATTGAAATATCTCGCGGAAGGCACCTTGTTCGAGTTGTGGTGCCTGCGTCCAGATACCAAATTTAATAGCGTTTGTTGTGCGCCAGTGTTTTTAAAAATTAGTGTAGTTTTTAAGTTTTGTTGAGCTTGTTTTCAAGCATTTTTGTTAATTTTATGACCTATTTTTATTTTATATGTAAAAAGGAGTCTAGGTTTAATTTTGTTGAATTGTTGTCTTTGCTGACCCAGGTCTGTTTCGCCCGATCCTGCAATCCGTCACCGCGTTAATGCGGTGGTTGCACGATCGGTTCCGGAGCAGGTCCTGGTGAGGCTATTGTATCATTATTATTAATAAATACTTTTTGAATTGAATTGAATTTGGTTGAGGACCAAGTAATATTTTGAATGCACTTTTGGTCAATAAATGTTCTGTCTATGTAAAATCCTTGGTCAATAAAATGATTTCTGAGGAGTTTTAATAAATGTGGTGCGTCAGCGAAGATTGAAACAACAGGATGGGCGAAGTAATATTTCTTTTCTTCGTAGGTAACATTCAATTCTGAGCAAATAGAAACATTTAATGATAGCTTATCACTCGTGATAGGAACTACAATATAATAGTTATAATATCGAATAAAATATCTTGGAACAACACAACGGTCAAAATAATAAAGCCACAAGATGATTCTTTTGGTCCGCAATTACATATGAATACATAATATGCGGCAATTTGCCGAGCGCGCCAAATCTGGCTCCAAGGTGATGTCATGCGCGTTTAGGATGAAACTGGGCAAGCTGGCAAGCACACCATGTCTAGTTACATCATAGATCAAAATATAATCTAGTTTCAGATCTCGTTATAATACACAAGTGTACCAAATTTCAAGTCATTATTATAAACTGTTCCAGAGTAAAAGTGCGCACAAAAAAAAAAATTTTTTTACAGACTGACAGACAGACGGACAGACAAAATTTTTTTTCGCTTTCATTTCGTTGCATGACATTTTAAGCCTATTTCAAAAAAAAAATTGCCTTACTATACTTCCACTGGAATTACGTCTTATTATTTTTAACATCCTCTATCTCGGAACCCAAGCATTTCTTCGTCAGTGATTCGTTCCTGCGCCCTCACCGTTATTTGTAAATTTGGCTTCATGTGGATATTTATGTTTTATAGTAAATGTCTATTATTTAAAGTCTATATTATGAAATTACAACTAGTCGGTTTTTACCTCGATCCTATTTCAATGCCATTCACCTTTTATTGTGTTGTTTTCATGTATTTGTACCTTGATTGTACATTTCAGCTTTACAAAACATTTCATTCCATCAGCAACAAAAATTAAACAATTAAATACGAAGTGACAAAGCGTAAATTGTAACCTTTATTTATCAGAAATCTCCAAGGAGAGTATATTCACTTTTAAAATAAAATTTGTTGTACTGTGGCATTTTACAACAAATTTTTAACAGTCGCCAAACCCAATATGAATTGTTGATTAATATCTACAGTTCCTAATTAATATTTTATTATAACAAAAGACTACGTGACCTATGGGCTAGGTATAAGTACACCTCACAATTTAAAGGTTTGGGCACCATTTCAAATGGACTATAAACGCTTGACAAACTATTTTATGCACATTTTTCTTTTATATAACAATGGTTGACTGACACAATACATGTAACGTCGTATAGGAATTTCTTTTTTGAAACAAAATTTCTTTATTTTTCTGCGAATAACGTTTCTGAAATATTCAACAACGATTTTTGATAAATAGATACAGAATAACACCATAATGTAATGACATTGAATAACAACAAAGCATTTAAAAATAGGGTAAGGATTACGCTAATTAAATACTATTTTTACTCTGTGTCCGAATATTTTAATTGTGCCAGGGTGGAAGAGTATGTTGCAATTATTATTAATTGTTTTAATGTGATATCTAAATTTAGAAAAGTGGTAACAAAAATTACATGACAAACTTCCGTCCAATATCGTTGATAAATAATGTCGCAAAATTTTTGAAAAATGTCTGAACCATAAGCCTCATTCATATCTTGAAAAAAATAGAGTAATCTCAAAAAAATCAGTATGGAATCCAAAGAAATTTTAGCACAGAAGATCCTATCCAGTGACTAACAGATAAAATTACAAAAAACTTTGAAAAGAACGAAAAAGTCATAGCTATCTTTTTGGATCTACAAAAAGCCTTAGAAACGGTGTCACGTTGCCAGTTACTGGACAAACTAAACAAGGTGGAGATTAGAGAAATTGCCCACAACTTGTTAAAACAATATCTGTCAAATAGATCCCAGCAAGTAAAAATTGGCAATGCACTTAGCACTAAAAAAATAATAAAAACTGGAGTCCCACAGGGAATAGTCTTAGATCCTACGTTATTCCTGCTGTTTATCAACGACTTACTGGATAAACACTTTGGATGCAACATCATATCATATGCAAATGACACTGTACTGATATGTTTGAGAGAGATCTGGACCTTAGCGCGACAAAACGCGGCTGAGGCAATTAATAAAGTAAAAAACTGGCTAGGCACAAATTTGTTAAAACTAAATAATAGCAAATACTAAATTTATGGTCTTTTCTCCAATGAAGGCAAGACTACTCCAAACGGTGCAACATATTCTTATAGATAGAGAAACGAATAGTTACATTCTAAACACCATTACTATTAAATACCTCGGCATTATTTTCGATAATCACCTAAAATGAGATAGCCATATTAAATATTTAAATGGGAAGCTAAGAAAACTAATATATAAATGCTAAATAGAAAGACTCTTAGTGACATATAGCAGCCTAACAGAATACCTAATTAGGTATGATATTAGCGTCTGGGACAGGAAAAGTTTAAACAACTATTGGAATTTATTTATTGATAATGAATTACAGAGTGTGAAGGGGTTGTATATACATGCGGCTATAGTTTATACTCACAACAAGAAACATACATTTGGATCGCCGGTAAACCACCAATAATAAGAAATAGATCTAGAAACGCGTTTCAAACTCCAAAATTCAACAAAACAATCTGTCAGAAACAAATTAATTTCAATTGAATTGCATTATACAAACAACTCCCTGAATAATGTTATGTACACGACTACGCCACTGCCACATAGAAAATTAAAGAGCGGCCGAGAAACGCCGCGAATGATAGACCGGAACATTCTAGAGTAATCGAGTACATTCGCGCGGGCATATAGACAGTGGATCCAAGCGCACTGACAACAGTTTCATATTAGACGAGCAAGTGATAAGATGAAATAAGAAATAATATCAAGTTGTGATTTTTAAATCAGTGGTTTGTAAAGATTCTTGTTTCAATTTATTGAATCTACATACAGGGTGTTTACTGGAGATTGCAAACACGTAACAATACATTAAAATCTATATTAAAAAAAATTTCAAAAGGGTATGTAAAAGTATATAACAGACAATTATATCACACTCCTCCAACTATTGGCCCAACAATAAAACAAATCCTTCCCCGTTAACTTCCGACTCTTGTAACTAACCAAGTCTAAAATAAAGATAATAAAATATAATAAATTTAAATGTAATTAATTATACAGGGTGAGCCACGGTGGGTGGTGTCTTAAAAGTATATGGAGAACGGATCAACCGATTGCTTTGAAATTTTCGTCACCAACATAACCGAGTATGATTTCTCCAGCTAAAATATTTTCCAAAGTGCGGTGTTGCCACTTATACGTATAACTGGCAACACCTTCGTTATTTTAAATGGAATACCCTGTAGATTTTTGCATTTTTTGGATTGTGTCTCTTATAAATAAATAAACACCACAGAAATTAGACAACCCCCAATTCCAGAAGCTAGGGCTTGTGCGGAAGGGGGTTACACATTGAAAAAACGCGGACATACAACCATTTCCTCCGACAGTGCCTGAGGCAGGATTCGAACCGGGTGGTGCGATGTCCGTGTGATTAATCGCGATTGCCACCTCGCGCCTTAACCCACTCGGCTGTCTACCAGACAGTCTCTTTTTGAGTAACTGTTGTTAATGTTTCTCTATACCTATCTCAAGCCTTTTTCGAGATAATAATTCTTTTCTGAATTTATTGCCAAAAATTTTACTTTCAGTAAATCCTGTTTTTATGTTATAATTTTTTAGTTGCGACTAGGCATCTCCTCCATTAATCAATTGTTTCGAATATCACACAGGGTGAGTTGGAGAACACTTTCTATAAGTGACTTAGAAAAATGCACGAAAGTCATTTTTTTAACGGAATGCCCTGTATATTATTACCGAATCGGAAAGATGATATATTTACCTATTTAAAAAGGTTATATCCTATTAATGCGCACCGTTTTCGATTTATGGGCACTTTTCTGTAATCTTACCAAGAATATAATTCTTTTGGTATACCATAACGAGTGGGCCATGAAATTTTTATCTCTATTGTGGACTATAGTTTCATAAACTCTATCTTTAAGAATACTCCAAAGATAAAAATCTAACGGGGCAAGGTCAGGGGACTTCGGTGGCTAATTCCACAGTCCCAAACGTTTAATGCAACGATCATCGAAAATGCGGTCCAACCCCATACTAATTTCGTGTGTACAATGTGGAGGAGCCCCGTCCAGTTAATACCAACAAGTTCCACATTTTTCAATTGACAGATTATCAAGGAAGTCTTCCACAATTGTTCTAATTATATCCAAATATTTTCCGTCGTATATGTAATATTTTATTTTGTCATCCATTAACACACAAAACACATTGAAACTAAATTTGACTTGAAAATCAGCCTCTCTAGTAACGTGTGGGTTGTCTTTGGCCCAATGGTGATGATTTCATGTATAATAAATCCGTTCCCTAAAAATTTGCATTCATCAGTTCATATAACTTGCTTTAAAAAATTGGTGTCGTCTTGTAAATTTATAATTATGCATTTTATGGTTTACTAGTATTCTTCGAATAGATGAATATGACAATCCTAAATCCCGTTCAGCACAACGTATCGAATACTGGGGATTTGCATGAAATTATGCCAACACATTAATTAAATTGCGCACAGATTTAGATAAATTTCTTTGCTCTCTTAATGACGAACCAAAATTTATAAAATTCCTCTGAATTCGTAGAAACTTTCTGTTGTACATCTGCGGAAAATTCGGATATTTCTCGTTAAATCTTCTACAAGTTCTGCTGATATTCATTTTGCACTCTTCAGGAAAAATGATATTGATAATCTATTAAAACTGTGTTTGCATAATTATTTTCTGCCATATTTGTGCTACGGCTATTCAAATTAAGTGCAAGTAACACTAACGTCAAATTTAATTAGAACAATAGCACATCTGTTGTTATTACAAATTGACAGGATAAAAATTTCATGGCCCACCCGTTATGATATACCAAAAGACTAATATTCTTGGTAAGGTTACAGAAAAGTAAATCGAAAACGGTACGAATTAGTTATAGCGTATAGGGACCTTTTTAAATAGGTAAATATATCACCTTTTCGAATAAGTAATAATATACAGAGCATTCTACTTAAAGAAAATTGACGTTCGTGCATTTTTCTAAGTCACTTATAGAAAGCGTTCTCTAACTCACCTTGTATGATAATCGAAACAATTGATTAATGGAGGAGATGCCTCCAGACCTTGCTTGCCCGCAACCAAAAAATTATCTGTTAATTGCTGCGTAGGTAGGAGAAAACACGATTTACTGAAAGTCAAATTTTTGGCAATAAATTCAAAAAAAGATTATTATCTCTAAAATGGCCTTAGATAGGTATAGGGAAATATTAACAAAAGTTACTGAAAAAAGAGACAACGATCCAAAAATTGCAAAAATATATAGGGTATTCCATTTAAAATAATGAAGATGTTGCCAATTTTACGTATAAGTGGCAACACCGCACTTTCAAAAATATTTTAGTTGGAGACATGATACTTGATTATCTTAGTAACCAAAGTTTCAAAGCAATCGGTTGGTCCGTTCTCCATATACTTTTAATACTCCACCCACCGTGGCTCATCCTGTATATTCTCCTTGTTTCCTCTGTCTAATTATTTCACTTTATATTATATTATACTATCACTTTATATTATATTAAAACTACAAACCTATAAATCGTAATATTCCTAGAAAATGCAATGAATATTAACGTATGAACAAAATGTTAAATACTGCTAGACACAACACGAGGTCCCTTCAGGTGTCATAGCACATAATGTCTAATAAATACATTAAAAATTCTATTAAAATAATGTATTAGTGGCAAATACATATTTGCTTATTCATTATTTACTATTTATTATTTTTTCCTTTATATTTTCTATTTTAGTTGAGCCATAAAACCATCACAAACAGTTAACTTTGACTTTTACGTAATTTCTTTTCAACCATTTCTAATGAATATTATAACTAGACTATCTGATAATTTGTGAAAAAAACTGTTACGAGATTGTAAATAATTTACAATTAATTGTATAACTGCGTGCCTATTGAAAGGAATATTTAATTTATTGAAGGTGGCATTGCACAATTTGCTTGTCATTGGTGTGCAAATCATCAAAAGAACCTGATTAACTTCAAATGATGCGTAACTGTACCAAATAAAATTTTACTAGGTTATACCGCAGAAGTACTAATTTTAGAATTTGCATAAGACTAGAAGGTAAGAATTAACTTTTTGTTGCGTGAGAGGTTATTTATAAAAAGTGAAACAGTTTACTAACTAGAACAGTTCTATCACCGTGGTGCATAATTAATTGACACACGATTTTGTTTTAATGATGTTATTGAAAAAACAGGTTTACAGGTTTTGTCATTCAATTATTTAGAAAGTAAACTTATTTCTTTTTACAATAACATCAAAGAATCCTCCTGAAAATTTCTACGTTTTCACTTTTTTTTGTTGACTGATTGTATTACTAAAATATGTGGTTTTATATCCTATTAACATTTAACAAAATTGAAAATGATATTTAAAGTATTTTCGGAGATATTAAAAAAAAAAAAAACGATTTAACAAAATTCAACACCCTGTACCAAATAATTTAAGACGTTGCGAACATATTATGTTCACATGAACTTTTCTTCATAAAATAATCTAAGGAATCACGCTCTGAAATATTAGCAAGCGATTAAAGAACACCCTGTTTAACAAAGATGCCCATTTAGAAGCAAAAATGGACCTGTATTTTCAAAACCATGTCTATGAAAAAAAACCTGAAGCAAAGGATTTGTCTATCTATCTACATTGAAGAGGATGGCTAAGGCTAAAGGATTTGTAATAATATTAAAATTGGGTGGTTTAATAATGAACTAAGAAGCATGAGAAATTAACTTGAGGCTGTGTCTATAATTAAAAATACCGTTAATTCTGCAGAAGTTAATAGCCTATATAATGAATTAAGAAGCAGATACAAAAAACCGCTGCCCAAGGAATCACTACTTCCACATCCAGATTTTATATTCAAGTCTTATGCACACTAAGTCCCAATGTAATATTCCCTTTAATAATAGGGTGAGGTGGTAGAGGGGGTGGCTAATGTAAAAAACATTTAGAAGTCCTTGGATCTCGTATACACACTAAATCCCAATTTAATTTTTTATTCCCTTAAATAATAGGGTGAGGGTGGAAATGGGGGTGGTAGAGGGAGTAACTAATGCCAAAATAAATGTTAGAGGCCCTTGGTTCAAATCCCAATTTAATTGTTTACTCCCTTTAATAATAGCGTGGGGGTGACAATGGGAGTGGTTGTGGGGGTAGCTAACGCCAAAAATTTTTTTTAGACGTTTCGTTCTTGTATACATACAAAACCACTTTTTAATTTTTTTATCCCCTTTAATAATAGGGTGGGGGGTGGCAATGAGGGAGAGGGGGTAACGCTGATTGCAATTTTATAGACTCTTACTTACTTGTTTTGCCTATTTACCCTTATTATCTCATTTACCTCCAACCCTTCAATGGAATTAGATCAAAATATAATCTAGTTTCAGATCTCGTTACAATATATAAGTGTACCAAATTTCAAGTCAATATCATAAACGGTTCCAGAGCAAACGTGCGCACAAAAAAGTTACAGATCGACAGTCAGACAGACCGACAGAGACGACATTTTTTTCGCTCGTATTTAAAATCTCGACGTTTCATGACATTTTAAGCCTGTTTCAATAAAAAAAAATATTTTTTTTGCGTTACTACACTGGACGTGGAAGTAAAAGAAATCGCACTAGCAAAACAAATAGTAAATTCAAATTTTATAAACTAGACATCAAATAAAAGCAAAGTTGCATGGCAATTAATAAATTCCCCGGTAAAATCAAATAAAAACAAGGGCATTAGCATTGGCAGAGAATTTTAATATTTTTTTTATAAATGTGGCCAAACAAGTAGTAGGCCACAGATACGCATTGTAATTTTGAAGAATTTCTAAAAAATGTTTATGTTTCTCTTGCAAATTGGTTTTATATAACACTTAGTAATAATATATATGAGGTTGAAGAAGCTATAACGAAATTAAAAAACTAACATATTTATAGTTTGAATTTATTTAACAATATATGTATTAAAAACAGTTATGGCCAAAAATAAGAAATATTTCCTTATCAGACCTCTCTCTCTAGGATATGCCCACCTTAATTAGATTTTTGATTTAATAAAATTTCTAAAAATTCACTTTTTGGTGAAGGTGCCGATTATAATAGTTTGAAAAATTCACTTGGATGCTCGAGGGCAAAAGATATTTGTCGTTTTTTACTTGGAACTACCAAGGAAGAACTCGAGATCGGTAATAGAACGAGAATAGAAATTGACTTGGCCGAGATTCACCGCACGCGGTCTTTTATACTATCGCTACTGTTGCGTTTGCCATGCACCGCGAGTCTCACAAAATCGTTTTTTTGTAGGCTGGATAGCTACCGCCCATTCCGTGCGAGCACGTTCTAAGGCTGGATAGGTCTCCTGTCAGTCAGTGCGGGAACTAACTACGCAATAACTGGAATTGATTGAAATTTAAACTGAATGTAACTTGTTGTTTTGGTCTGAAATGTGACATCTTTCGCTATTTAAATGGCTAAATTCGAGCCAGATTTACTTAAGAAATTATTTGATAATTTATCTGAATTTATTGTCCTAATTTTTGACGCGATCTGAATAATTTATTTATGCTGCGGGCTGTAGATTTGAATGTGTGGAATGTTGTGTAGAAAACTGAATGATAATTTATTATTTAAAACGCAGTACCGAATAGATACTTAGATTGAACAAAGGATGGCTTGTAAAAATTTTATGAATTAAATTTTTTAACAGGGGTACGCAAAATGTCTTATGAGTAGTTTGATAATATACGGGGGCAATAATTTTAAAGTTATTATTTTAAGTAGTTTCAGCTCTAAAATGGGCAAATTGAATGTTTCGACGTTATTTTAGGCATTTTTAGGAATGATACGGAGTATATGCTATAACAACTTTTACGTCCATTGCTAATGGCAACGACGCACAGCTAAATGTCAATCAATCAATCTGATGTTTGAAGAAAAAGATATTAAATAAGCCGGCCAATTGAGGTGTCAGGGAAGTGACACCTCAAGTTAAAAAAATTTGTCACAAAACTCGGGTTTTTGACGTTCGAAGAAAAAATTATTTACAAAACGGTTCAATGCTCAAATTTAAAAACTGATGTCCTTTATTCTCGTTCAGAACAATGTATTTTACTAGTTTGGTACTTTAATTTCGGATAACAACAGTTATTGCAATTTATTTACCTCTATTCTGAGATATCCTGTATCTTTTAGCTGTTGTTGTTCAGAAAAAGATGCTTTGTTAATGACAGTTGCGTTTACCTCAAACATATACCTACTAAGTAATAAAAGCATACAATGCAATGTGGCTTCAAAATTTTCTACATAAAAATTAGAAGATCGTCAACCTTTCTATCTTAACGAGGCATAAGGCGAATCTGATTGAAAACACTAAAATTGGTTTACAGAAGCTCAGCTGCAGAAGCCGATTTAAACATTGAATCGCCCACATTTTACACGGTTACTGCAAGGGTCCCAATCTAACTCATTGGAATGAATGTAATTTTCTGGTATTGGCAGTAGATCTATTGGAAGACTAAGATTGAAGCCGGCCACGGTGGATTGCCCCTCATAAATCGCCTTATTCACTTACATTATCTATTTATGTTCATTACAGGTTAGCTCGTAGCACTTTGTCAACGCCTGACTTGCATAGCTTGTGTATTTTACAGCCTCTTCTGGTAATAAAGGTTTCTGGGTACTTTAATTTGTTGAATATTTTTCAGTAGTTTAAATTGATTTGTCATGGTTTAGGTGGGAATTTGCTGGCTGTACCGTAACTAGAGAGGAAATGTTATAACGCGCATTTTATTGTTTGGTTAAAATAAACAAAAAATGGGTTTTACAAGTCTGTTTCCAAATTCAATAGTATTCTGCGGGGATTTCCAGGAAATGGCAAAAAAGGATAATAACACAAGTGAGTTAATGAACGTTTAATAAGCATTAAAAATGTAAGAACTCAAACTGTATACAAAAATCTAATATTCATTAAACAAAACTAAAAAGTAGATGACCCAATAGTTCATTCGAGCAAGAAGTGTCGATAAGTGGTTGCATTTTTCTATTAGTGAAGTCAAATTAAGACTTAAAAAATACAAAATGTGAATTGCTTTATTTAGGGGGTTAAGTCGAGTTCATAATTCAGTTTTTCAGTTTCGGCGAGGTCTGCTTGTTGTTTATTTAAACATTTTGCCATCTGTTTTTATTGAGATCTGTAAGTCCTACGAGGCAAATGAAAAATATGAAAAATGTCTCTTATGAGTTGTACAATGTAAAAAATCGATTAGTCAACTTTCTTGATAAATACAATATTCTATCAAAGTCACAATATAGGTTCAGGAAGAACCTGGATACATCAGAAGCAACATTTTCAATACTTAATGAAATAAATAATAAAATTGGAAACAAGAATACTGTGGGAATTTTCTGCGATTTGTCTAAGGCCTTTGACTATGTCGACCATTCAGTAATATTAAACAAATTGGAATATAGTTTACTTCATACTTATTAAACCGGAAGGCACAGGCGGAAGTCTTCGATACATCTGGAAAGATAATCAAGAAGATTAAATATAAACCAGAAGTACTGAAATGTGGTATACCACAGGAGTCAATTCTGGGCCCAGTTTTGTTTTTAATTTATATAAATGAATTGGCAGCTAATTTCCCAGGAATAATGTTCTCACTGTTTGCGGATGACACCAGTATTGTATTCAGAGCTGGGGGAAAGTACTCTGCAAAGTCCTTCAAGTACCAAGTACCAAGCACTTAGCTTCAGTGTTTTAAAACATAAAATATCAAGTGCTTTTATTTACAAAAGTGCTTCAATTACTTTTAAGGTAATTGAAGTCCTTGAAGGATTTCTAGTGATTGCAAGCTCTTTTTAAAATTCATTCAAAGCCCTTCTAGACAAGTCTCGTCATGAATTACCAGGAACACAGTGTATTGTATTCTGAAATAAAGAAAACGTAAGTTTTAGAATAATTGAGGACGGATGAGATAGTTAATTTATTTTCGCCCTATAAACTGTATTGCAATAATAATTGTGAAATTGAATTTGAAGCAACATACATCATTAGGGGAATAAGCCAGTGAAGGATTCATCCTCGTGTAGGCCGGTTTGTTTGCTCGACTGCCTGGAAAAGATCCTGAAATATATGATATTGGAAAGGCTGCAGAGGGAAATAGAGCGAGACGGGGGTTATCTGAGAATCAACATGGATTCCGAAAAGGGAAATCCACCTTGGGAGCCCTAGTTAGGCTAAGGCAGATAGCCGAGGAAACGTGACGGAGGTGACGCTGGACGTGAGGAATGCGTTCAACACTGCGACGTGGAATAAGATAATCGAGACGCTGGTGGAAAAACAGGTGGCACCATATCTAATAAGGGTGCTGATGGGGTATCTTGAATTTAGAGAGATCGAGATGGAGGCTGAGGTCGTGATTTCCAACAAAAAGAAGCTTCCGAGGATGGAAATTGAGGTGGAAGGCACCAGAATCGAAGGCTTTCAAGTACTTAGGGATCTGGATCGACCAAAGGCTGAGATTCAGGGAGCACGTTAATAGAGCAGAGGAGAAAGCAGGGAGGCTAGCGTCAGCACTTTGTAGCCTGATGACTAATGTGGGGGTCTGAAGGAGGGCAAAAGGAGAGTGTTATGTAGTGCTGCGCACTCTATAATGCTATATGCAGCCCCAGTGTGTGGAAAGATGATGGACGTCCAAACAACAAGAGTCCAGAGGAATATGGCACTAAGGATAACAGTGCCTACAAGACGGGGCTAATGTTATCGCTAAGGTACCTCCGATAGAGCTCTTAGTGAAGGAGAGGACGGAGGCCTACGATGGGATGGATAGGAGGGAAGCCAGGGAAAGACTTCTAGAGAGATGGCAAATACTATGGGAGTCAGCCAATAAAGTAGGATGGACGAGGAGGCTAATATCCGTATCAGATCATGGGTGGAAAAGGATCATGGAAAGGTAAGTTATTTTGTAACGCAGGTAATATCGGGGAGTGGATGTTTTAGGGAATATCTTTACGATATAGGGAAGGTGGAGGATTGTGAGTGTGTGTATTTTGGGGGTAGGAGTAGTGCGGAGTACACGGTTTTCCACTGCAGAAGGTGGAGCGAGGAAAGAGAAAGATGTGAGAGGGGCATAGGGAAGTCTGTCACGGTGGAAAACATGATTGCTATCATGTTGGAATCTATAACAAATTGGGGGAAGATGACAGGCTTTATGGTTAGCGTAATGCAGAGGAAGGAAGAGGAGGTGAGGGGGATGCCACATAACCCCTACTACTAACGAGTGAACCAGGGTCCTGAGGTAATGCGAGAGCGGTTCCAGGGCTATGGGGTCACGGAAAGAAGAGGGGAGTGGTTTTAATAAGTAAAAGACTACCCCGTCGTCGAAAATCAGGCTGGGTTGTCTTTTTGAAGATTTTCCTCCCGAAAAAAAAAATAAAAAAAATTAAACTGAAAAAAATACTACTGAGGCAACCAAGACGCACCCAGAAAAAAAATACTTTCAATTATTCTCACTTTATGTCAAAATCATATCTACTAGATCAGTTTGAAATTAAAGTATCGGCTATCGGTAACGGTTTTTAATGAAAAGTAAAAATATCTCTGGAAATACCAATTTTAGTTATAGGATATTATTCACAAATATCGTAGAAAATTCAAAAATACAATAATATACAGAGCTAATTAGCGCTAGTATAAAATACATGTGTCGTCTGTCGTCGTAGTTACATCCCTTGTCTACATAATTGCAAAATACATCTTGTTAATTAATAGTCATACACAGACAGCGAATTAATTTGTTAAACCTTGTTCCAATCAAAGTTGTCATATTTTTCGAATAACTCTGCAACGCCTCGAGGATGATCCGCTGTAGCGAGTCATATTTATTATTTTTTTTAAATGTGCGCCTTTTGACACTATACCACTTCTATAAGAAAGAACATTTTTCAAAGTCTTTTAATAAGGCCGATATTTGACTTTGATGCACTACTAGGACACCCTGTATATGTATAGGTACCTGTATAGTTCAAGTAGGAATATCCCGAGACATAAAAAACGCAACAAAAACTTTACGGACTCACTAAAATACCATTATTCTTTATGCTACCTCGACTGAAAATCAGCTCGCTTACCTTTATAGGTTTTTAATGTGCGTTGGGTCGTTTGATACAACATTCCGGCATGGCCCGCGAGTAAAGTTTTTGTTGCATTTTTTATGTTTCAGGAACTTTTTACTTGAACTATAAATATTTCATAAATACCTATTAAAATAGCTCGAACTGTACAATTAAATTGTAAATGCTGATACATCCAAAAATAATGGTGGTCTTTTTTTATAATAATAATAATAATAATAAATTATTATTTATTATCCAAAAGACCACATTGGTATAGGATTGGTCACAAAGAAATTGAGCACCTTACAATGAATCAAGTGCTCTTATTAGTGCTTAATACTAGATAAAACTACAGAAGAAATTATATATCTTATTAACTTAAATATTCGTTAATTGAATAAAAACAATCGACTGTTAGGTATTTTTTGTTTCATTTTTAAATTGTTTTATATTTTCAATGCTTTTTAGAAAGTTTGGAACCTTATTATACAGTTTTATTCCTATGTAATTTGGATTCCTCATATTTTGATAGTTTATGTAACGGTGTGCTTAAGTTATTACTTTCCCTAGTGTCATATTTATGGTTGTAATTGTTTTGTAAAAAGTTACTTAGATTTTTTTTAACATATATAAGTATTTCTAATATATAAATACTTGGCAGCGTTAAAATGTTTAATTCTTTAAATAAATTTCTACAGGACGTATGTTTAAATGCTCCCACAATATTACGTACAGCCTTCTTTTGAAGCTTAAATAATCTTTCAAAATGGCATGAAGAGCTCCAAAAAAGAATTCCGTAAGTTGTCCTTGAAATAAAATTTGTATGATAATATGCCATAACAGTTATCCTACTTGATATTTTGGATAATCTATATAACGCATGACAGACGGAAGAAAGTCTTTTTGCTACAGAGTCAATATGATTTTCCCAATTATCTATATATATCCCCAGAAATTTAGTACAACATATTTGTTCTATAGATTTGCCAGCTATTTTTATCAAGTGACTTTTATCTAGTACATTATGCCTCCGAGAAAATGTAATAAAAAGAGTTTTAGATATGTTTAAGAACAACCTATTTGATTTAAAGTGGTCCGTAAATTTTGTTATAGAAGTTTGTATATCAAATATAGCCGTTTCAAAAGTTTTCCTGCAACATAAATAGGAGTTATCATCCTCAAACATAATTAAAAAGTCATCAAAGAAACCAGGTAATTCATTGATATAAAGTAAAAACAACAACGGCCCAAGGACCGACCCTTGTGGAACTCCAAACTTAATATTCAGTTTATCAGATTTTACTCCATTTACTTCTACTATCTGTGTTCTATTTGTAAGGTATGTTATTATCCAGTTGGTTATTTTGCCTCTTAAATCATATTTGTTCAATTTTTCAATCAGTATTGTGTGATTTACTAGATCAAAAGCTTTGCTTAGATCCATAAAGAGTCCTATGCATTTATTATTTTGGTCCATTTTCATAAAAGTTATTTAAAAATGACAATATGGCAGTTTCAGTGGAACGATTTCTTCGGAAACCATGCTGCGAGTCTGAAATGATATTATGTTGTGTAGTAAATTCAATAATATGATTAAACATAACTCGTTCTAATATTTTGGAAATAGTTGACAATAGAGCAATGGGTCTATAATTTTCAGATAATCTCCTTTTTTATGTAATGGAATAACTTTAACTGATTTTAAAATAGATGGAAACTTTCCTTCTGATAGTGACAAATTTATTGGAAAAGTAAGTGGAAGTACTAAGTAGTTAACTGATTGTTTGTTTAAATTAGAACTCAAATTATCTAGACCGAAAGAATCACTATTAATTTCATTATGATATTGTGAGTTTCTGATTCCGATACTGGTTTTTAAGAAAAGAGTGGGAAAATTTGAATTCAGATCGAAATTGATTTCAGTAATATTTTCTCCAAGATCATCATTTAGTTTAGCTGACAGATCTACAAAATACTTATTTAGATGTTGTGCAATAAGATACGCAGCAGTTACTAATTTATTATTAATTTTAATTTCATTAATTTGATTTTTAGATTTTTGATTATTCAAGTTGTTATTTATTATTGACCAAACAACTTTAGGTTTGTTGGTAGCTTTAAGATATATTGAATCATTGTGCATTTTTTAGCAGCAACTATTACTATCATTTATATAAACTTATTTCCGAAAATTAATAATAATTCCCTTAAAGTGGGGATAATAAATTTCAGTTTATCTGCAATATCTCCCGGCTCTCTTAAAATATCAGATTCATGTTTTAAACTTAGTCATAAGGTATTCGGACAGTAGTTTACATGGTAACAGTTAAACCCTCTCTTCTGCATAATGGGTAGTTTTAGGGGGAACATAGTTTTAGGGGGCAACTATCAGTATTTTCCTCATAAATTTTAATTTTATTCATATTTCTGAAAATTGTTATAAAAAACTAATTTTCAGATCATTACATATTATTATTATATAGTTATTCTTAATGTATTTCGATAAACAAACCATGCCGTTCTCAAGTAATTTATGTTTAAAAAGCAACGTGCATTTAGAACATTTTATTAATAAATTCTTTTACACACAAAGAATGCTTTGAAGTATCACTGTGATATTTCTCTTATCTGTTAGACTGATTTTTTTTTGAAGTCATTCCAGTTTAATTGTTAATATTATTTAAATATGTAATCACGTTCTCTGAATTAACAGATTACCATTATTTTTGGATGTAGTATCAGCTGCAGAGATATCTGGAAACAATTTTGGGCCACGTTGTACATTTTCGTTACATTCAAACCGCATATTATTTATTATTCTTACATGAAGTAGTAAGTAAGTTTCCATTAATAAATATTGCTGTCAGTAGTACTGTTTATAAACTATTAAAAAATGCGTCTATTTGGATGCCAACACTGCTTCAAAGTACATTTCTTGTTCGCATTGTTCATGACTTTGTCTGCTATTGTTTGAGATTATTTTTGGTCTCATTATAGTAAGATAAAAGAAATAAAAAAAATGGTCTGGAGCTGATTCACCTACTTTTTGTATCGGCTGCTCTACATAGCAAAAGCTTTGGTTTTATTGTAAACTTCTAAATCAGTTCACTGTGGTTTAACCAATAATTGATTTGTAACGCGACTGAAAGGCTACTATGTAGCATAGAATATGACAAAAAATAGGTACAGCGAATTCATATTCATTTTAATTCTACGAGCTACAGGAATTTTATTGAAGGCTATGGAAATTACTAGTTATGGTAAAAAAAAATCTAGTGTAAAATGTATATTTTAACATGAACATCGATATTCCAATCATCATCATAATTTCTATTAAACTTCATTTTAAATATAATTTTTATTAAACTCTAAGTGTATTCATGTCTTAATATTCGATATTATTTATTTATTTATATGGCCGTTACGATTTTAGTACAATAATTTAGGAAAATCGCAAGAGAAAGTAATAATATACGAATGAACATTAACAACAAAAATGAAATATTGAAGTCTTAATAATAGTAATAATAATTTTATTTTCCATTAAGCCATATAAAAACTGAATTGAATCGTCATAGATAGAGTACTTATATGCACATTGTCTAAAGATATTATAAAAGTTCATAATAGAGCTATTACTTATGACATAGATACATATACACATTACTTCTATACGCTATAAAAGCAGTTTTGTTGCAAGAAGAGTTTTACTTTTAATTTAAAGCCATTGAAGTCGCCAGTATCAGTTATTTGTCTGGGTAATTTGTTGTATAGTACAGTTCCAGAGTCAGTAGGTGCTCTTTGTTGAATGTTGACGACAGGATTCTCTACAATGAATATTGAACATCACACTAGGCTATAAAAAGTATGATAATATCAGCCGCGATAAGTTGTCCCTGATTCTAGAGTCCTCAATAGCTTGGCAGAGTAAATTTGGATCTACGCTATCAAATGCAATACTTATGTCAAAAAATAGTCCCAAAACAAAATGGTCTTTATCAATTTCTCCGTTAATAAAGTCTAAGCACTCAATGCAAGCTGACTCAGTACATTTTACCGACATAAAACCATGCTGATCACTTGTTATAATATATTTACTTGTGAATTTTAATATCCGTTTACAAATAATTTTTTCGAATATTTTGGAAAATGTACTCAGCATTGCTATAGGTCGGTAGTTCTCAATGTTACCTGAGTCGTTACGTTTATACATAGGAATAATATTTGCAACTTTTAGTGTGTCTGGAAATATGCCTTTGTCTATAGATAGATTAAACAAATACAGTAATGGGATTAAAACAGCACCAGATATATGTTTTACAATACGCGTAGAAACTTCATCACAACCAGTTGATTTTTTGTTTTTGTTAATTCTCGAATTGTATTTTTAATTTCATCCTCGTCAAAAGGAGCCATTAATAAGGAGTTCGGTAGTGAGTTGTTGGGTGTCTTTTCTATGCTGTTAATACTTGTGTTACCATAAACTGAATTTAGTCTTGTAGTGGCGTTTGTGGAGAAATATTCTGCAAATGTATTGGCAACAGTTTTAGGATCACTGGTGCACACTGCACAGTCCTTCTGTTTTTATACTGATATAATCGTCTGCGTTTTTATTTCTACCAAGTTTATCGTTTACCAATTGCCATATCTTTTTTTGCCGGTTTGTTTCATTTTTGCTAGCTGACAGTAGTTTATTGTACTCAGTTTTTTGAATTTATATTCTATTTTTAGTTCATGGCTAGACGAATTTTTTAGAAGCCAGTACATGTTTTTCAATTCTTCACTTTTATCTTTAATAGTTTGTTTAATACATTTTCTGCAACTGATTGTTTTTCTGTTGGTAGCTATAACAGTTGGACACGTATTTTCAATGCATTGGACGTGGAAGTAGTAACGCAAAAAAATATTTTTTTTATTGAAATAGGCTTAAAATGTCATGAGATGTTGAGATTTTAAATTTGAGCGAAAAAAAAAATTCTGTCTGTCGGTCTGTCTGTCT
The DNA here is from genome assembly GCA_963675555.1 of Leptura quadrifasciata. Lineage (NCBI taxonomy): Eukaryota > Metazoa > Arthropoda > Insecta > Coleoptera > Cerambycidae > Leptura > Leptura quadrifasciata. The sequence continues at coordinate 138,522,462 of OY776675.1, read as the reverse complement.
GCCTGTAACTTTTTTTTTTGTCACGCGTTTACTCTGGAACCGTTTATGATATTGACATGAAATTTGGTAAACTTATGTATTGTAACGAGATCTGGAACTAGATTATATTTTGATCTAATTCCGTTGAAGGTTTGGGGGGTAAATGGCGTAAATAAATGTAAATAGGCGAAACAAGCAAGTAAGAATCTATAAAATTGCAATTTAGAGCATGTACGAAAAGTTAAGGTCTCAAAATTTACCCCCTTCCACCCCTATGTGTTTTAGTGTGTATACAAGAACGAAACGTCTAAAAAAATGCTTTTGGCGTTAACTACCCCCTCTACCACCACCATTGCCATCCCCACCCTATTATTGAAGGAGGTAAAAAAAATTAAAATGTGATTTAGTGTGTATACAAGAACGAAACGTCTAATAAAATTTTTTGACATCAGATACTCCCTCTACCACCCCTATTCACCCCCACCCTATTATGAAAGGGAGTAAAAAGTAAAATTAAAATTTTTTTATTCCCTTAAATATTATTTAAGAGAATAAAAATTAAATTGGGATTTAGTGTGTATACGAGAACCAAGGACTTCTAAGTTTTTTTTTACAGTAGCCATCACCTCTACCACCCCCATTCTATTATTAAAGGGAATAAAATATTACATTGGGAGTTATTGTGCAGAAGACTTGGATACAAGATCTGGATGTGGAAATAGTGATTCCTTGGTCAGCGGTTTTTTGATCGTGTCGAGGAAATGTGAATAGGCCTCTTGTACATCAGTGGTGCTAATTATATTGTTCCAGTCAATTTGGTACAAATTATATAACAGTTATTCTAAAGTGTCCTCGTTAATAATTACTTCCACGTTCAGTGGAAGTATAGAAACGCAAGGGGTGAGCGTAGATGCGTCTTTACTATGTACAATGTAAAAAAATATATTTTTTTTTGTTGAAATAGGCTTAAAATGTCATGAAACGTCGAGATTTTAAATTTGAGCGAAAAAAACAGTACAGCATGGTCTGAGATACCTGGGTCCTTAATCACACATTTAGTAAGATTTTTTGGAATATGTAGTCGATGGCTCTCGCAGTTGTCCTACTATGGATATTTGTAGCAACTATTGTTGCTGTATTACCTTGATGTGTGATCTCGTAGGATTTGAACACGTCCTCTAAAATTTTTTGTCTGGGGCCGGCCGTTTTGCAGACTGTCGATATTGTGGTCGCCACAAACTATTATGTATTGGTGGGATTTATATAATTTATTCAGTACCAGTGGTAGCGTAGATATGAATATATCAAAATTACCATCTGAAGATCGATATACGTGCAGAAGTGCAATATTTTTATTGTAATAATCAAAGCTTATATTTTTGCATTACATAATTAATTACATGCCATTTACATACATTCAGAGCCTCTTTTATATCGTTGCGCAGAGTCCTTCGGGGAATATCGAACCTTGTAAAAAAGAGATTTTGCAATCTAAAATATGAGAGAAAGAATAATAGCTGCTCTCGATACGTCACGCCGCCAATTTTAAAAACAGTAGAAGCTTCATTTCATAGACTCATGGAGATGTATGTCAGTCAAAGTGGTCAACATGTGGAGCACTTATTATAATTTTTTCTGTTCAATTATTTGACAGAACCTTTAATTTTTTTACGTTCATCCTTGAATTTTGTATCGAAAATGGTTACAGTAACCTGCGGATTTACCATGCAAATAAAAACGACACTAAAAACTTTACGAGCTCATTATTAACGATAATGAGCCATTCGGCATGGCGTTATCGAACAAGCCAACGTACATTAAAAACCTATAAAGGAAACTGATTAAATTTGTCGGCGGAGTAGTATAGAGCGCAATGGCATTTTAATGAGGTCGTAAAGTTTTTGCTGCGTTTTTGTCTGCATGGTCAAATTGCGAACGACTATACAAAGCCATAGAGATGTACATCAAGAAATATTGGTTTTTCATTTCTACGTAATATGGTCTAAAAATAAACAGGATGTTCCATTTGAAAAAAATTTCAGAGAGTCAGTTCTAAATTTAAAAATAATTTTTGGTTACCTTGTATGTTTATAGGAAGTGAAACTAATTCAGAAGCATCACACAGATGGCATTATTTCAAAAACAAAAGTCACTACATCCAAATGGTTGAGAAATAGTCAATAATAATATAGGAGTGAAAGGAGTCTAGAAAGAGGCTTCTAAAACTATACTGATATTTATAGCAGTTCATTAAGAAAATGGCACTTGGTCCTATACAATCGTCTTGACTCACACTATATATTCGAAAATAATTTCCAGTTATAGACATTTTTACGTAGTTTGATTGTTTCTTTACTTTTAGCTGTCGTAGAACTCAAGCTATCAAAGTCGGACGCATTATTGCCATATCCTGTATATTAGTGTGTGTAAGTTGCTATCTTTCACAACTTTTCTACTATAAAATACGTTAGTAGAATGCAGGTTTTCACGGCCGTTGTCTAATGAAGTAGATTCTTCCGGGTCTTGCCGTGGTCGTCGAACTTGACTTGACGTTTCGCTGATCATCCTGTCAGCTTCTTCAGAAGGATTCTAAAGACTGAATCTGTTGTGTTACACTCCTCGTTATATACCTAGGCGCCGTTTCGCTTCGCTGGTCATCGGTCACGCTTGGTTCGTTTCGCTGCTCATTCGTCGTGTTTGGTTGACCGTGACTTACTATGGTGCTGGTACTTGGCAATACCAGTCTCCACGTGTTACTAAGTCGATACCCATCCTCTCTGTTAAAGTTGTTCACGTTTTTCATAATTTCCAGTGATTCCCTAATGATTCGCGGATAATAGCGCGTATTCCTGTCTAATATAATGACGTTCTCGTAGTCGATTTTATGGTTCTCGTTATTATGGACATGTTCTGCTATCGCCGACCTATCCGTGTATCCAAATCTGGTATTTCTCTGGTGTTCTTTGATTCTAAAAAAGAAAAAAAGAGAGCGTTAATTAGAACCTTGGTCCACAGAGCCAACACAATATGCGACGACGAGAACAAACCCGAGGAACTACACAATGTCCAACAAGCTTTAGAGATGAACGGATACAGTCAAAGTAATATACAACGAGTAATAAATAACCAGAGGAGAACTACAGAAGAAGAACAGCAACAACCAACAACGTATGCATGCCTACCCTACGTCGAGGGAGTCACAGATAGGCTGAAGAAGATTTTATTCAAAAAGAAAGTAGGTGTACGGTTTCGAACAGTGAAGAAAATACAGCAGATGCTTCCCTCAGTCAAAGACCCTGTCCCCAAACTGTTATCAAAAGGTGTTTACCAGTTGAAGTGCACATGTGGTAAGAGCTACATCGGACAAACAGGACGGAGTATCCAGTGCAGAATCAAAGAACACCAGAGAAATACCAGATTTGGATACACGGATAGGTCGGCGATAGCAGAACATGTCCATAATAACGAGAACCATAAAATCGACTACGAGGACGTCATTATATTAGACAGGAATACGCGCTATTATCCGCGAATCATTAGGGAATCACTGGAAATTATGAAAAACGTGAACAACTTTAACAGAGAGGATGGGTATCGACTTAGTAACACGTGGAGACTGGTATTGCCAAGTACCAGCACCATAGTAAGTCACGGTCAACCAAACACGACGAATGAGCGGCGAAACGAACCAAGCGTGACCGATGACCAGCGAAGCGAAATGGCGCCTAGGTATATAACGAGGAGTGTAACACAACAGATTCAGTCTTTAGAATCCTTCTGAAGAAGCTGACAGGATGATCAGCGAAACGTCAAGTCAAGTTCGACGACCACGGCAAGACCCGGAAGAATTTACTTCATCATAAAATACGTTACATTTCTTTTCTTATTTTTTGTTACAATAATGTACGTAATATTTTAAATGCAGTCACCTTATGCACAGGATATGGTTCTTGGAATCGAGACAGCATATATTATATTTTAAGTTTATTTTCCATTAGTACCTCCTGATATAATTTTTCAAGTTTTTTTTCTTAAATAGCAATAACGTAAATTTTAAAGACAAAAGAATTTCAACATATTCTAATTAAGAATAAACAGCTTCATGTCAAATTTCACCAATGTCTTAGCTAGTATTAAAGAGTCAATATCACATGTTGTACGTCATATTTATAATTAATAAATAACTGTAATAATGTAAATGGAAAATCAGTTTAAAAGTCATCGACCTTACCACGTACTCAATAAACATTGTCATCAACTTTATGAAAATTTACAACCCTTGTTTCGTTTTAATGCTTTGAGCGTTGGCTACGGTTGTATTTTCTCTTTGTGGCACTGCAAAATGTTTATTTCTTTATTGGGTTAAAAGTTGCGGGTTTATGGTTAGAGGAAGTTTCTTGTGGTAATGACGTTACGGATGTTAACAATATTTTTACTGCAAGTGGGTGAACAAACTGTTAATGAGGGGTAATTTTGCAACAAATGCATATTGGTATAAAGCATTAGCTTTAAGACTTTTTAAAATCCGACAAATCTAGCTTTGTAGGTATAAATTTGAATATCAGTAACTACAACAAAACCGGTTTACTTTTTAAAATCATATATGTACTTATTTATTTTCATATTCTTATTTTTAGATACAACCACCTAATAGGTAACCAGTTATAGGGTGAGGAAGATACTTTGATAAAACACTAAACGTACAAAAAATGTTAATATCAAGTGTGCAGTACATCATTGGCATATATAAATATAAATGTTATAATGTAAAAAATGAAAAAACAAAAGAAAATAAAATTATTATACAAATACTAATAATACTATCTAATACTAAGCTGACCATAATAAACAGATAAAAAGTGTTTAATTGAGGCAAGACTACAATTAAATATATCAAACTCATTTTGCAGCGAGTTATAATTTCCACACATAAAATGTATAGGTGAAACTTTTAATAAATTAGTCTTGGGAATATCAAGATAAAATGTTTCACGATTTCTACTTTCTATACGAGGTATTCGAAAACATAGTTGTTCCAAAATAAGCGGGCATATATTGTGACTAATTTTATATAGAAATACTATAGAGCGGGCTATTCTTCTGTTTTGTAGACTCGACATGTCAAACCTTTCTAACATAATGCTTTGTGGATAACCAATTGTAGGATAATTGCCATCTTCGATAAAACACATATACTTAACAAAACGGCGTTGAATGTTCTCAATATTGTTTATGTATGTAGCGTATCCCGGGGACAATACTAGTGAGCAATATTCTAGTTTTGACCGCACAAAGGAAAAATATAACAATTTAATTAAATCTGTATTATTAAAACCCTTAACATTTCTAATTACGAGTCCTAAGCTTTTTAATGCTGAGGACACAACTAAATCTACATGTTCATCAAAACTTAAGCTTCTGTGGGAGTTAACACCAAGATCATTAATTGTATGTGGTCTTTGTAGCTGTTGGTTATCTAAATGATAATTATAGCTGATGTGAGTGCGAGCTCTATAAAAAGTAAATGCGCTACACTTAGATACATTGAGAGATAAATGATTTAGTGTACAACAATCATTTCTCGCAGTCTTCCTCAGCTTCAATTACAGAATATATTTTCAAGTCATCCGCATATAATAAGCTTAGTGCGTCCAGATCTGAGACAATATCGTTTATAAAAATATTAAAGAGTAAAGGTCCCAGTACAGATCCATGGGGAACACCTGAGCTAGCTAAGATATCGAACGATCTGAAACCACGGTATTCTACATATTGCCGCCTATTTTCTAAATATGAAATAATTAACTCTAATAATGCCAACAAAAATCCGAATTTACTTAGCTTTTGTATCAGAATACCGTGATCTAGACGATCAAATGCCTTGGAAAAATCAGTGTAAATGATATCAACCTGTTTGTTTTCATCCAGTTTTTCAGAAACTTGGCAATTTCAGATTCAAGTATCTGCATCAAGGAATAAAAATTATTTATCTATTTGCAAAAAAATGAAAATTATAATTTTACTGCATAGCGTTTTATTGCAGACCATTTTCTTCAAGAATTTTGTCCCATTTTTATAAACATTCTTCGTCATTCCTCGTATAGCTGTTAAGTACATACTACCTATAGTCACATATCTCGTAAATAAGTAAGAATTTACGTTGAAGTGTATGTTTAATAGTAATAATATTAATAATACCATGTTAATCCAATAATCAAACGTATGTTGATAAAGGATAAGCCCACATGAAATACGTTAATTATTTAAAGAAGAAAAAAAATTGATTCGCTAAATATTTATCTATACTATAAAAGGCATATGCAAGTACCAAATTTTTAACTGTATAATGTATTTTCTTATACCACATTTTTTAATGCTTAAAAAGAATTTATTATATCAATCGTATAGATGTAAATCCGTGCAAATGATATAAAATCGAAATTTGAGTTAGATACATTTGTTTAAGAATTATGTGATTGTTTGACCAAGATAAATATCAAAAAAATGTATTTGTATCGTGAAATACATTCAAATTAGATGAAAATCCGTGTGTTTGCGATAAAAACTCACAATCAGTTGCAAAAGTAGATAAATGCTGTTCAGTCGATGAGAATACAACAATTGAATCACGTAATAATCAGCTGTTATACAGGGTGGCCCGGATTTAATTTGCGTATACAGACATCTCGTAAACCGTAAGAGATACAAAGTTGGTTAAATGGGGAAAAAGTTTCCTAGTTTGATGAGTAATAAAATGGTTCATAAAAGTTCAAGATATTCCGACCGGTTACGGAAATATTCGACAAAATACGTAAAAGCTCATTTTCGTTTTTTATGTCTAGCGTTGTTAGTATAAAAGATATCAAAAAAAAAATCCCGAGAGTTTTTGTTGTAAATGAATCTGAAAAATTTTGTTTAGACGTTTTGTTTTTGTGTACACACTAAATCACATTCAAAATTTTTTTACCCCATTTAATAATAGGGTGAGGGTGGCAATGGGGGTGATAGAGAGGGTAGCTAATGCCAAAAAATTTTTTTGAGACGTTCCGTTCTTGTATACACAGTAAATCACATTTTAATTTTTTTTACTCCCTTTAATAACAGAGTGGGGGTGGCAATGGGATGGTAAAGAGGCGTTTCCTTTTTGTATATGCACTAAATCCATTTTAATTTTATTACTCCCTTTCATAATAGAGTAGGGGTGGTATTGGGATGATAGTGGGGGGGGGGGTTAGCTGATGTCCAAAATATTTTTGAGACCTTAACTTTTCGTACATGCCCTAAATTGCAATTTTATGGGCTCTTACTTGCTTGTTTTGTCTATTTACCCCAGAACCCTTCAACGGAATTAGATATTAGATATAATCTAGTTCCAGATCTCGCTACAATACATAAGTGTACCAAATTTCAAGTGAATTTCACAAACGGTTCCAGAGTAAACGTGCGCACAAAAAAGTTGCAGACACACAGATAGACCGACAGACAGGCTCGACGTTTCATGACATTTTAAGCCTATTTCAACAAAAAAAATGATAATTTTTTTTCTTGTTGAAATAGGCTTAAAATGCATTGTAACGCAAAAAATAATAATAATTTTTTTTGCGTTACTATACTTTCACTGGACGTGGAAGTAAAAGTATGTTGCTTGCCAACCAAAACGTTGCCACTTAAAGACGCCAAGATCGTACCTTTGTATGCACCACTTAACCACTATATTTTGGTTTATTTTCATTGGTCCTCCACCCTGCATCTTTAGCGTTACATCGATGCAAAGTTTTCCTTGTTGTTTATTAGGTTTAGGATGAAGCAAATTAACTTTTTTTTTGTCTTGGGACCATTGGAAGAGCACTAGGCGAAATGGTACCTATTTACTTATGCACTACTTTTTATGATAAATATTTATTTATTTATTCATTCATCCAGTCATTCCTTTCTTCCTTTCTTCCTTTCTTCCTTTCTTCCTTTCTTCCTTTCTTCCTTTGTTCTTTTCTTCATTTCTTCCTCCATTCCTTGCTTCCTGTCTTCCTTTCCTCTTTTCTTCCTTCATTCGCTCGTTCGTTCATTCGTTCATTCATTCATTTATATAGGTACAGTTAAAAATAAAAAATCTAAATATAATAGAAAAAATCGACTATGAAAAGAATTAAAAATAACTGCAGTCAGAAGCCCGTTAACTCACCCAAAATTTATTTATCAGCGAGAATGGCACGACTGTTTGTGATTAAACTGTGTCTAGAAGAAATACGACTGCGGTCATTAAATTTCTATATTAGTTATACTGTAATTTTGTTTAATTCCATTAAATTCTAATCTTTTTTCTTGACAGTCGAATTTTTTAATTTTCTTCTATTAGTATTAGCTATCGACATATTACTGATTTTATTTCATCTTTATCAGATAGTACGGGCATTTTAAGGAAACTGATGAGGATGACAGGTAATCATTTGACACCAAAGTTACAAGAAATTCTGAGTACCTATTTAAATTAACTTGTTGGTAAACGCAACAATAAACTTTTATATTCCCTGAGTATACAAACACAGTATCATCATTCATTCCTAAGAAAACCTAATAAAATCATTTTGTTATGGTAAGTAAGGACGATTACTTTATAACACAATTTTGTTTCGGTTTAATTCAAAAGATTCCTTGTGGTTATTGCTTTACGGGTATTACTAATAATTTTATTGCGCTTGCCAATTTCATTATTTAGTCTGGTTTGGATGTCAGCATCTTTACAGATTTTATTACGGGCAATAATAAAATTGCATGTAAAAATTTTAGAACAACAACGTAAAAAGTTTTACTAACCATCCTTGAATTGTACATTTTATAACAAGGGAGAGAAACGCCCTTTATTTTACATTTGAAGCCTAAGAACTACAAATATTTTTGCCCAGTCTCTGCTCTGCTACTTTTCTTAAGGTTTTTTTCTTTTTCTTCATACTACCGGAGTGTCTGCAGTAATCACCGTTCTTTCCAGTTTTCAAGATATTTTGGATATTTTGTAGGAAGTACACAAACAACAAGTTTAATTGTTTGATCTTCCCAAATTTATTTTAACTTAAAAAATATAACTTAAAACTTAACAATTGTTTCTCCACACTGTGGTTTCTTCATATGAGAATATTGCTAAAATTACTAAGTAAAGAACGGGGTATTTTTAGTCTAGATAGGATAATAATTCAAGAAAGTATATAGAAGAATAGAAGTAAAAATACAAAAAGAAGAGCACATGTTCTATTATATCTCCTTATACCATGCATCATGCGATTTCCGCTGCTGGCAACAAGCGTGACCTCAGTCCAACCCAGCGTAAACGTAGCCTTCCGGAATATACTATACGTAGCACGTGCCCATCACAATTACTTATTAATTTTTTATTTATTTTACGAACAGTAACAAAAAGTGTTTGTTTTCTGTGACAACAAGGAGTGTCATACCTTTCTTACTCCTGTACTGACAGAATTGCTTACGTAGAGGAAAAATGCATTATATTACATTAATGCCACTCATTATTATTGGTTTAATTATGAAGTAATGCATAAAGTATAAGCACGTCATAATATTCCTCAAACCAGGAATGAAAATGTCCTAATTAAAATAATTTCTCTTTTAAAACGAGACTTAGATTTAAAGAGATAAATTCTTTAATTAAATTTCCTCATATTAAATATATAAAAATATGTATTTTATTTCTGAGTGTGACTGTTTGCTGAACCACGGAGAAATCTTCCATTGAAAATTTTATATAAAACCTGATCCGGTAAAATGAGTGTATAGTCGAGGTTTCCGGAAATTAATTTCATATTCAGTTCCTGTTTAGGTAAAATTTTGTTAATTATCACATTTTCTGCATTTTTACTTTAATTGGAGGTTGCTTTATTTTACCTGTCACTATCGTCATTTGGTAAAATAGAATGACAATATATTTTCTTTCTAAATTACTTAGATGAAACTCGTATTGATGATATCAAGGGTAATATTTTTGTCAGCACATAATTTGGAAATGCTGTAAATGGAAATCAACTGCAATAATGATAAGAACACTATTATCTAATATGACTATCATAAAAAATACAGTTTCTACAGTATATTAGAACAAGTCACCTTCAAACGACATAAAGAAGTTCATCGGCGCTGAAATAGCAAGGGAGGGAATGTATAGAGAAATGATAGGTAAAGAAGGTAGCCACGATGGAAATAATAACAATTGAATTCGGGCTATAGTCTTTACCGTTTTCAAAAACATGGTGGTTTGCTAAGCATATTTTCCCAGGTGAGACATTTACAAATGGATCTAGGGATCACTTGATGGTAGGATATAAAATCAAATTGATCGTATAATGGGAAATAAAAGAAATGCCTTAAATGCATATTATGAATGTAAAAGTTACTGTGAATCAGACCATTTCTTAGATCTAATGGTAATGAAGCTCCAAAAGCTAATATAGATAAGCTGAACGTATATCACATGTTATAGTACATCTCACGTACTAAGAGAAATTTAACTTTAAAAAATCCTAATATTCACTTTTCAATCTAATCTTTCATGCCAAACAGTCAAACTATGAAAAAAAGTAATGTTTAATTTTATTTTGTAAAAAAATCTCATTTTACTAAAACAAATTCTGAAAGAATTCACAGTTACTCGATAATTCTCAAATAATCATAATCCATCAGTAAGTTCACAAAAAAGTTTCAAACGTAAATTTTACAGGCCCGACGTTATAAAATAATCACCTAAAAAATAACGCCCCTGTATACTCAAAGCTCTCGTTCAATATACTCTCCAAATATCCGGCCGAATATTTTAAATTTCTTTTTAATTTTTTTTTACTTTCTCATCACGGGGGGGGGGGTGATACAACATTCGCAGTCTTTCTCAATTCCTAGTTAATTTTTATTATCCTTACTTTCTCATCACCCCCGTATACAATATCCGCAGCCTTTCTACATTCTTAGCCAATTCTTTCAATTCTTAAAACACAGTTTCCGTTCGCCTCGTTCAGCCTGCCGACATCGGCACCCAAATTGTATCCACTTTAATATAATAGTACGTGCGTAGCTTTAACGCTGCATTACGGGGTAATCCAAAATGTTCTCAATTTATCGATATACAAAACCTTTAATAACTTTTTAACCCAAATCGATTCGAACATAAATCTTATAATATAAAAAAAAATCATATTTTTATGCCCAACACGTTCATATAGGTTTCCTTTCAAAATATCAACTTTTTTACAGTACTGCGCAATATTGCTCAATATTACGCAACGATGAGTCATCCTCGCCCGCACGGAATGATATCCAGACTTTTTCAGCCATAAAACGGGGGTAAAAGCGTCCTTGCGGGGCGCTATAATTCCTAATCATATAAAAGTCGGATGGAAATTCTGTTCCGGAAGTGATTCAAAGTGTTCGAAAGTATCGCGAGTGATATAGTTTCCCCTTTTAAACTAAATAGTGTTTAAAAGATTTCTGAAATAATTTTTTCGGTTTTTCGGTACGAACTCAATTAATTTTTCCAAAAGCCAAAATTCTTACTGTCAAAGAGTTACCATTTTAGTAACTGTAGAAAAAAATTAAAAGAAATGTGTCAAAAATAGTCCATCGAACGTTTTTTTCATTAGTTTAAATCAAATCAATTATTCTCGTTAAAACCAAGTGCTTCTAAATAAGTTCAAATAAATGTGCTTTTAGAGGGCGGAATATTAAAACATAATATTTTTAGTCGCAAACTCCTCTACACAATCCTTATTTTACTATAAGGAACGTAATCAGACTGCAACCAACAGCTACTCTCCGGGCTATGTGCCCCGCCGAGCGCTGAATTACAAGTTAAAAGCTTGGCGCGCTAAGTGTAATAACACATAATTAACTATGTGATATTATCAGTGATGACCGCAGATAAGTGGAGAGGGAATGTCAACAGTTGATACTTAAAGAAGATAATTTATGAAAATGTATTTTTATAATCACAGAAGTGCAATATTTATCACCAATTGTAATGAATATCCTTTACATGGAAGTAAGTCTGTTGGACTAATAAATCTGTTATTAACATTTTCATTATACTTATTAAACTTACTTCTACATAACTGTATTTTAAGTACACATTATAATTTAAACTATATTTAGATTTATGACCGAAAGAAAAAATTGTGTAATATTCTCATTGTTCGCAATAATATCAGTGCCGAACTCTTGATCCCTAGCTGTTGATAATTGTTTGATTATTGTTATACATGGCTTGCGGAATCTCACTGTCCCAATTACTATAATGATTACTGGTATCGACTTCATTGGAGTCAGAGACTCTGTACGTACACAATGGTCTAATATGAGTTGAATTCTTTATAAAGTTTAATACATACAACAAAATAACCATTCCATATTATCCAGTTTAAGTACGTACTTCTGCTTATAATTTCAATATATTAACAAATCAGCCTAAATATATAAATAAAAATTTTTAAAAAATTATCAAATTTTGTTAATATACAGGGTGTGTATAATAATGGAATAAATTTGTTATTTCTAAATACGAAAATATTTTGAAAAAATATTTGAACATGTCAATTTTTAAAATCTGTTATTAAACTTGCAATAAAGTCTATTCTGTAAGGTAAAAGTTATAATTTACTAGGGCGTTAAATTTATGTTTTTAACCTTTTTTCATATTCTACAATTTCAAATTTAATCCGACCGCCATAAAATACAATTTAGGGGAAACCTCTAAAATAGTCGTGCATATCCGTATAAGTAAGCGTAATAGACCCAGCTGTAGTTGCAAATGCACTCAAATCGCCGAGAGTAAGTTTAAAATCATTTCAGCAGCCGTCAATTGTCAATGAGTTATTGTAATCTTGTGGTCGTTTTTATTTGTCTTTTGTGTTTTGTGATGCAAAATACGAGTCAAAATATCGCGGAGCCCAAGGGTAATAAAAGTACCAAAAAAATATATGATCTATTATATAGAGAAAAACAATTTTTTTTTAAATAAAGATAAACTAACACCGTCAAGTATGAGGTTTCTTGTTGCTTTTTGGCGAACAAGCTAAATAGGCTTAAGGGTGCCAGCAAACGCGCAAAACAGTGGAGAGAGGTAAGTGCGGACGCAATCATTTTTGGAATTGAGCATAATTACCTAACTCGACACAAATTTGTTTAAAAAACAAAATAGTTTGCAATGATTTGCAGACTTTTAATGAATTATTGACCAACATTTGAAAGTAGGCCACAGTACTGCACTACTACGAGGTGGGCACAGGTGGGGCCCAATAAAGACATATAAATATCTTACGGCCCTAGAAGAGCGAATTGTAGTAGTGTCTGCGAATATAGTCATTGAAGGTATTTCTGTACCAGACGCCGGAATTGATGAACACGAAGATTCATTTTGAAGTTTTGGAACCAGTTGGCAAAGAAAATTTACAGACGTCATCCAGATAGCCGTATCATTCACAGAATCTCTAATAATTCGAGTATTAATGGCATAAAAATTCTTCCGGCAATAGTAAGGTTGTCCAGGATTTATTGGATGATTTGCACTTGGTGCTATTATACGTATTTATGTACCATCTACTACACCAATATGGTGAGAGAATGATGCAGTTATTTCCGCTAATCCCCGTTTTGCGGCTTGTCTGGCTTCAATTGAACTTCGAAATTTAATCCAAGTAATAAGAAGGCGTTTAGTTATAACATCAGTAACTTCAGCTATGCACCTACTGACGGCTGGTTGACTCTGGGCAATATCCATGACCAGTAGCTATCTGGTAACTCTCTTGATAAAAAAGTACAATCCCGCCAAAATTCGCAGATGTTTTTGTATTCTTGTTTGGCTATGTGGTTGATTCATATAGGGCCCTATACTGTTTATCAGTTCTTGGTAGCAATATTTATCGAGTCTGAACAGTTTAAGGAACATCTCTTTTGGGTTATTAAAGGGATTACTCATGTCTCGTACTTCTCATTGCTGGATTCGAAATTCTCTACTGTAAAATAATATTAATAAAAAATATCTTGTTTATATGCCCATAAGAAAAATATAGATTTAGATATAGGTGTATATAAGTGTTTATATATTTTTTTTTTGAAAGCAGTCGCAAATTGAGGTTATGTTCTCATATGCTATTAATATTTGTCTATTACTGAAATATTTATTAGAAATGGGATATATGTATTTACTTACTTATTTACTTGACTTACCTTTGTAATTCATTTTCTGCACTGTCAACTATTAAAAGATGTAATATACCATCAAAATTAAATTTTAAGGGGTACTGTTCACCCACCGCTAAAAATAATGTTTTAACTGATGAATTTACTGGAGCAAGTTAAAGATTTCAACAAAAAAATGTTTTACAGAATACCAAACACAATCAGTTTGGTTAAAATTTTAACCTTCTCTGTTGCAGAATTAGGATAGTTAAAATTTTAAAGTTCCTTTAAATTTTAACTTTTGCCTTACAGAATAGACCTTAATGTCAGTTAGTTAGTTTGATTAGGTCAAATCTTGCTTTGAAATTTTGCACATGTGTATAACTCCGGTGACAATACACTTTAACATTTTCATATAAAAAAAAAACAAGATGGCGGACGACTTTACCGTTTATGATTCGATTCACCTCAAAATCGATATCTGGGGGTTTTCGAGATTATCAATTATGAATTCTTGGTCAATATTTAGAAATTAAAAATGGCGGTGCCAATATGGCGGCCGCCTGTTGTCATTTATGGTGCAAATCGATCAAAATCGATATCTGGGGGTTTTCGGTTTCGCCGATTACGAATTTCTAGTCAAAACTTTAATTCAGGCTGGCGACTTCAAGACGGTGGACGACTTTACCGTTTAAGGTCCGTTTCAACTCAAAATCGATATATGGGAGTTTTCTGGGTCGCGGATTATAAATTTTTCGTCAAAACTCAGAAATTCAAAATGGCGCCGCCAATATGGCTGATGAATTTTGTCATTTAGGTCCAAATCGATCAAAATCGATATCTGGAGGTTTTCGGGGTCGCGAATTACGAATTTCTAATTAAAAATTTAGTTCAAGATGGCAGACGACTTTACCGTTTATGATACGGTTCGTCTCAAAATCGATATCTAGGTATTACAGCATATCAAAAGACTAAAAAGTAAAAAATAAAATTACGTAAAAAAATATTAAAGCTTTTATTTAAATGCTTGAAAAAAATAGAAAATAAACTTTGAAGTAAAGCAAACCTATCATTTTGTTACATTATATATATTTTTCTCGCGACAAGCTTTGATAGCATAAAAAAATTATATAATGTAACAAAATTATGGGTCTGATTTGCTTCAAAGTTTATTTTCTACTTTTGGAGCATTTAAATAAAAGCTTTCTTTTAAAATATGTTTTTATATAATTCTTTATTTTTAGTTGCTCTTTTTCTGCTTTGATTCTGTTTAGCTATGACGCCATCACTTATTCGGTTATGACGTCATCTATTTTTTTTTAATAAAACATGCTCTATATTTTTCCATTTCTCTCTATGGAAAGTTGTTTTCAAGGATCTGTACTATTGTTGGGCTTAAGGTGACTGATTAGAGCATTAACGGGTTAATGCAGCAAGAACTATCACTTTCATAAATTTATTCCCTATTGGTTAACAACTCTAAACTAATTGAACTGGCTCTACGAAATCTTAAAAGCCAACTCACTTATAGTATCGTTCAAAGATTCTCTGCAAATAAAAAATGCAACAAAAACTTTATGAGCTCATTATCAACGCCGGCGAACCAGTCGGTATGGTGTCATCAAACAAGCCGACGTACATAAGCACCTATTAAGGAAAGTGATTCAATTTGCCAGCGAAACAATACAGAGAGTAACAGTATTTTCATGATGTCGTAAAGTTTTTGTTGCATTTTTTATTTGCAGGGAATTTTTGAACGATACTATACTAAATCATACTAATCTTTCCCGTTTTGAACCATCAACATATTTTTAGACATCAAATGTTTACATCAAACGTTTATACATTATATTACTTATGATAACATGGCCAAGCAACAATTGCTCCGGACCAGCAGAGTGTGACCTTGAACCTAACAGCTCAGGGTTTAGAGTTCATAAGTTTGGAGCCACATGTATTCAAGAACATTATTTTTTAATGTTAAATAATTCTTGTTTTATTGTGTAAATGAACAGTAAATAATAACATAAAGAATTAACTAATCAAATGTTCAAATTGTAGATCTTCTTGATCATCAGGGTCACCGGACCTTACCCCACTAGATTTTTTCTTTGTGGTCACCTAAAAAACATAGTGTACAAATGTAGACCTGACATTATGGAAGAATTAAAAAACAAATTTAGATCAGAGTGTAACAACATTCCTCAAGAAGTTAAAAATAAAGTTTTGCAAGAATTCATCGATCCTTTAGGATACTATCGGGCACAAGAAGGATGGCCACAACAAATCTAGATTTTTTTCATCTGCGGCCAAATGAAATCCAATGTACATCAACACTCAGAAACTGTTCATTTTTATTCTGAATGTACAGCATATATAAATTTTACATAATGTCACCGAACACCAATAAGAATTTTGTGAGGAACTTGTTTCAAGTAAGTTAAAAAGAGACTTCGAAAGGCATTTTTAAAGAAAGCATATAAATCCGTGAATATCCAGTTATGCATTTTTAATTAAAGCAAAAGGCACATTATGTCATGAAATTACATTCTGTTGTACTTACCTTTTACGTTCAGTTTTGGGCTATCTTTGGCCTATCGGCATTGGAAAAGCCTAGTTAGTGTATGCTATTAAATTTCATAAATTAAATGTAATTTACTACAATAACTCTGTATATTATTTTAGTATGTGTAATATTACGGTTAAACTCCTTTCTATTTACATTATAAACTCATGAATAACATGCCATATTATAACATGAAAATAAGGAAGCAAAATAGTTAAAACATATAGTTGGGTTAGCGTAAGGGAAATTCATATTTATTATATTCAAATTTTTGGGTTTTTGGGTATAACACTGCAGAATATGTATTTACATTTACGTCATCTCGTGAGGATGTCCAGTTTCTAATCAAATAATTAAAGATTTTGGTTATAATTCCAATAAATGTTAAATATGTGGATAGTTCTTACATTATTTATTTCTTTGGACTTTATATGTTGTTATTAGGTTAGTCAATAAAGACATTTTATTTGATAAATAGTTTATTTTCGCCAGTTAGAGAACCATATTTATTTATTTATTTGGATACTACCCCCAACAGGTAACCATTTACAGGGTGGGAACATTACAACACAGATAATATAGCAACATACATTACAATAGTAAAAAAATAATATAAAATATAAAACACATTAAAATTGACTGCAACAGATTGACATAGAAAACGAAACTTATAAATTATAGATCAAGTTGTTCAATTGAGCGAATGCTACAGTTGAATGTATCAAGTTGATCTTGCAGTAGATTATAATTATTATATATAAAATGTAAAGGGGAACATTTTAAATAAATTAGTTCGAGGTGTAGGAAGATAAAATGTTTCACAATTCCGACTTGTTATACGAGGTGTATGAAAATTCAGTTGCTCCAAAATGAGAGGGCAATCAAACATGTTATGCATAATTTTGTAAAGAAAAATTATTGAATGTACTAATTAGACATGTGAAATCTTTCCAACATAACATTTTGTGGATATCCAATTATTAGATAAATAGTATCTTCAATAAAGCACAAATATTTAACAAAACGGCGATGAATATTCTCAACAATATTTATGTAAATAGTATGGTCCTGGGGACCATATCAACGAGCAGTATTCCGATTTTGAACCTACAAATTAATAGTACAGCAGTTTCATAATATCAGTATTACTAAACCCTTTGCAATTTCTAAATATAAAACCTAAACTCTTTAAAGCCGTTGCGATGGTGAAATTAATATATTCCTTAAAACTTGTCAAATATATCTCCAAGATCTTTTACTGTATCCGGTCTCTGCAAAATTTGATAATTTATATGATAATCGTATTTGATAAGTTACGCACTTTAGAGAAGGTGAATGAGTTACATTTATATATGTTGAGAGCCAAGTCATTTAGCATGTTTATATTGTTCTGAAGATTTTCACAATCTTGTTCGTCTTCTATTACACAATATATTTTCAAATCATCGGTATATAAGACACTCTCTATATTAAGATTATCTGCAATATCATTTATTAAAAAAACAAGCGTAAGCGGGCTCAGTGCAGAACCCTGGAGTAAACCGGAGGTGGCTAGGATGTCAAGCGACTTGTAACTACGGCATTCAACATATAGTCCAATCAAAATGCCCAATAGGGTGTCGGAATAGAACACCGGTTCCAGACTACCTTTACATTATATTTTTGGGTCGCTGATTGCGAAAGTCGGGTTCCCGCAGTCCTAAAATGGTCGCGTCACCCTTAAAAATGCAAATACACCCCTTTTTGAGGGTTTTTCGCGATAATTTTATATGAAATACGCTTTTTTAAATATTTTTTCTTAAATATTTGTTCTGTTGTTCCGACACCCCCCCCCCCCGCGTTTTGAAAGGACTAATACTAATACATATTCTCTAGATATGAAGAGAAGAATTCTAGCTGCATCCCTGATGATCCAAACTTACCCAATCTTTCTAATAGAATACACTGATCTAGGCGATCAAAGGCCTTGAAAAAAATCAGTGTAGATAATATCGACTTGCCTGTTTGCATCCAATTCCTTAGAAATGAATTTAGTGGTACATGCAATGTTAGTTTTATAGATCTACCGAAAACAAATCCATATTGGTTACAAATAATTTGGCTAAGTGCGTTACTGGATAATGACACATTATGCAAAGTGATCTCAAAGACTTTAGCGAAATTGCAGATAATTGTAATGGGTAAATAATTTTCGTCCACGCACTTGTCTTTTTTAAAAACGGGACATATATTCACACGCGCGAATATTTCCACACATCAACAAATGTACGCGTTTTTAGTAACAAATTAAATATTATTGTGAGAGGACCGGCGAAGATGGCTGCTCAATCTTTAACAAGAAATGCGGAAATGTTATCAAGTCCTTTAGTAAGCTTAGGCTTGATTTTCTTCAATGACTTAAACACTCCTGTTTTAGAAAATGACGTTAGAGACAAATTGGTGCTATTATCACCGGCGTTTTCGTAGGACTGATATTTATCTTTGTTATTGTTAGGTTTTAAATATGCAGTTTGGAAAAAAGGCAGCGAAGGCATTAACAATATTTTGAGGAGTCGTACATTGAGTATCATTATATGTAATATTATCGGGAACTGCTATTTCTTTTACCGTTAATGTAAGACCAGAATTTTTGCAGATCGCTTTTCATGTTTTCTTGTATTTTCAGCAGATAGTTTTCATGCGACTATCTTAACTCATTCTTTATCTTTTTTTTGTCACTAAACTCCCTGTAGATATTGGTATTCATTGTTTATTTATATTTTTCCAGAGAATACGTTTTTTATTTATGTTACGTACTATATTATTCGTGTACCATGGTGGATATTTAGGAATATGAGACCAACAATTATCCCACCCCAAACCTTTACCTAAATAATCTCGGATTTCCTTGAGTCCAGTACGCATAAACGTTAGCTTATGATGAATAATGACTAATATTGAAAAAACCCGGCTGTTTTCATATTGTCATAGCTGCAGCATATTTACGATTTACCAACTCTTCCTTAATGTTAACTTTTGTAGCGTACACCATAGTTTTTAATGTGTCCCCCAAAGTAAAAATCAAGTGGGTTGAAGTCGGGCGAACGAGGGGGCCAGGAAATTGGACCACCTCGACCTATCCACTTTCCCGGATACACATTAACCAAATATTGTCGCACTTGTTGTTGAAAATGTACTGCCAGACATGCTGTTTAACATCGAAAACAACTTCGAGGAGAACAGGTAAAGCATATTCATCACAATCCATCGTTCCCATAATTTATGTGTATAGGTTAAGATTCCCCCTGTAAAACTTACTTTTTGACATTTTGTTATATTGTTGAGTGCACTATCGCTAAGTTTGCGAGTGTAAAAATTTCATGCTCGTATTCCGTTATTGGGCTTATGATTCTTGATTAATGTTACATATATTATTATGCAAATTAAAATAAGGTTATTTTAAATTTCTTCCTTTATTTGCACTTTTCAAATTTTAATTTCATTTTGAAGATTTTCGAAATTGACTATAATATTAATCGGAAATTCGATAATCTGTACTTTTTTATCATTACGGCTGCCCCAATCTGAGTACTAGCGCTGAGTGATAACATAATTTATCACTCAACGGTACTAGTAAATATTTAACATCAGTTGAAAGCTAAAAAAATATCATTAAACAGGTTTAATGTACCCACTGATTAAAGTCGCATATAGCAATTTCAAAGTTTGTTTGTAAACATACTTGCAGCAGATTTTAATCCTATGACTGAGTTAAACGAGTAAAAATGATTTAAAGAGATTGAATCCAACTGCTAAAACTAATTGAAACTTTGGTAATAGGCATTTTACATTTGCTAGGCAATGCACATTCGATTGTAGGACATACGTATTTTTTTTCCGAAGCGTTTGAAAATGTGGCTTTTCATACAGTTTTATCATTAAAGGATAATTTTAAAATTTAAATGAATGGGTAAAACTTTTTAGTGAAATTATTACGTTTATTATATTTAGTGGCTTAAACTGAATTGGTAGTATATTCGGTTATATATTTCAAAGGAAATTTAAGAGTATGAATTTCGTTTTTAATTAACAAAAAAAATACGTAGAATAACTTGAATATGGCATAATATTTGTAAATAATAATACATTAATAACAACAAGAAACAATTCGTTGAGGTTTAGATTGATAATTATCAAATAATTCACGCTGTTAACCTTGAAACGACAGCTATTTATATAGTACAGAGTGTTCACAAGGTCGTCATCATTTTTTGTGAAAAAGTGGTGAACAATGTTTTATTGTCCAACGATAATCAAGTTACAATGTAAATTACTACCATTCGATCCTCTGCATTTCAAGAGGCTAGTTCGAAAGATTTTTCGTAACTTATCTGCTGCAATGCTGTTTATAGCCGAGTACACATTTCCTGGGCACTCAAAAAACTCAACAGAAGCCCCACAACCTCATTATTATCGCCGTTGGACCATGCGGCATGGTACCATCAAACAAGCTGAAGTACATTAAAAACCTATAAAGGTAAGCGAGTCAATTTGCGAACAAAACAGTACAGAGCCGAACTTAAAATTCGTATGTATTAGAGTGTACATATTAATAAATAGTAAACCGCAACGCGCTATCAAAATTGAACGACTGAGTTGTTGATGTAAATATTTCAAGTGCGTACCTGAGCGCAATTACTTTTGCGACTAGTTTAACGGTATTTTAACGAGGTCGTAAAGTTTTTGTTGCATTTTTTGAGTGCCCAGTAAATGTGTACTAGACTATACTACCGTTATAATTCGATCGATAAGGTCTTGGAAAGCACTAACTTCCCTCTGATACATTTTTGTATGTGGCAAATCCATAAGCGAAGAAATCTAGAGGAGTTACATCGGGTATGTGCAGTGTCTATAGCTTAAGACTCCTCGCCTATCCATCTTCCAGGAAAGGCTTCTTTTAGCTGGTTTTAGATATTTTTAATAAATAAATAAACACCACAGAAATTAGACAACCCACAATTCCAGAAGCCAGGGACTTGTGCGGAAGGGGGTTACACATTGAAAAAACGCGGACATGCAACCATTTCCTCCCACCGTGCCAGTGCCGGAGCCAGAATTCGAACCCGGTGGTGCGATGTCCGTGTGATTAATAGCGATTACCTCGCGCCTTAACCCACTCGGCTATCGACCAGACATATTAAAAAAAGATATTTAAAAAATTATAGGTTATTTAGAATAAATGAACAAAAAAAGTTATAATAAGTGCTCCACATGTTGCCATTTAGATTGGCATATATCTCCATACGTCTTTGAAATGAAATTTTTACTCTTTTTAAAATTGGTCGAAAAGCAATTATCATTCTTTCTTTCATACACACGGAAAATTCAACAAGAAATATTCAATACTGAAAATTCATTTTTATTTTATTACATTAGTTTCTAAATCGCATATGTAATGCTTAAAAACAAACGTTCAGAGCCATGGCAATAGCTATTTAAAGTATCCCGACCAATACCAACAAAAAAAGAATTTTCGTTTAGAATCAGTTTATGGTGATGTGCTCTTCAACTTCAAGGAACTACACATTTGAATGAAATCCTCCGGTAAGTCAAATCGTTAAATGTTGAAAGATTGGGACTATAACATGAGAAAAAACCGCTGCCCAAGGAATCACTACTTCCACATCCAGATTTTGTATCCAAGTCTTATACAGACTAAATCCCAATGTAATATTTTACTCCCTTTAATAATAAGGTGGGGGTGGGAATAGGGGTAGTAGAGGGGGTGGCTAACGCCAAAATAAATTTTGAAGGCCCTTAGTACTCATACACGCCCTAAATTACAATTTAATTTTTTACTCCCTTTAACAATAGGGTGGAGGTGGCAAGAGAGGTGGTAGAGGGGGTAGCTAATGCCAAAAATTTTTTAGAAGCCCTTGGTTCTCTTATACACACCAAATTCTAATTTAATTTTTTACTTCTTTTACTAATAAGGCGGGGATGGCAATGGGGGTGATAGAGCGGGTGGCTAATGCCAAAAAAATTTTAGAGTCCCTTGGTTCTCGTGTACACATTAAATTCCAATTTTAATTTTTTACCCTCTTTAATAATAGGGTGGGAGGGCAATGGGGGTAATAGTGGGCCAACAAAATTTTGAGACGTTTTGTTCTTGTATACATACTAAATCCTATGTTAATTTTTTTACTCCCTTTCATAATGGTGTGGGGGTGTTATTGGGGGTAATAGTGGGTGGGTGGCTGATGCAGAAACAAATTTTGTGACCTTGACTTTGCGTACATGCCCTAAATTGCAATTTTATAGACTCCTACTTGCTTGCTTTGCCTATTTACCCTTATTTACCCCATTTACCCCCGAACCCTTCAACGGAATTAGATTAAAATGTAATCTAGTTCCAGAATTCGTTATAATACGTAAGCATGTCAAATTTCAAATCAATATCATAAACGGTTCCAGAGTAAACAAAAACAAAAAAGTTGCAGACAATACAGAACATTTTTTTTCACTCAAATTTAAAAATCTCGACGTTTCATGACACTTTAAGCCTATTTCAACAACAACAACAAAAAATTTTGCGTTACTATACTTCCAAGTAAAATGAAGGTGAAGAATATAAAGAAAACACAATTACGACTATTTGAAATCTGACGGCAAAAATGTTCATGGAAGGATACTTTCAAAGAGTGATGTCAAAACGAAGCCGTTTGAGAAACTTAAATAATATTAAATTATTAATCAACAATTACAGTGAAAGTACAACAGAAAGACTTCAGAATATTCTATTCTATGACTTAGCTTGGCAAGGAAGAAAGAAGCAAGGGCTAAACTATCGTTTTGAATAGTAGAAACCGTTATCGAGAGCCAAAAAACAGGAACAGTTGAGTATAAACCCATTTTCACTAAAATAACAAAATGTGACAGACAAACAGACAGACAGACAGCCTGTAGCTAATATAAGACATGATATTTGTCAAATTAATTTAACACATCAGTTAAAATCAAAACGTAAAGACTTTAAAAGCCACAATTTATTTTTAACAGCGAATCCGTTTTGAAAAATTAGCAGTTAGTGGTTTAAAATTATGCCTATCAGGATCAATGAAGGGCTGGATGGGGTAGGTTCGATTCAGCGCAAAAGCAAATGTAAATAAATCAGTCCAACTTCTTTCGTCTAAGCGACAAATTAAAAATGGCACTATTATTGAAATTCCGAAAAAAGGATAAAATAATTAAGACTTATAGCTATTAAATATAAGCGAACATTGAATCAAATTTGGTAGCTGATACGTGAAAACATCAACGAGGGAACATGGAATAGAACATTCATACATTTTTGACACTGATGATATTGTTAAGTATTCTTTTTATTCTTCGATTTGTAATGGCTTATAACTATTTCTTTACAACATTTTCTTTGCCTACTTATGAGGAAAATCGAATTTCCAATAAGGAGACGGCTATTACTAGGTATTCATTTATTGAATATCCTGCATCTACAACGTGTCGCAAGTTTCAAGGAGCCGCTCTTATGTCTCAGAAACTGCTTGTAGGATTTTTTAAAATTTATATGATTGATCAATGCTCCCTATCAGAACTTAATGGCGTAGTAAAATCTGAGTCTCATCATTGGCGTACCTTTACATAGGCTAACGTAAGGGTGGATTTTCCGAGGATATATATTAGCTATTTTTTAGAAAAAATCTAGAATATTCTTAATCAGCACTTTTAAAAACCCCTTTGTACAAAATTTCGTTATAATGGGTTCAATGGTGATTGAGATATAGGCCACAAAAAAAAGGTTTTCAACAAAAAAAAAATTATTTGCATAACGGTTGCCCAAATTCTTCATTTCTTGTTCAGAAAATGTATTTTACTAGTGTGATTTGTAATTCTTAATTTTTTAATAATGCAAAAATTAGAATATAAATATTATATTTAAAAGAAACGAACGAGAACAAGAAAATTATATTAATAATAGGGAACTAAATAGACTTCTTCTTCTTTCCATTTTTATAAATCCACCATCATTACGAATATATTCCTCAATTCTTCTTCTTACATACATTTTCGAATCTCACAATTAGTGATTTCAGCACATGCCTACTTAACTCTACTTGGTTACGGGGTCTGTTCTTGTAAACTTTATTTTTTTAATGACCCTACAAACAGAAATCAAGAGGTGTGAGATCAAGAGACCTCGGAGGAAACTCCTGAACTGAAGTTCTATGACCTATCCATCTGCCCTGAAAATATTTTCTAAAAATACTCTTCCAACGTTGTGAGCTGGAGCACCATCAAGTTGATAATGTAGGTTTTCTCTAACATCTTGTGGCAGATCGTTAAGAAATGAGGCAATTTCATTCCGAAACAAATTCAAAAGGGCCTCCCCATTTATTGAGATGAAGAATACCCCAATGATGTGGTAATTCCATATGCCACACTATCCCATTTGTCGTAAAGGTAGCCTCATCAGTAAAAATTATATTTTTCTGAAAATTTACATTATTTAAAAATTCACCCTGTGCCCAAAAACAAAAATCTAACCTTCTCTGTGTATCCTCTAAAGTATACAATATTATTGACTTGAAAGCTCTTTGCCCATTTTTTTTAAACAACGCCCAACTCTGTCCTTGCTTACGTTAAGATTTATTGCTGTCTGTCTTACACAAGATTTTTGGCTTTGTCTAAAATATTGTAAAATACGTTCTTCGTCTGGATATTATCTAAATCATATTTTTTTCTTAATTTACGTACATTTTCTGTGTTTTAAAAAATATTCATAATGTTTGCAACCAGTTTATATCATGTACATTTACAAATTTATGTGCTTTCAATAATGAATTGACACGTCATAACCTTTGTTTTCATTGTTTACTTAGGTTTATTTGTTACAATAATAGAATTCTTGCGTTATTAAAAAATGAAGAATAATCTTTCTGTAACCGTTATGCAACTAAAAAAAATTTTTCGTTGAAGAAGTCTACATTTTGTGGCCTATATCTCAACCATCTTTGAAACCATTATAACGAAGTTTTGTACAAAGGGGTTTTTGCTGATTAAGAATATCCAACTAGATTTTTTCTAAAAAAGTTTCTTAGATATGCAACTTGCGACACGCTGCATATGGAATGTTACTATTCTTTCAAGTATAGCATGATAGGTTTTGTTCTAAATTTAAGTTACTACTGTCTGCGTCTTTTATTCAGACTTAATAAATCAAAGGGGTTAATATAATTACGAAAAACTTGGAAATATTTTGAAACAGTGATAAAATGAGCCAATAATGATTATTGGCCACCAAATGTTCATTTTTTTTTTAAATATATTTCCTACGCATACCTCAATAAACTCTTTAAAATGTTATTGCGTATGTGACACGAAAGGTAGTGCAATTTGGCTGATACTCAAACTAAAACAATTACGAAAATGAAAATTTCTAATTAATTTTAATACTTCATAAGCTGTCATAAACTATACTAAAGCTATTAAATTTTGAAAGCTAAATACATGGTATTAGAATCTTAATAAAGATACATTTAATGCTTTTACTAAACTAGAACCTGGTTTTACTATGTACATATTGTCGTAAACTTCCTGCAGATTTTCTACTAAGTCTCTCTGCAAGTATGCTTAAGAAATAAATGTTATTCATCATAGATAAGTCTAAGAGTTACTAGAGTTAGATATCAACTTTGTGAATATTGTAGTTTCTAACTTAATAACTCCAAAAACATATACGAAATATGAAAATTTACTTACTAAGCAAGCACTCACAAAGTAATTAGAAGTTATTTGAAATTGGTTAAAATAATTATTACATTTGAATTTATTACTTTCATATTTAATCATCGTAAGCCTTTATTTCATTCTTTAGTGTGGATTTCATAGACGATTCAGCTGTATAATTATTGTTTCATAGTGACTTAATTACAAGTAAAACTAAAGAAAGTTATATATGAAGACAAAAAACAAAATTTGTTACTGTTGCTCGAGAGAAACAAATGTATAGCAAACGATAATAGCAATAATTGTTTTGATTTGATTTACCAGCATAGGTGCCGGTGTAACAAGATCATGGTATACCCCTTTTTCTTCTTTAGTTTTGAAGATAAACATCAATTGACTTTTTTTTCACTGCCGGTTTCGCGGGACGAGACACTAACTTTCGATTTTTAAATAGAACACTCTGTATATTATTGCATTTTTGAATTCTGCATAATTTTCTGAATCCAACGATGCCAAATAAGTGGCATTTCAAACATTAATTTTTTTATAATATAATTTTTAGTTTTCCCTTTAAGTGTGCCATGGTTTAGATTTATTCTAAACGACCCGTGTAATTCTACAAAAATCGATATCCCGTTAAAATCACTAAATTACGTGATTTATGAACAAATAAAATTCACCAAAATTGTTTTTGGGGCACAACTCAATATTTTCAAATGGAACCATATCGGTACCGTTGCACCATTTATTAGTACTATTAATAATGAATTTATTCATATATCATATTAAAATGTGCGATAAATACAAATAATATTACAGCTAAAAGAAAATAAGAAGATACAATTTTATTCTAATTACCTTGTTACACATAAGGTGGTTTTGAAATGCAAAAAATTAACACAAAACATTACAACAGTTGTTCAAAATGCTGTCCATTAATGTCAATGCACTTCTGAACTCGCATAGCTGTTTCTCGAAGAACGTTCGCCAATTGCTGGGCCGTTACGCTATTAATTGCTCATCTTACTCGTAGCTCCAGGTCTTCACGAATTGTAACGGCGCCGGCGGTTGCATTTTTTTAAATGACCCAAACAAAGAAATCAAGGGACGTTAACTTAGGTGATCTTGGAGTCCACCTCACAGAACCATTCATCGAAATTACGTTTTCTCCGAATCTCCGTTAAAGGTAATCACCTTTGAATTATGGGGAGGAGCGCCATCTTGTTGGAAATCATTCCCTGTCCTAAATCTAAAGGTAACTCATCTAAAATGTCCTCAATCACATTTTCCAGGAATCTCAAGTATCTGGCACCAGTCAGAAGTCCTTCAAATATTATTGGACCGATGACTCTACTACCGATTATTCCAAGCCAAACATTGAAACCGAACCGCACTTGAAAGTTGCCCTCCCATAATAAATTTTGATTTTC
Source organism: Leptura quadrifasciata (assembly GCA_963675555.1). Taxonomy (NCBI): domain Eukaryota; kingdom Metazoa; phylum Arthropoda; class Insecta; order Coleoptera; family Cerambycidae; genus Leptura; species Leptura quadrifasciata. Next base: position 138,494,598 of record OY776675.1, on the reverse strand, counting down.
TTGTGACCAATATTTTGCATTTTGTAAACCTAGACTCGTCCGAACACAAAATCAGTCCCAAAAAATCATTGTTTGGCTGCACGTTATTATACAAAATCCAATTCCAATATTCCATCTTACGTTCGTAATCACTTTCCTACAAATGCTGGTGCAATTGGTATTTAAACGATTTAGAGTGGTATTTATGGAAAATTCAGCTTACTGTTTGGTGACTGATGTCAAGGGGGGTATTCCATGATCCTTTACACCCAGTATAGTAGGCATTGCTGCCACTCGAGTGGGAAGTATACACTTCTTTATACTCCTATTTTAGGGGCGAGCGTGGGTGCGTCTTTACTATGTACATACTTCGATATGCGATGTAAAGCAACGTAAGGTGCGGTTAGTACTTGGATTGGGTGACCGTTCCAACGAAGACCGCGTCCTCGCCTCACACATCTTCCAGCGGCTTGTATATCAGTGTATGCGCGGAAGCTATACAACCTTAGGCGAAGGTTGTATAGGGGATATACCATCCTTCGGAGGGGATGTAAAGCCGTCGGTCCCTTGTCTATTAAATGCTAGGCAAGTAAAAGATCCCTACTCTTCTTAAGGGAAGAGGTTCGGCAAAATTCCTGGTTGGGGGTAGCTCGTCTACAGGCGTCGGTGTTAGGCCTCAGTAGCGGAAATAGGCCGACGTTAAATAAATGTAAAAAAAAAAAAAAAATACTCCTATTTTCGCCTCTTGGTTCTAGAATTGTTTTTATTGTGAGAGTTCTGTTTCCTACGTTTCTGATTCCAATGGCATATTTTTTTATTTTAATCGTCTTATTTAGATTTCCATACTGGTGGAGTTCAGCATTAGTTACTCCACCATTCAACTCAACCAGGACACACCCTCGTCCGCACAGACAATTATAAAGCGACCATTCCCTACCACATTGCCATCTGCCACAGCTGAGGACTCGAACTCAGGTATGGTTCAACGGCTAGCCGTGTTGCGTCTCAAACAACTGTCTAGTCCATTGCTACCAACTCGGTAACACATTAAAAATGCGATGCCAGGATTAGAACCCGGAACAACTTAGTCTCAAGCATAATGCGTAAGCATCAAAACCGTGGAGCCGCCTAAATATCATTACAATTTATTTATATCTCTTTTTGTCATTGTTCGTTCTTAGTGTACTTGATACTTGGTTTGTTTGTGATCCTCTCAATTATTACTATCCATGTGTAACGTGGTTTCATTATCTTTAGTTTGTTACTTTTAATTTGCACAAGCTTCTATCTATCTATTCCACTATGAAATATAAAAATAAAATATGGGTCTGACACAATTCGAACCAGTGGCGGATTACCCAGTAGGTTATGTAGAGTACAGCCCATGTCCCCTCAATGAAGACATCATGGATCATTGGCCCAACGAAATGTCTAGAATATTTTAGGGTAATATAGATAAACCGATTCACCGTTCGTACGAAGAAAATAGTAAACAAGAGAATGAAAAATATATGTGATTTTTCAGCGCTTCTACGTTGGTTGCCGGGGACCCCATAAATACATGTAGTCTTTACTTTTTTACCCACTAAAAAGGCCTCCCCTCTTCACTCTTCAGAGACTGGTATCTCTTTCGATTTTCATCAGGCCTTAATTTTCTCACAAAATCTGAAATGCCCTGCCAGTTTTCGGGCCAATCCAGCAATTCTTCACCATTTTATTTGCATCTATTTGCCCCCCCCCCCCCCCCCAGCTTTTCGTGGCATCTTAGTCTATCTGCTCGTCCATCTATTTCATAGGAAGATAGTATGCTCAACGTTGTCCCGCTTTCCGCAGTAGACGCACTCATTGTCTGGCGCCTTCTTGATACCATACAGGTAGTAGCAAAAGCACACATACCCAGATAGCGCCTGTGTTAGATGGTAACCAACCTCACCATGCTTTCTCTCGGCCCATTTTCCAGCCTTTGTCCCTGTATATTTTATAGTCAGAGAGTTATATCATCTGATATCAATGTTAAAGGAGTATCCATATGTTAAATTTGAGTCTTTGGAGTCATTTTTGAGAAAACAAATTATTTTGTATTTTTTACAGTTTTTTTTTACATTTGAAATAGGTTAAATTTAGTAGTTAGAAGAGCTCAACTTAAAACTAAAGGCGTTCGATAGACATTTTGTTAGAACAACATTTTTGACCTCCATGGAACTGAAATCTCACCAAAATCTCTATATCGATGCTTTGCACAATCACGATATTTTCCTATGGGAAAGTAGAAAACCCTGGGATCCTGAATTCCTTGGTTCTGTAGTCCTGAAGTTCTGGAGAGAGAGTTAATTTTAATCATCCTCGTTCAATTGCAGTACTCAGTGCAGTGTTTAAATGTTTTGGTGTTTGTGGAAACTACCTCAGTGTTAAGTAAAAAGCGGTTAAACAGGATACAGAATCGGTTACTGAAAAAAATGTACAAGAAATAGTTATTTGCATATTTATATTACGTGGTGTATTACGTGTGTATTATACTTAGAGCGGAAAGCGTAACTGTTATGAATAAATTGATTGTGAATAAAAAATAAATCAGAGGTATAAATCATATAAAGTATGGTGCCTAAGAAGAATTACTGAGGGATGCTCGCTCGATGAGAAGGCGTGAGAACCAGATTAAAAATTAAGATAGTCGCAACGTTTTTCAAGTTCTCGAGTTAATAGATTTAACTTTAGAGATTCTAACAGCAATTTCAATAGATCCAATATTTTTACGATTTTGGACGTCCAAAATGATACCCGTAGAAAATAGGTTGAAATAACAATGTACCCCTTTTCCAATAAGAAATATTTCAATCCCTATTAAATTTGTTCACAAATTTTCATATCTAGACTAACATTTTATAAATTTCTGCGCCAGTTTCTAAATATGGCTTATTTTGTAGAAAAACATATTTATTTAATATCCCGCAAATTTATTTCTGTATTATTACAGCTCTGTTTTTCATATAAACATAATAAAAGTAAAACATATAAATGCCTATATTCTATTTATGAACTTTGACATAAATATAATTTAGTTGGAAATAAGACGTAATTAATATTCGCAAAGTTCTTCATATCATTTCTATAAATAGATTGAAAATATCTAATATATGTCCATCTAAAATCTTTCATTAAAAAGTTTTTGTTAGAAACTTCATTTCATTACACAACTGGCTTAACAATTCAAACATACTATTACATGCCATGCACGTCGAGATTCACCTGCGTTGTTATCATGTGTTGAGAAAAGGCATTTGATATGTGTATATGTAATTCGTTTAAATTGGTAAGCCTTGACATCTAGGGTACATGTAGCAGACAATATTAAGATTCTCTTTTCTGCTTCAACAGCATTTATCTTCTTGTAAAACAAATTAAAGTGGTAGACTGTGGACTAGTAATAATGAAACCACATCCATTATTTACTTATAATCATCAAGGACTAGAATATATTTGGTTGTGATTTATAATTACCAAGTTATTTTATTGTTATTGCTAATCGTGGTCGTGTAGTGTTATTACTGCAGAATTATCTGTGCGGTGGAAGGCAGAGAGAAGCCAGCTACAACTAAATAATTATAGAGGTTTTACAATAAGGGCAATTTGGCAAGGGTAAAATCTACTGTATAAATACAGTTAATCCTAATTACATTCAAACAAGTAAAGAAACACTATTCATGGTTTGAAAATTGAAAATGTTAAAGAGATGGAGACCTACAGTTTATAGTGGGATCCGAACCACTCGGAGATAAAGCCAGACGAGCCAACTACTTAATATTATTCAATTTTATAAAACTTTTGTATGGCATACAGAGATGTATACTGAGGTCGGTTCCAGTTGACACTGCAGCCAGAGTTGACTTATTGTGCCTCATGGACATATTTACATGGTTTTCAAGCTATGAATGAAATGAAAGTGCTTTTCTTACGTTTAGAGAGGTACGTACATAATTTTCTTAAAATCAAACAAAAATATCTTCTGGTTTTTAAAAGAGTTATATTTTGTATCATATTGGAATATTCATATCTAGAGAACTTGCCACAATGATGATTATATTCCGTCGTATAAAGCCAACAGACACCAAATACTCATATAAATCTTTCTATTGAACTCAAGTGTCAAAATGTTAGGGGATTGAATACTAAAGTACAAACGTTTTATCCGAACATTTTGGCATGCCACAGTGATGTTACATTGCTAACTGAAACTTGGCTACAAAATAATGTTTTATCAAGTGAACTTTTTGATGAAACGCTCAATGCATATAGATGTGACAGAATAGGTAACAGAGGTGGTGAGGTATTAATTGCTGTTGATGCGAAATACAGAGCTCAGGAACTACCTCTCATGTCCTGATGTTGACTTAATATATGTTATATTATACAATAGCAGTAATTTCATCTTATTGATAAAGATGTACATTCCCCCAGTACTAACAACTATCAATTATGAAATATTATATGACTATCTTGAAAATTATTGCTGTAACTCAGATATGCCAACCAAAATTTTTTCTATATTTATAGGATGGATCAGCATAATCATATTTTAAATGCTTACTCTAGAATGTTAGATTTAATTATCAGATCCTCTGAATTTACATGTAATGTATCACATGACAAATTTGTATTGGTGGATGAGGACCATCATCATTCAGGACTTACCGCTGATCTTTCTTGGTCTGAAAATTCCAAAATATGAGTGTAAGGGTTCGTGACCAACTACTACTTCTAGATACAATTCTTGTAAGGCGAATTTTCGCGAACTTTATAATGCGATAAGTATGATTGATTGGAGGGAGCTAGAAATGTTCCAGGATGTTGATGAAGCGTGTAATTTTTTCAACAAAAAATTATACGAAACTCTAGATATCCATGTGCCTAAAACTATTCCATTTCTGTCTACTTATCTTCCATGGTTCACTAAAGATACAATTGGAAAAATTAAAACTAAAAATCATTTGGTGGAGATGTATAAAGAACATGAACTCCTTGAATATTCTGAAAGGATTAAGAACTTGAAACGTGAAATTAAAAGTAGTATTCGAAGGGAGTCTGTTGAGATAAATATAAAAACTAATCCGAATTATGTTAATGAAGAGAAAAAGGCTACTAGAATTGCTGGAACTATTACCTATAATGATGAAATCCTATTTCACCCACAGGATATAGTAAACAGCTTTGCCACATATTTCAAAAGTGTGTCTATTGAGGATGATTATAAATGTGATAGCTCTCCTGACAATGATTATGCTTTTAGTACTAATAATGTTCTTCACATATTTGATGTTTGTGATATAAGAAGAGCTGTTATGGGAGTGGATAATATACCAGCGTTTTTAGTTAAAGACTGTGTTAGTTGTTTTGAGTTACCGTTATGGTTGTTATTTAAGTTAATTTCAAGGTTTTCCAAAACAATGGAAGAAACGAAATAATGGCTCTTTTGTTTCTGGCCTGAAGGACGTTATTAGGTAATATGGGTAGTGAAGCGCAAGTTATAGCCTCTCCTACTCAATTGTTAACCTCACCTTCGCGATGAGTTCAATTTAAACTTGGTGCACCCTGTTTTCACTAACGAGGCTCTAACGACCGAGTAAGGGCGGAATAACCCTTACCTTTTGCCGTGAGCACATCCACCTTCTCACGAAGAGTGCGGTAAAAATAACCCACCGCACACAAAGGTTGCTTTTGGAATCGTTTGGTTACCCCATCGTCGCAGTCTCCTTCTGTGCCATGGGACCACACCACTCGCCTTCCGCAACCGAGCTGGTCAGTTGCATACCTGCTCCAGCTAAAACTTCAAATGCAGCTTCGTTTTCAGTCGATTAAGGCTTTTAAAAATGATGGAGCGTTCAAGTGGGACAAAATCATCCGGAGGTAAAATACCCTCCCGATCGGATCTCCGGGGGAGGGTGCCCACAGGGACACCTCATCGAATGTCGAAAAAACACCGACAAGTTAAATCCAACAAAACTAATTCTTTCATCTACGGCGCTTGGAATGTTCGTACTTTGAACGACAGCACTCGCACCGATCGGCCTGAAAGAAGAACTGCTCTAATAGATAGAGAACTTCACCGACTCAATGTTGACATTGCAGCTCTCAGCGAAACTCGATTTTTGGAGGAAGGCTCTCTCACAGAAAAGTACTACACCTTCTATTGGAAAGGTCTTCCCACCAATTCAAGAAGACAACATGGAGTAGGATTTGCCGTTCGGAATCAACTTGTATCCAACTTAATACAAGTACCACAAGGTCTATCCGAGCGTCTAATGCTGCTACGCTATGAGCTATCAGATGGCAACGCGGTAAATCTAATAAGCGCCTACGCTCCCACTCTGGATGCAAGTCACGAAACCAAGGAAAGCTTCTATCAACAGCTGGAAGAAACCCTCTGTAGAATACCTAAAACGGAACGACTCGTTATTCTTGGCGATTTTAACGCTAGAGTAGGGAGAGATGCAGACACCTGGCCAGGCATCATAGGCAAGAACGGTTTGGGCAACATGAACGCTAACGGTCAACTACTTCTAACTAAATGCGCCGAACATGATCTAGTTATAACAAACACCATTTTCCGACAAAAGGATAAATTTAAAGGCACCTGGCGTCACCCCAGATCAGGTCACTGGCATCTACTGGACTATGTTATCGTACGTAGGAAGCATCTCAAGGACGTCCAAATTACAAAGGCGCGCATTGATAGCGAATGTTGGACCGATCATCGTCCTGTTGTCTCTAAAATGAAAATTGTTATGAGACCCAAACACCGAAGAACTCAAGTAAAACATAGACTCCGTCTCTGTATTAGTAAATTGCGTGACCAACAAACCGTCGAACAGCTAAAGCAAAAAGTTCAAGAGAACTTGAGTGCACTAGAAGAAACCAATTCTGTAGATGTCGCTGCTACCTGGACACAAATTAAAGACAGTTTAAAAAGTGCGAGTGAGGAAATTCTTGGCACTGCAGCAAGTAAAAAACAGGAGGACTGGTTCAATGATAATGAAGCTTTTATACAAGAACTTCTTGACCGCAAACATACTGCCTTCCAAAACGCTATCAACCACCCCAACGACTCATCAAAAGCAGAAGCTTTTACCCAATCTAAGTATGAAACGCAACGCGAAATCAGAAGAATAAAGAACGAGTGGTGGGCAAGCAAGGCCAGAGAAATTCAAAGGTACGCCGATTCACACGACTACAGGAATTTCTTTCAAGGAGTAAAAGCAGTGTACGGCCCCAGTCGGAAAAATAAGTGCCCTATTAAAGATTTAAATGGAAATCTCCTCAAAGAAGACCAGGAAATAAGAGCCCGATGGAAAGAACACTACTCTAACATTCTTAACCAGCAAAGTCAAGCCGATCACGATATTATAAATCTTATCCCTCAATATGACACCTTCGAAGACTTAGATAAACCACTAACAACGGAAGAGATCTTAACCGCCATTGAGCAGCTAAAAAATAACAAATCTCCCGGCGCCGACTCACTCCCAGCTGAGATCTTTAAAGCTGTGTCGTCAGAGCTCATACCCTACCTCAAAAAACTGTTTGATGTCGTGTGGGAAAGTGGTCAAGCTCCGCAGGAGTTTCGTGATACACTTTTAATCAACCTCTTCAAAAACAAAGGGAGCGCTGCGGACTGTGGAAATTACAGGGGTATAGCTCTCCTGGCCGTTGGAGGGAAGATACTCACTAAAGCGATGGCAAATAGGCTAACACCTGTTATGGAAAAGTTACTTCCTGAAACACAGAGTGGCTTTAGACCAAACCGAGGCACATCGGATCTAATCTTCACACTTAAACAGCTTCAAGAAAAAGTACTCGAACATCAAGGAGAAATTCACATGGCCTTCATTGATTTAACCAAGGCGTTTGACTCGGTGGACAGGGAAGTGCTCTGGAAAATTATGCTCCGCTTAGGTATCCCTAGAAAATTTGTGGAAGTATGTCGCAGTCTACATACAAACAACAACGCCCAGGTTATGTATAATAATGAAGCAACCGAACCTTTCCAAACCCTCACTGGAGTTAGGCAGGGATGTGTCCTGGCACCCCTACTCTTTAATTTGTTTACCACTGCACTAACAATTATTGTTGACAACAAACTGACAGTCAGAGGAATAGGTCTCAGATACCGTTTTGATGGCGGTCTTTTTAACATAGGGCGCTTCAGAGCTTTCACGAAGACACGCACACGATTCATTTGTGATCTCCAGTATGCGGATGACTGTGCACTTTTAGCCTCTACGCCGGAAGAGCTTCAAGAACTTTTAGATGTGTATGCCCAGAGCTACGATTCCTTAGGACTTAAAATCAACATTGGAAAGACTAAGATTATGTCAACTCCTCATCAAGTGAACCAAATAGACATTACACTTAACGGAAATTCTCTTGAAGTGGTGGATCAGTTCAATTACTTAGGCAACGTTGTTAATGACAAAGCAAACATGGACAGCGAGATTCGCAATAGAATTAACGCTGCATCTAGAGCACTCTGGGGACTTAGAGAGAGAGTATTTGACAACCACGACCTTGCTTTGTCAACGAAAATGGCTGTCTACAGAGCAGTTATCATTCCAACACTGCTATATGGATGTGAAAGCTGGGTCACTTACCGTCGTCATGTGAAAGAATTAGAACGTTTTCAGCAAAGACACCTCAGAAGTATGATGAAAATCCGTTGGTTCCCTCACATATCAAACGTGGAAGTACTCAGGAGAGCAAACAGCCTTCCAATTGAGGTGCTTATTTCAAGAGCACGCCTAAGATGGGCAGGTCACGTTCATCGTATGCATGATAACCGCCTTCCTAAATGTACACTTTATGGTGAATTGCTAAGCGGTAGAAGAAGGCGTGGCGGTCAACGAAAGAGGTTCAAAGACGCTCTCCATGAAAATCTAAAATCCTGCGGTATTGCAGACGAGCAATGGGAACAACTTGCAGCGGACAGAACCGAATGGCGAGGGGTTGTGGCCAGCTATCAAGGAAATGTTGCTGCAAGAAGGCCGAATCCAAGACCTAACCAGGTCTATGTTTGTCCTGACTGCGGTCGACATGTGCTCTCCCGAATTGGCCTCTATAGCCATAGTCGTGTGCACCGTAGATGAGTGGGAATTACAATGGACTACACCTTTTACTTGTTTTTTATTGTACATAATTTATCGACTGTAACATTTTTATACTCGGACTCGAGTAACGGCTAATAATAATTAGGTAATATTGTATTTTTAAATTTTTTTGTATTTTTAGTATTTTGTATTTTTTTTTTAATTTTTTTTTTGGTACAACCTTTTTTGTTTAGATTATTTTATATTAAGTTATATAAATTTTGTGTTTATTTTTTATTTTTTAAGTTTTATGTGTATTTTTTTGTTTTTTTATGATTTTTTTCAAACAACACTTTACAATACTTAGGGTGTGAATATATAGTTGAAGGAAGGGTATTTAGGAGCTTCGTAAAATTTGGAGGTGAGGGGATCGAGGAGAGAAGGGTTCTGGGTTTGGATTAACGTTTCAACAAGGCAGCAATTTTCTTAATAGTCCAGTGCAATTAGGAATTGACCTAAAAATTTTGGGTACATTTTTTCTTTTGTTCCTTATTCGAAAGGGGGGTCAATGAAAACCTTAAGTCTGAATTTGCGCATTCCTACTTCCCCCCCTTTCGCCGCCATCTTGGATTTGTTTTTTTTTTCAATCGCTCATAACTCGAGTTCTATTTATCGCACAGTAATGAAAAAAATATCGTTGTACTCGTGAGGATTTACTCTTTATGTCATCATGAATGCATTTTTGCCGTAAAAGTTATTGCAAAAAAGTTATTAGAGCTCAAAGTTGAGAAATGATTTCAAAAACATTTTTTTTCGCTTTCTTGGCTCGCCACTCTTTTGCAGTGCATCTGACACTCTCTGCCAACAAATTGTTATTTAAACTAGACGCGATTTCTAGGATAAAAAAAAAAAAATTAAGTCCGTAAGTGGATTCCTCACCCGCCAATCCACGCTCAAAGTTGACATGTTCAAATATGCGCGGAGCGTTTTCAATCAGTCATAGTATTTTAACTTGTACATTTTGTAAACTCATTTCCACACCACCTTTGAGGTAGAGTCGACGGCGCGTTTTTTTTAACGTGGTTTCCCCCCCGAGGCCTAATCCACGATTTCTTTGCTTGATGTTCGATTTCTTGCCACTTTTCTATAGGAAATTATTAGTTTTCGTCAGTTTCCTGGGATACTTCAGACGCTTTTCTTTTCGTCGCTCTGGGTAATGGTACCATAGTAGGAAGGTCGTGGCAATCCTTGTCTTTGTATATGTTAGTCATAATGGCAGGGCTTAAGGATGTGTGTTAGGATGGCGGTATCGTCTGCATAAAGGCAAAGGGTAGTTCGGTGATCTAGAGGAGGGGGTAGGTTGTTGATATACAGGTTAAATAGTACGGGACCAAGAGATCCTGGGGGATGCCAGATAATATGGGGGTGAGTGGAGAGCAGTCCTTGTTGACTTTTACTCGAAATGTGCGATTAGAAGTATAAGATTGCATCATTTTAATGATGCGAATCGGAATGTTCGCGATATGGAGTTGATATTATATATAAGTCCGGGATGCCAGACTTTGTCGAAGGTTTTTTTGAGGTCTAAGGCGACAAACCCTGTGTTTAGATCTTGATTAAAATTGGTTGTGACAATTTCGCCAACTCGGTAAAGCTGCTGGGTAGTGGAATAACTGGTTCTGAAACCAAACTGGTAGTTATTTAGAACTCCAGTGGTATCCAGGCTCTGCTGGACCCGACTAAGGAGCAGGATGTCGAGAATTTTGGCGAGGGATGAAATAAGACTTATAGGTCTGTAGGAGGAAGGGAGGTGAGGGGGTTTATTTGGCTTCAAGGTATTGACGATCCTCACCACTCGCCATGCGCGCGGGTAGTGCAAGCAGCGCATGCACGAGTTGTAAGGTTTAGTCAAGTAGAGATAAACGGGAATGTGCGTGAGGGCGAAAGTAGGGATGTCGTCGGGTCCAGGTGTTTTTTTACTATCTAAGGAGTTAAGTGCCCTGCGGATTTCGGAGGGCGAGCAAAAAACTGGTTCATCGCCAGTCATGGGGATGGTTTGTTTGAGGGTGTTGACGAAAGGTAGTAAAGTGTCTAGGGTGGTTTGAGAGATGGGGTTAGGTTGGAACACAGTGGCAGGGTAAGTAGCAAGGGAAGCAGCTTTATCCAAGTCAGTAACTGCCACACCAGTAGGGATATTTAGTGGTGATATAGGGGTGAATTTACGTTTGAAGATTCTTGGGGCAAAATGAGGGTTTCCTGGATGGGAGGCAACTAGTTGAGCGATTGAGTTTCTTCGAAATTGATTAATTTCACTGTCGATTTGTTTTTTAAGCAGGTTAACTTGTATTTTTAGGTTTGGATTTCTCGTACGATTATAATGTTTTCTAGTACAGTTTTTAAATTGTATAAGTTGCACTAGTTACCGTGGAAGTTGCAAATGGTAGGATTGGGTAGGGACTATTTTCTGGCTTAAGGATAGTGCCAGGGTGATATGTCTCGTTAAGTGGTCTACTGCTTGGTCGATTTCAGCAGGAGAGCCACAGGATAGATTATTAGGAATGTTTTGCAGTAAATGCGTGGAATAAACCAGTCAGTCACAGTCGTCCTCGCGGGGACGTCTGACTTGTGGTGTATGCTGTATATTTAGGTTGAATTTAGTTATAATAGGGTAGTGATCGCTATTCATTTCCTGGATAACATAATTTTCGTGTGGATAGCTGAAATTGTTGGTAAGGACCATATCTATGACTGACTGGCTGGGGAGGGGACGGGTGGGTTGAGTGGGGGCTATTAGTTGAAGGTTAGGGTAATGGTTTAAATAGTCAAACAGGGTTGATCCAGAGATATTAGGGACAGTGTTAGGGCTCCAGGAGGGATGTTTAGCATTCAAATCGCCAAACAGGACGAGGGATTTGTATGTATTTGTCAGGTGGTCCAAGTCTCGTATCTCGAGGGTAGTCTGTGGTCTTTTGTAGGTCGATACGATGGTTACGTCTCTTTGTGGGAGGTGTAACGTGATGGCGGTGGCTTCGATGGAATAAAATGGTGGAAGTAAAGTCTGAGAGTGTCGCAGAGATTTTTTAATTAGTATGGCTGTACCACCGCCTCTCGTGGATCGGTCTGTGCGGTATATGTTGAGGTTCGTTACATTGTTTATATCCTTGCTAACAGATAGATTTCAATATGTGGAGTATAGAGGGTTTAAGTCAATTTTATATAGCCCCAGTAGTGGTGTCATGCAAGGCTCAAACCTGGGTCCTTTAACATTTTTACTGTTTATTAACGATATTGTTGATTTGCCATATTCTAAAATTTATTTATATCTACCTGAAAATTCTTAGAATTATTGGAAGCGAACAGGATTGTCAAACATTACAAATCAGTAATTAGCGCCTTGGCCGACTGGTGTGTTGCTAACAAAGTCAGCCTCAATACTGGTAAATGTAAGATGATGTCTTTCTCAAGAAAACGTGAGTGTATCACATACGAATATACGATAAGTGATGTAATACTAACTAGATCTTACCAAATAAAGGATTTCGGTGTGTTCTTTGATCCGGAGTTATCTTTTATTCCATATTATGATTACATTAGTAATCGTAGTCTAAAAATACTTGGTTTTATTATAAGGAATACAAGAAAGCTTTCAAATATTCATTCGTGAGATGTTGTTTGGAATATTGTAGTGTTGTGTGGAGTCCATATTTAGTGTTCATATTCAGATGATACAGAAAATTCAGCGAATATGCTGTAAATATATGTATTTCATTAAATCTAAAAGGTACCCATAGGTAAATTATAACTCTGCTGATTTAGTTAATGATTTTAAACTGGGGCTCTTGTTCATTAGACGTAAGGTATCATACGTTATGCATTTCTACAAGCTAGTGCACGGTCTTGTTTATAATCCTGAATTTTTATGTTTGCTACAGTTTCATGTTCCTAGAATTGGTTCTAGAAATCTCCCTACCCTCAGGTTTGCACAAATCAATACAAAAATTTCCTATTGTTTAGCATGTGCATATTGTATAATGAAGTGCAATACTCAGCGGATATCTCTTTAATGGCTTAAATGTATTTTTGCATACTATTAGGGAAATTGTTATCACCAATTCATTTTTTAAATACATTTAAAGCATATCGCAATGTAGGTCGTCAAACGATATATTAACATATTACTCTTATCTTAAATTGTCTTGGCTGATCTCGATTTACTTTTATATTATTTATTCATTGTTTATAGCGTATTGTTTGTATTGCTTTTTTATTTAAATCTCATATTTCATAGTATATTATTATGTATCTTAATTCCTAATTTTAATCCTAATAATCCTAATCCTAATTTTATGGACATTGTAATGTCTATTGAATTTAATAAACATTAATATAACATCAGTTAAAACTTATCTTTTTCTTAATTTGTTTCGCTTTGTTCAATCATCTGAGTTCACTCTTTTAACATTTCTCTAATTAGCTCTAAATCTGGAAATTAACTGAAGAGATTATATTCCTGCATAGATGGATCTTTTGCAAACATTTTGTAAAAAATTGTTCTAGGGAGTGAGAAAGATAAAAGACGTGGACAATGTCTAATGTAGTCGATGCTGCAGAAGTAAAAGTCGTGAATTTTCTGCAAACGACAAATATCAAATACTTGGTACTCATCAAAATAGAGAATTATGTAAGTAATTTAACTTGTATGGTTGACATTACAATCGTAAAAATCAAGTTTGCTCTTAACACCCCTAAGAAAGCAGTTTTATTCATTTAACTACCTGTGAATTTACTCAGAGGAGTTTGTTTAAGGTAAAATAATGACTGACATTAACTATAATTATAATGTTTACAGCTATAGCGAAGACCTGCGAAGCATACTTAAAAATAAGGCATTGGAAGCCAAACGTTGTTTGCAAATGCCTGAAAATGAAATGCTTTAATGTATTATTATTATAATTGATATTTAGCACAAATGCAATAAGAAATTGTAATATTTCGTTTCATTTGCAAAGTATGTTATTATAATTTATTTTACTTCCTTCCACATCAAGTGCACCGCCTTATCTTTTAATAGATACTTTGGATACATTGAAGAGAAGAAGAATTAATTCCATATTATTATTATAAATAATTTTTGCCACTTGTACAATGTAGATTAATAAATAAATAAATAAATAAATACACCACAGGTAATGACGACCCCCTCTATCCCGGAAGGCTCTAGAAGAGCCTTGTGTGGGAGGGGGCTACACATTTAGAGACAAGGGACACACACCCAATATCTGTGTATAGTAGAAAAATCCCTTTCACATTATTTTCCACTTCCACGACCGGGGATCGAACCAGGAACTTTTGGGTGAAATAAATCAATCAACAAGGCTTTAATATAAATTAAAAGTACAAGAGTACCTCCCTAGAACCCATCCCGGGGCCGACGGTGTAACCACCGCGTTAATCGCGGTAGCGGATTGCAGGATCGGGCGGAGTAGACCTGGTTCGGTTAAAAAAAAATTGATAAAACCTAACCTAAACACCTTCTGCAAAAGTAGATAAAAGAAGGTAATAAAATTCTTACCTGTCTAATTACAAAAAATACACTTTAAAAACTGGGGCACAAACACTGTTTAAAATTTTGCAGCTGACGCAGGCGCCTCAATCCAAACAAGAAGCCTTATGCGAGAGCTATGAACGCCGGGCTGCGCAAGGCTGGCCTAAACTTTAACTTTAAAAATGTTCGATACCACAAGGCTTTGATTTTGTCAAAAATTAATGATAAGAGAACGAATTTAGAGACAAAAATGTACAAAAAGAAACAAAGAAAAAACAAACGCGACAAATAGAATACAAACAGAAACGAAGAAGGGGGGACAGGAAAGATTTAAAGATACGTAAGGTATGAAATATCAGTAAAGGTGGATAGTGTAAGCGGAAGTTATAGTTGGTGAAGTTTGGCTATAGTGGTTGCCGGAAAATCGGTAACGTCTGGTACGGTAAGGTGTGTTTGATCCGAAATGGGGCATTGTGCTGTCTAATTTGCGTTATGTGTCTTGTTAGCGAACTATCGCCCAGCTTAACAGAGTAGAAGTTTTGAGAGACCTGCTGGACATAATCCGCTATCGTCGTTGCAACGTGCGTATAATCTCTGAGGGAGGTGTACCTTCCAGATTTTGATATGAGGCGCATAAATTTGTGTTCAAACACTTTTAGTTTTTTCATTGTCGTGGCCGGTATGCTGCACCACACCGGCGCCGCGTATATGATGGACGGCCTGATCATCATTGTGTATAACAACTTTTTATTTTCTCTGTTAAGTCTGCTACCCCTGACCATTAGCGGATACAGACTTCTGGACAGGGAGTAGACCGTCCGTATTGCCTCGTTAATCTCATTAATGTGGGTATTAAACATTAGTCTTTGGTCGAGTGTTACTCCCCAAGTACTTCACGCATCTCTTGGTTGGAATTTTGTTTCCCCTGATCGAAATGGGTGTTATGATCTTATTTTTGGTGAACCCACGCGTGAAGACTGTCGCCTCGGACTTTTTAGCATTCACCCGAATCTTCCACTGGTCGTAATAAGCCGTGGCACGAGCCATGTGCGCCTTAAGCAGCATAATTGCTGCTTGTGCGTTATGTGAATGCGCATACGTGGCTGTGTCATCGGCGTACTTGACCAGCTTTGTATTCGGGAACTCTGGGAAGTCGGAAACGTACAAGTTATACAACTTTGGTGACAGGCACGATCCTTGGACTCCCGCTCGAATGTCCCGCCGTGTTGACAGTTTGTTATTCACTCGAACCTGCAGGGATCTGCCCGTTAAGAACGTGTGAATGAGCTTAATGAAGTAGGTCGGAAAGTTGTAGTGGTGTAGTTTGTAGAGTAACCCCGGGATCCAGACGGTGTCGAACGCCTTCTCAATATCGAGGAGCACCATAGCGGTGTTCTTCCCGAGGTTGTATTGTACTTTGACGTCGTTAACTATCCCAACGACCTGTTGCACCGTGGAACTTTTGGGTGAGAGGCAAGTGCGCTCACCTCTCGACCATCAGTCATACAATTATACAGAATAATTAATTTTGTTTAAAATACAGAAAATCCAAAAACAATTAATTTTAAAGTTGAATGAAATTTCAGAAAGCAAAAAACAAGGCAAGATCATAGGTAAGACAAGATTAATTACTGACTGAGCTAGATTAAAATTAATTTAAATCTCAGATTCATGCATTAGAAAAAATATATTGACGTAATGAATATTCGATAATTAATTAGAAAACTAAAACATCAATCAATCCCTATGAAACGGTGGGGCAGGCCGCACAGCAAAGATGCCCTCCACAGCCGCCGCATTTGTGTTATCTTGCTAACTCGAAACGCATATGCAGCGTTTATATTCACACTGAACCAACACCATATTTGTTGTGATTTTCATTTTTTTAATATAGTAGTTGATGAGAAAAATACTGACTATCCTTACGGTGATTGGCGCAAGAGTGGAATTTGGTTCATCAAATTATTTTCCTATTTTTGCTCATATTAATTTTGCCTCTCTTCTATTTCACCATAGTTGACAAGGCGAGTATTTTTTTTTAATACATTTATTTAACGTCGGCCTATTTCCGCTACTGAGGCCTATCACCGACGCCTGTAGACGAGCTACCCCCAACCAGGAATTTTGCCGAACCTCTTCCCTTAAGAAGAGTAGGGATCTTTTACTTGCCTAACATTTAATAGACAAGGGACCGATGGCTTTACATCCCCTCCGAAGGATGGTATATCCCCTATACAACCCTCGCCTAAGGTTGTATAGGTTCCGCGCATACACTGATATACAAGCCGCTGGAAGATGTGTGAGGCGAGGACGCGGTCTTCGTTGGAACGGTCAGCCATCCAACTACTAACTGCGCCTGACGTTGCTTTACATCGCATATCAAAGTATGTACATGTAAAGACGCACCTACGCTCGCCCCTTGACAAGGCGAGTATCACATAGCAAAGAGTTTTTTACTTTTTGTATAAAGGGTATCCAAATCCTAAGTCTTCTTGCTTGAATATATCGCGTACGTTTTGTCACAAATAAAGGACGTGATCTACCTTCCAAACGTGGCGCAGCAGCTGGCTCGCAGCAAATGTGTCTTGCTGCAACTGTTTCCCCAGTATGCGGACTCATACATAAATATGTGTGATCATTAAATGCGTCTTGATTCATTTGTGGAGTGCATGTTGCATGTGCAGCCTACTTAACAGTACTTTTCACCAAGAAAAGGAAGCTGGATTACTTAGAAATATTTTTTCTATTTGGTGAAATTATTTCGTTTGCGGAGGAAATCAAATAACCAGGTATGACAGTGACTGAAACTCCCATTTGGAAAAGGTAATCCACAAAGGAAGAGTAGCTAGTACTATTAAACATATGTCAAAGTATTTGTGAAAAATGTTGGGGGTATTCATCTCCAATAAATGTGCTGAATAAGTCGTAAGACCAATGGTAGAGTGTGACTTCTAGGCCAACAAAAAAAGTTCAGTCAATTTTGATTCGAACCTAAAAAAATTTGAGACAAGCTGATTTTAGCGGGATTACATTCCTAAATGGGTCATTTTTAACTGACTACAAATTCCCTGTATCCCTAATGGCCTATCTATTCCAAAGCAATCCCAAAAGGAACAGTTTTTCAGTACTTTGAAATCTTCTCAGAAACTTTTCCATTTCTTGGCCAATATAATATAACAGACCGTTTTTGTAGACCATAAAATTTACAACCGATTCGACTGATATTCATGTGCATTGTATTCAAACAAGAATTAGAACTAACATGGCCTAAATAATTTTCTCAGAAACCTTGGATTTCTTGACAAATACACGAGAGATATTACTTTTATGATCATAAAATGTTGAATCGACTGATATAGTTTTCATTCAAGGAAGAGTTCGAAATAGCCACCAGAATCTAGAATATTATAAACAACTGAAGAATTATACAAACCAAGCCATACAACAGGATAAATGTGCTTATTTTGATACACTGTCAAAAAATAAAGATTCCAAATTATTCCGGACAGAGGAAAATAAATTAAGTTTAACAAAAAATAAAACTAATAATAACATTCCAAATACGATTGCTGATCCAGAAAAAATCAATAATTACTCCATTTTGTCCATAATTCCCGACGATGATCCTTCTTATGAAAACAATTTTTTTTTTAATTCTAATTTACATCAAAATTATAAAGAGTTAGGTCTTCAAGCACGGAAGATGCGTTATTAAAAACCAAACAAAATTTGTTGTTCACAAGAAGCTAACTTTATTGCGATAATAAGTTACAAGTTGCTAGCTCGAGCTTGGTAACAATCTGAATGATGAATAAACTAACAATAGTCTAGTAAGCAAAAGATTATATTAAATAGAACGCCATAAAGCTGCATCAGCAAAGATAGCGCTGTACACATAACTAAAGATACATTTAATATCAAATTATTAACAAGGAATGATGTTTGTTTACAGCATAATTAGTAATATTAGAACATGCAGTGTTCGCGCCGATGGCATTTCTATCAAAGACCTTAAACTATGTTTATTTTGTATAAATCACGTCATGAATAATGTAAACATATGTATAATACTTGATGGTTATTTCCATACTGCTGGAAAAAGGTAGAGTTAAGTCTCTTGGAAAAATAACTAATCGTAGAGGACTAAAAGATCTCAGACCTATTAGTATCTTATCTTTAACTTTTAAAATATTGGAAAGACAGATTCACAACCAAATTTTTCCGAAAATTATTTGACTTCCTCGACACAATCAAGCTTTCATAAAAGTCATAGGCCCTTCCACTGCACTTATAAAAGTGACTGATAACATTTATCAAAACTCAGATAACAATAAAGCAACTTGCCTAGTTCTACTTTATTTTAATAAAGCCTTCGTTACTTTGAATCCACAAGTTTTGCTTTCTAAATTGCATTATTTCGGTTTTTCCAATAGTTGCATTAATTTCTTTATAGCTTATTTAACTAACAGGGAAAAATGCGTAGCTTTGGCAGTAAGTAATAAGACCGTCAAATTCAAATTTGCTTCATTACATCAAGGTGTACCTCAAGGATCCATCTTAGGGCCCCTGTTATTTTTAATATACCTTGCAGACATGAATGGTAAAGTTCAATATTCTAATGCAATGCAATATGCAGATGATCCTCGATTAATTCTCGATGTTTGTCCAAATAATAAAATGTTTGCATAAGAAAATACTTCATCAGATTTACAGAAGATTAAAAAATTTTCTTTGGATTATACCTTAAAAACTAATGTCTTATTGATAACAGGTTTAAAATGTCCCAGAAATAAACTGTCCGATTTCGTTGTCAAAATTGATAATGATGAAGTACCTAAATTGAGTGAAGTAAAAAATCTTAGCGTAGTCATGGATGACGCAGTTACATTTCCACTAAAATAGAATTGGCTTTCAGCCGGCTAAAATGTTTATACCCATATAAAACTTTCAGTTACCTGCTCCTAATATCGTTTGTGTAACACTTCCTGTCGTCTAATACAAAAATTTTAAAATGATTGCATGCGGTTTGCGTACAACGTTTATACAAAATTTTCCGCTCTGTACAAAATGTTATTTTTTGTAATGTTCGTTAAAGAAACGACTTGAAATTTCATAGTAGGAAAGTTAATCGTCTCATAAGTAAATAATAAACGTGTTACTATAAAATCACCGGATTTAAACCCACTCGATTATTCAATTAGTACCTCCTCGCAAACAAAAACTGTGTTTTAAAGGATAACAGTGTCCTGCCAAGGTCAATATATGAGATTAATAATGAAGCAGTTTGTTATAAATTTCGGTCAAGGGTAAACTTTATCGATTTAGCTTAACAAATGGGAACACGAACTACTAATTTTTAAGTAATTTCGTTTATCGTAATGTATTTATTAAATAGACTATAATTTTCCCAGAGTATTATTCGATTTCTCTGTCATTTGTTTATGAATAAATAATGCGTTATAATTATAGGAGTTGTATACTTAGGTGAAGTGGAAATTAGTAACTTAACAGATAACAGATTTTCAACCTTTGGAAAATCTTTTAAAAACATTTGATTTAGCTAAACTCTACGGAAATATAAACAAGTAATCATATGGGGTTTTAAATGACATTAGTTGACTGTTTCGCCATCTTGAAGACGAGGAAGGGTTTATTCACGTTTTTCCGTACAAAAAAGGCGATAAGAGCTGTGGTAGGATTAGGACATAAAGACAAATGTGAGCATATTTTAGATAAATTCTCAATGTTAACATTACCCCAGCATATATTACATTGTATCGTTTAAATTAAAGAAAATCAGAATAGATACGCGAGACGTGATCTTATTCATTCTTATTCGACGAGAGACAACAAGAAAATGAACCACAATTTCGTACTTATACAATACAATGGGTTCAGGTGATTATGAAATAATTTTTTAAAACATACTACTTTAACTAAATTAAAATCATTTTAAAACTATTATACTTTGAAATACCTTTTATGAGTTTAAGAAATGCGAATACTTATTATTTGACCTGTTATGTACTATATGAAACTGTTCCTTTACAATCGTTATGATCATCTTCATTAGTTGCTATATATTTTCTTATTATACAGGGTGATTTACGTAGGCCGTTCGTAATAACTCTTTCAACCTGCAGTAGGCAGGTTCGATGTTTTTCGATTTTTTTTTAATTTAACTGAAATCGAGAGATTTTATGATTAAAAAATCATAACAAAAAATTTGAGCGAAAAATTTTAAGATTTACGTTCGCTGTAAGCGTTTTAAAACCAAGGATCGGCGCGAGGCTAGAAAACATACCTGTGAGCGGGACTAGGCCGCGTGACGTCAGTAGCCACACACAAGCTCCACCGGCGCAGAGAGAGTATACGGATTCACGTAAACTGTGACCTACGTTTTTGTATTTTATTTATTCGTGATCTTATTTCTGTTCATAATCATAACAATAGCTAGCACAATGCTACAAGGTTAGCAGAAGGCCGATTCGCGAAATTTAGCCCATGTGGATATGCAAATGGTGTACGAGTTTTTGGCTAATAACGCAAATTTAAATGAACCTCAGACGGCGTTAAAATAGTGCGGTAAGTATATTATGCTATTATACATCTGCATTTTATTTTGCTGTAGCACCTTTGGGTAGTATTTCTACGTATTTCTCAGAAAAATTTGATTCAGCTCTGTTTAATTGTATTAGAAATTCATAATATATATTCTTTCTAATTGAGTTGAACAAATTTCTTATATTACTTCCACGTTCAGTGGAAGTGCAGTAACGCAAAGAAAATAATTATTTTTGTGTTGAAATAGGCTTAAAATGTCGAGATTTTAAATTTGAGCGAAAAAATTTCCTGTCTGTCGTCTGTCTGTCTGTAACTTTTTTGTGCGTACGTTTACTCTGGAACCGTTTATGATATTGACTTGAAATTTGGTACACTTATGTATTATAACGAGATCTGGAACTAGATTATATTTTGATTTAATTCCGTTGGGGGGTTCGGGGAGTAAATGAGGTAAATAACGATAGCAAGTAAGATTCCATAAAATTGCAATTTAGTGAATGTGCGAAAAGTCAAGGTCTTAAATTTTTTTTTAACATCAGTTACCCCCACACTGTTGTGAAAGGGAGTAAAAAAAATAAAATGTGATTTAGTGTGTGTACAAGAACGAAACGTCTCAAAAAAATTTTTGGTGTTAGCCACCCCCTCTACCACCCCCATTGCCAGCCCCACCCTATTATTAAAGGGAATAAAATATTACATTGCAATTTAGCGTGTACAAGACTTGGATACAAAATCTGGATGTGGAAGTAGTGATTCCTTGGGCAGCGGTTCTTTTATAATAGTTTCAAGTGGCTGCTGTTTTTACTTTTTTGTAACGTATATTATGCTTATCTCTCATTTTCATCATTAGTTTCAAATTTTCGGTTAGCCATGGTGCTGGTGGTTTTGATATTCGTACAGTTTTATAAGGTACATGTATATTAAATAAGTCTGCAATATTTATATTCCAAAAATCTATTATTTCATCTATAGTTTGAAAAGAATAAATTTTAGCCCAGCCTATAGTCAACAAGTCTACTAAAAAATTGTTATAATTAAATTTTGAGAAAGTTGTAAAAAAATTGCTGCTGCTGCTTTTCAGTTTGAATTATTAATATACAGTCAACTAAACATTGGTCCGAAGTTCCTTAAATATTTTCAACCGAACATATTATAAAATTAATTATAGAGTTACCATGTTCTATATTAATAATAATAATAACAAAACGTCTTTATTTAAAGGGCGAAGTTTAGCCAGAGGCTATTCCTCCACTTAACCCTGCAATTACAGAGTTACGTATGTAGATATAAACAAAGCGTAAAATAATATAAAAGACAAAAAAAGAAAAGGTGAAAAACAGCGGCAATTAGAAAGTAATAATGAGAAAGTAATAATAAGTAGTAACAATAATAATCATATGACACTAATAAGTAACAAAGAAAACCGTTTCATCGTTGCGCTGCTAAAAGTGACTTTAAATATTTGCGGAAGGTAAAGATGTTATATTTTTTTACCTCTGAATTTAATGAATTGTACAATTTAACAGCGTTATATGTAAAAGATTTCTGAAACATTGCAGTAGAGTGATGCGGCATGGTGAAATTGTCGATGTGACGAATATTTAGATCGTGCGTCTGGTTACGAGTAATTAGTTTGTCTTTAAGATAGGCAGGAGAAGACGTGACACAAATTCTATGTATAAAAACTAAGAAATGCAATTTCCATGTACTGTTCATCTTTAGCCAATTTATCTCGGAGAATTTTTCGCTAATGTGATCGAACTTTTTTAAATCAAATATTAGTCGACAAGAAGTATTTTGAACTTTCTGTATGCGTTTTTTGTTAACTGTATCCAAAAATGGATAGTACATAGTGTCACAGTAGTAAAAGATTGGTAAAATAATCGTTTCGCACAGCTTTTTCCTTGTTTTAAAATTCAGAAGCTGCTTGCTGGCACATAGTAACTTTAGACACATATAAAATTTCTCAACTAAGTTACTCACATGTGCGTTAAAACTTAATTTATTATGAAATATAACGCCAACGTTTTTCGCCTCTTCTACAAATGGAATTATCATGTTATCAACTGCTATTTCTATATGATTAATTACATAATTATAGCGAAATCTAGAAGAGAATACCATAGCAGAACACTTTTCTATGTTTAATTTCAAATTGTGATTGGTGCCATAAACGTTTAGGGAATTGAGATCACTATTTATATGTCTTTAAGCTGCGGGTAGATTGTCTACGTTAAAACTATACTTAAGTTGTACATCGTCTGCGTAAGATTGGATTTTCATATATTTAAAGTTGTCGCCAAGATCCATTGTATATAATATGAACAGAAGTGGTCCTAGAACCGAACCTTGTGGAATACCAGAAACCACGGGTTTTTGACTCTGATGTTCCAGACTCGGTTTTAACCCTCTGGAAACGACCAATTAAAAAACTTTTAAAAACCTGACACATACATTATTAAAACCATAAAATTGTTACTTTGCGCATAATAATGAATGATCGACCGAATCAAACGCTTTTGAATAATCAAGGAAAACTAAAATGTCAGCAAGTTTATCCAAATCCCGTAGAATATTGTCCGATATATTGGTAAGTGCTGTACAAGTGCTGTGTCCTGCTCTAAAACCTGATTGATATTCTGGGAATAACTTTTTCTTTGAGTAAGTATGTTTCTGTTTAAAAATAAACTGCTTTATCCAATGTTTTACTAAATATTGCCCATAAACTAATCGGTCGAAGATCTTTGATTTCCGCTGGGTAACTTATCTTTGGTATTGGGCATACTATTGTTTCTTTCCACATTGAGGGGAAAAAACCTTCAACAAGGCAGACATTTATTAAAGTGTTAAATATGGTATAATTAACGGACAACACAGCTTTACCATTTGCAACGAAACTTCGTCAATACCAGAGAAATTCGACTGAAAGCCATTAATTATTTTCGCAGTTACTTCAGAAGCAACATGTTCGAAAGAGAAATTTAAAGTATTATTATATTTATTAGTTTTATAAAAAGTTATAGTATTTAATGGCACTCCTTTATTATTATAAACGGATAGGAAATAGTCATTAATTAAATCAGGTTCATTTAAATTATCAGGTACATTTTTGTGGTTCCTTTTTGTAATTACATTTAAGTTTTTCAATCATTTCCAGAAAACTTTTGAACCTTGTTGTTCTGAGTATTGAATAAAAGCCAGTTTTTCTCTACGTATTGAGACGGTTGTATAGTTGCGCAACTCTTTATAATTGTCCCAATTTTTAGCACTTGCATTTTGTTTATATTTCGTTAGGACCCTATTAGGTATTACGTGTTGGTTGTGTAACTAATTGACTTAAACCATATTTATTTAAAATACTGATGAGTTGGCTGGTGTTACCATCATTTAGAGTTAGAAAGTATACATTAAACTCAGAATTTGAAGAACAATCAAATCATGTAAAAAAATGTGGCTTTCCATTTAAAATAAGAAAGTTGATACCGAATTTTATCACACCCTGTATAGCTGGAGAACTGAAAATATTTTAGGTAGAGCGGGCATGATAGATTATGGCTGCATACCAAGTTTCAAGTTTTTAATCCAACTGTAAGTTGAAAAACTTCGTACGAACATCCTACGTGAATCGCCCTGTATGTTTAATGTACATTGGCAAATTCTACAATGTATGTTGATCTATATATCTATCCATCTATACTAATGGCAAAATACACAGTGAAAGACGAAGCAGAGTAAGACGAGATCTCCAAAATATTGCCAATGAAGTAAGCAAAGAGGACCAAACGATCAGCAAAGGGGCTGCTGCCCTCCTTGCCTTGCCACTCTACTATATATTTTTCTCTATTTACTCTAATATTATTAATATTGAGTAATTCACATTGGATGTGCTATTTTCTATGTCACATATAATAAACTGAAAGTCTCACTGAACGACATATTGCGAAAGTACGAGCGACACTAATGGTACTGTGGCGTCTTGATATCTTACAAAATAACAAAAAAAAAGCTATAGCTCTTACTTTAATAATGCTTGATGGACAAAGAAACGAAACATTACCCTCTATATTATTAAGTCATTAAGGAAGCATTTCATTTTCTACCAAATTAACATCATCATACATATTTATGAAATGCTACAATTTGTTTTAAATTCATTAAATCTGGAATATTATGTCAGTGGAGATGGATTTAATGATAGAAGCATTAATTTGACTGTACAGTAATTTCTATAAACGGTTATTAATTATTCTGTCTAAGGCTAGTACACGCAAAAATAAAATTATGTGCCTTACACAGTTATAATTTTGTATTATTAATGTCTATTATGTTTGGAAATCTGCAATTAGATGCGCAAGAGTAACAAATACTTGAGCGGTTATAATTAAAGTAAATAACAGGACAACATTGAAGGCGCGTAGATGCGTCTTTACTATGTACATACTTCGATATGCGATGTAAAGTAACGTTAGACGTGGTTAGTACTTGGCTGGGTGACCGATTCAAGTGTTATAGTATATTCCCCAAAAGGAAGCCAGAAAAATGGCAAAATTCGTCAAAACATTAATTATTTCCCATAAACGTGTCAAACTATTATAAAAAAGTCACTAATACATTCAAACTAACAAAAAACCACAATTTTCTCAGAATAATTCTAGAAAAATTCACATATAATTCAAAAATAATCTATCTTAATCAAAAACACAGCTCAAACATTCATATCAGTCATTTTGTAGCCAAAAAGTCATAAATAACAACCACCAAAAGTACAGCCCCTTCGCTAACCCGATCTAAATCATATTGACTTTCCACAGCTCGAACCACAACTTTATATTTCAATTCTATAAAATGTTATAAGACTTTTTCACTTAATTTTAAAGTTCCATTCAAGTTTTCATTCGTAGTTCAAAATGCCCTTCGTTTATTTTCCCAAAACGCCAGCTAGTCATTTATTCAACTTTCTATCCATTTCACATGTTCTCGTCGACAACAAATTTAACTCCCATTTCATATGTTCCGCTAACTCTAACAAATTTCAAAGCCACTTTTCATAATCCCCTGTATAATGCTTAACTTCAGTCAAACGAACTTATAAAATATTCTTCCGAATTTCACCGTTCATTCGCTTTCGCATTCAAATTATCCACACACAGTCCGTCCTCTTTCAAATTGCTCAAATAAAGTACCATTACTCTTGTCCCTATCAATATCGAAACTCATTTCCTAAGTCATAGGATATGTATCACATCAAATTGAATCCACGTCATTCCCTTCAACGAGCGCGTGTCGGCACACTTTCATTTCATTTCAACTTTCCAACACATGGACCTTCGGGGCCACTTTACGGGGTCATTCCAATTTTCACTCAAGATTTTCGCTAGTAACTCCGAAACCCGAAGTGATTCAAAATTCATTCATATATCAAAAAAATTCCCTCTTTCCAGGCCGATACGGCGATATAATTTTCATTTCCGAATTTCAAGCTTTTTACTTTTCTGAGGCAATATTGCGAAATGTTGTGCAATATTGCGTAATCGATGAGTCATCCTCGTCCACACGAAATGTGCGGGGACGCAAACAGTGTTTTCCCCAGCGAGTTCGGGCTAAGGTCAGTTTCTTCAGTGTAACTCGCGACAATTCGATCCGGTGCCCGTGGTACTTCCAAGGCCTAAACCTTCCAAAAAAGAGTATTAATTTTAAGTGAATTTTTCAAACCTCATAAAACAAAACCATCGCGTTAATACATTTATATTTTAAACAAAACGGAATTTCAGAGTCGAAAGTAACTTTTTAATTAGTGTAGAATAAATATTTTAATTTAAATCGTTACTCAAACTGTGTTCAGTGTTTTTAAATAAACTTCGTTCGTGTAAACTAAGTGTTTAATTTCAAAAAGCACATACAGGGTGAAGTTGTGGACCCTGCCAAAAACAATAACTTTAATGAAAGTGCTAAATAGACAATTCCGAATGAAGCAACGTACTCCAGGGATAAGCAGGGTGTAGCATTTGACCCAACGTTTTACGTGTGACCCACCCACTCTTCTCAATTTACAAAATTAAGTGCACGCAGGCTTCCAGTGTCTCTCTCAAGCTCTAAGGCTCCAACCTCAGATGAAAGTTTTTATTTTTTTATAAAACGAGAGTCTTCTGCGTGTTCACAAGAAATACCATGTCCTCGCGTCACATATCTTCCAGCGGCTTGTATATCAGTGTATGCACGGAAACTATGCAACCTTAAGCGAGGGTTGTGTAGATGATATACCATCCTTCGGAGGGGATGTAAAACTGTCGGTCCCTTATCTATTAAATGTTAGGCAAGTAAAAGGTCCCTACTCTTCTTCAGGGAAGAGGTTCGGCAAGATTCCTGGTTGGGGGTAGCTCGTCTATAGGCGTCGGTGATAGGCCTCAGTAGCGAAAATAGACCGACATTAAAATAAATGTTAAGAAAACATTGAATGCACAGGGAAATATGAAGTATGAATTATCTCAAGGTAGAATGCGTTGGCTAATATTTTTTCAATTTGTTAGAATAACATTCTCAGCTTAAAGATGAAAATGAAGAAAATGGACCAATTTTACTGATACAGTAATAAGAAACAGATAGCTACTGCATTTATTCCACTCTATTTGACTGATGTAACCCTACTCACCTATACCCTTCTAAATTAATCATCTTTCTTCAAGAGTTTGGGCGGGATCTTTGTTTGAGGTTTCTCTTCTCTAGATATCAATAATTTGTTGTATATGTCTTTGTTCGTAACCATTTTTCTGTAGTGTTTGTTGCATATTCTTGAGATATTTGGGTTTGTCTTCTACGTCACATATTGTGTTAGTTTTGTGGAACAAAGTTCATATAAACGATATGTTCTGTTGTAGATGACGGATTGATGTAGAATGCGGGTAACGATCGGTGTATGTTATCTTTCTGTGGAAGCTGTGGGCAAGCTTACCGTTGTTTAAATATTTCACCAATACATCTGGAGATGTTAAAACTTTCTCTTGCTCAGTCTCCATCTTAAACTTGATATTTGTATGTTGATTATTTAAATGATGGAGAAAACAGATAACATTTTGGATTTCTTCTCACTGCAACCAATAACTTTTTCTTCGAATTCTTCTGTGAATATGTCGGCCACTGATCAGTCTCCTTTCTGTACTGTATAAGCTCCTGACAAAGATAATCGCCAACCGTCTCACCAACAAGCTCGAATTCTACCAACCCACAGAGCAAGCTGAGTTCAGAAAGGGGTACAGCACGATCGACCACATCCAGGTTGTGCGTACTTTTATCGAAACATACACTGAGTATAATGTACCACTACACTTGGTATTCGTCGATTATCAGAAGGTTTTCGACACGTTGAAAATCTGGGCAGTGTTACTTGCAATGGACGCGGCGAGGATCGACTCAAGATACTCCAATCTCATTAAAGACATCTATGAACACGCCACTCTCCACGTCAAAGTCGAGGAAGATTTAATCATCGGGAGAATCCCCATCAAGAGAGGAGTCAGACAAGGCGACACTATCTCGCCGATGCTCTTCACCCTGGCTATGCAGGATGCTTCTAAAAACCTGACGTGGGAGCGAAAAGGTATCAACATCGACGGAAAATCCTTGAGTCACCTACGCTTTGCTGATGACATCGTTCTGATAAGCAATGATGCTGACGAACTTGGAATTATGCTGCGAGAACTGAAAGAAGCTTCGGAGGCCGTGGGCCTGAGGATGAACCTCCTGAAGACCAAGATTATGAGCCCAGATAATATTCAAATCGCAGTCGACAACCACACGCTTGAAGTGGTTGAAGAATACGTGTACCTCGGGCACAATATCAAGCTCGATAAGGACAACCAGACCGCAGAAATTATCAGGCGAGTTGGCCTGACGTGGGCAACATTTGGAAAACTTGGTCACATCCTTAGGAAACCGGCCATTCCCATTAACCTGAAGCGTAAAGTCTTTGCACGCTTGCATAGTATCGGTTATGACCTACGACCTTGAGACTGCATGCCTTACAATAAACAGAGCAAATCTTCTTCGGGTTTGCCAACGATCAATGGAACGTGCAATGCTGGGGATCAGCTTGAGGGACCGAGTTAGAAACGAGGTCATTAGGAACAACACTCGAGTCTCTGACGTCATAGAGGGCTTCGCTAGAATTAAATGGCGCTGAATGGGGCACCTTGCCAGAGATAATATAAAGTGGACGAAGGCGATAATGCAGTGGCGACTCAGAGAAACTAGACGAAGTGACCGACGCCCCCACACAAGATGGAGAGACGATATCCAAAGGCAAGCCGGCAGAAATTGGATATTGAGTGGTCAAGATAGATGCCGTTGTAAAAGTATGGAGGAGGCCTATGTCCAGGAGTGGACGAGAATGGGCTAAAGAAGAAGAAGAAGATATATATATATATTAAGACGTTTGGAAATGGCTTATATAAATTGTTTCTGATTAAATTGTTTAAGTGAAGTAATTTGAATTTAAAATGCTTGAAAATGAAGTTATTGACCCCTTTTGGGTATGCAATTTACTATTATTTAAATATCGACTGAAGTTGGGCGCCACCTGGTTACAGGAACTAAAATGAAACATAAGACTCCGTTTCTCAGAAGTAGATTCCGTTTGACAACTAATTTTTTTACTTTAAAAACATAAACTCACAAGTTTCTATACAATTTCTTTTAATGATTACCAGATGGTGTTTTAAAAATACAGGTTTATTACAATATATCGAGTTTGACAGTGCAGATTTTATCGATTTGTTGATTGAACATGAACATAGACAATAATAATAAAACACAGTTATTGTTTGTTATTTTTATGAACACTTTTTGCACAGTACCTTTTAAACTTTCGAAGAATCGTGGTCTCCTGTTGGTTGAATGATGTTCTAGTTGACTGGTTGAAGTTACTGGTGAAATTCGTTGACACTTTAATTTATTGGTCGATGCACTTTTGGATTTTAACTTTTGTTTTAGACGTTACACACTTTACGGTAAGTTGAAATTTTTACATTTAACAATTATTAGTGAATTTAGGATGATATAATTAAATATTTTTCTTAAAAAGACTCAAAATGTCACTGTGAGTCGATTTTTAACCTCTTTTCGGTGACACCTGTCACGATTTGACGTTTTGCTGGCTCTATTTTGTTTTAAAATTTCTAAGGTTATGTTTTAATTGTTGCGAGAAAATTTTTTAGCATGTTACTTGGGCAACCGACTTATTTCGACCCTTTTGGTAAATTTGTCATGGAAACCTAGTTTTATGACAGATTTAGCCTCCTAGATTTCTGAAATCTGAAATTGGATTTTCTTTATATGCAAAATTTTTAACTTTTGAAATAAATACTTGAAACTTTCTTAATGTATTATTCATCAGCGTTTCTTACCGATTCTTTTGCTGTATTGCTTTTCTCTCTAGGTTATGTATTTTGAAAGATTGAAATTTTGAGTCTTATTTTCCTATTACATTGATTTTAACAATAAATAAGTACATAACACTAGTGAAAAATGAACCTTATATCCTATTACATCTATTTCTATAGTTTTTAGGGCTATATAATGGTTTTTCCTTAAAATTAACATATTTTTAACATTTCAGGTCGTGACCCTGGGATAACTTGGACCTATCTATGCCCCACTATACACTTAGTGTCCCCAAATTGTGTCTTCACATACCTTAGACTGTCTATATTTGGCATAGTACACATTTTGCGTTGAAAAGTTTATATGGTTTTGACCATGTTAAAAAGTTCACGACACGAGGTGCTCTACCCACAAATTTGATTTTGGAGCCCTATTCGAACTAACAGTTCTAGTTCTGCTGCTGCTGTCATTTACACTAGGTAATTGTCCAACTAGTTTATGACGAAAAGTTTGTTTTTATTCCCTGTAATTAAAATTATTTACATAATTTACATTTTCCATAGTCCTGTCACATATATTTATCTGAATAATTTTCTTATTTTAGTATGTTACTCATGCATTTTGTGCTTTATTTACACATTAAGGTCCATATTTGCTTATGCAATGGTCAAATCTTGTTGACATACAAAATTATTTGGATTATTTTTTAACATATGTGAAATTTTCAGATCTGCCGTTATGTCGAAACCTGACTACGGAGTTCCAGCTTCCTGTAGCTGTTTTCCAGTATCGTTTTGGACTCTAAAGCACTATGGTAGCTAACCAATGGAGAATATTATCTTTTCAGCGTCTTTAGTTTGATTTGGGACATTTTCTGGGTTATTTTACCTCAGGTATTTATGTTTTTAACTTATAACTAGCACAGAACTTAATTCTAATATAACAAATTTCCTATATTTAACGAGTATTAATGAATGAAATGAAACTTAAAAGATAAATATGTGGTTTTATGTTTTTGTAAGCAATATTTACATGATAGCGTTAGCTATTAAAGTAGAATCGAGACTTCTCGTAGTGAAAATGTTTATTTTTATTAATTTTAGACTTTATTTGTCTACTCTGTTTTTATGTGAGTATGGGTGCTCATGACAATATATATATATTGCTTCATGCTTCTACTCGTAGAAGTCTTCATTCCACAGAAATATATTGCTGATAATGAGCTTAAATCGACTAAATCCGAAATGTTTCCTCTTAGCCCTTTGGGTACAACTGTTTTTGCATCGAAGCTCACCATGATGTTACCGTTCGATATAGTCAAACACTCTAGAGTTTGCATGAATCTAGAGTTCTTGACGTATTTGCTTGTCTTGTTTATATAGAGATGTGTGTAACCAATTAATATAGGCGAATATAGACTTTACACTTTCGATGTGCATCGTGGATGATTTATTGCGGCGAGTATGATTTTGTCTAAAGTAGAGTGACATCTAGTTTGTTTACTGATCAGTTTGGATGACCACTTTAGATGAAATGCAGATGAAAATAATCTTTACACATTTCACTACTGATGAATAATCCGCGATGCACATCGAAAGCGTAAAGTCTATAATCGCGTTAAATAGGTGGTCCATACGAGCTGACTTGTCCTAATAGAAAGCTTTAAAGCAAGTAGTAGTTTTTAATAGTCCCATGAGTATAATTTTGTACGTATGGTAGCGATTCACTACTACTAAAGACGGGAATGAACTCTAATTTCCTAAACACAGAACTAGAACTTTTAAGCATGCACCACCTTGTGTACCTACATAATAAATTACCAGCTGAAAAGAATATTGCAATGTACGATATATGTAAAAGAATGGCAAATTACTTTTTACTGAAGAGGCTTTTATTCTGCTGGTGAATTTTTAAATAACTAGTTTGTTGTATTTTTATTCTTAACAGGCATATATTTTCTTTCCTTTTGTACTATACTGGATTGTGTTCTTGTTATATTATATAATTTTTTTGACATATAAAATGTACAATTATGCTGTTATCATATTAAAAATTTAAAGAAGATTATAAATGTATGCAAGTATATACAAATAGATTCAAAGACAAGTAGAATAAAATACAAAAGTGTTGAGGAAACACATGGCTCTTTAAAAATAAATAAATAAAATAAAATGTTGCTATGCTACGAGAATGAATAACCAAATACGTTCTGTTAATAATTTAGCAGAATATAGTTTATCATGAAACTGAGATCTTTATTCGATTTATATTATTTCGCAAATTCTGTCAAGGATACCAACTAACTGAAAGATGTATGCAAGTATATCATGAATGATTCTATAAAATAGTAAAATTTAATTATTCAATGCTAACTGAAAGTTACAGCTAATGCAAAATTTAATGACTCTTAGGTTTCTGTACATTTATTGAGATGCTGATGATGCTAAGTGCCCATTATTTTGGAGTGAAGATAGATTTTCAGAGAAAATTTTACATGGAGCGACGCGACATAAAAAAATTAGTTTGTTTTGGTGCAACAACTAAGAATACCGTGAGTTTTCTGCTTCGAATAGGTGGAGAAATTCTTTTTTTTTTCGGAAAAGGGGTAAATTGGTCATTTTTAAGGGTGGTTTTCAGCTTTAATTTTTTTGGACCCTTTAAAATGGTAGTTAAGAAACAATAATGGTACCCTTTTATTGTAGATGTTCAAGGAGCCTTCAGTTAAAATTTTGTGAAAATCGGATCACCGCCTCCCACGATATGTAATATATACTGAAAAAACGTAAAAAAACGAATTACGACTAACTTGGCCAAAATTAAACCGAATCTGATTAAATTTTAGACAAAAGTAACCTATATAACCAAGTAATAGCCTGCCAAATTTTAGCAAAAAATATGCAACAGTTTGGCTGAATTTCCATTTTTAGTTCAAATTTCACAAAATTTTCTAAACTTTCCCCAATTTGCCCAAATGGTCGGACGAAATTTTTTTTTCGCCAAAATGAAGTTTTTTTTATATATTTTGACGTGATGTAACTAAAAAATAACTTTTTTTTAATTTAGCCGATTTTTTTCGTCATTTTTGGTATATACATATATTCATGTTTTCTTCTTCTAGTAATTGTATTAGATGCGCTATTGCAAGAAGTGTTTACTTCCGAATCGGTAACTGAAGTTTGGAATATTTCTTCACCCTCGTCATCGCTAAAGTCGTATATATCTAAGATATTCTCTGAAGTACAAACATCTTCTTCATAATTATCATCTTCTTCGAATTATTCAGTATCATAAATATTAGGACTAATTCTACAAAAAAGTCCTCATTTAACCGTTTCTCTATCTCTGATAATAACAGACATAGCAATGCATGCGCCCGCAATTTGGGACACAGTGTATACCAAAAATGACAAAAAACAACTAAATTAAAAAAAAGATATTTTTTAGTTACATCACGTGAAAGAAAGAAGAGAAAGAAAACCATTATTTGTAAAAAAAAAATTCGTTCGACCATTTGGGCAAATTGGGGAAAGTTTTGAAAATTTTGTGGAATTTGGACTAAAAATGGAATTGCGGTCAAACTGTGGGATATTATTTGGTAAAATTGTGCAGGCTATTTCTTCCTATCCCCCCTTCTTCCTTTCTGTTTGTATTCTTTTTGTCGCGTTTGTATTTTCTTGGTTTCTTTTTGTACATTTTTGTCTCTAAATTCGTTTTCTTATCATCAATTTTTCACAAAATCAAAACCTTGTGGTATCGAAAATTTTTAAAGTTAAAGTTTAGATCTCATAGATCTCGCAGAAGACTCCTCGTTTGGGTTGAGGCGCCTGCGCCAGCTGCAAAATTTTAAAAAGTGCCCCAGTTTTGAAAGTGTATTTTTAGTTGTCTTTTTGTAATTAGACATGTAAGAATTTTATTACCTTCTTTTATCTACTTTTGCAGAAGGTGTTTAGGTAAGTTTTATCAATTTTTGTTTAACCGAACCAGGCCTATTCCGCCCGATCCTGCAATCCGCTACAGCGATTAGCGCGGTGGTTGCACGATCGGTCCTGGGAGGGGTTCTGGGGAGGTACTGTTGTACTTTTAATTTATAATAAAGCCTTGTTGATTGATTGATTGATTGATTGAACATCTACAATAAAAGAGTTCTCGTTTCTTAACTAGCATTTTAAAGCGTCCAAAATAAATTAAAGCTAAAAAACCACCCTTAGAAATGACCAATTTATCCCTTTTCCGAAAAAAAAAGAGTTCCCCCACCTACTCGAACCAGAAAACTCAGGATATTCTTAATTTCACCAAAGCAAAGTTATTTTTCTATGTCGCGTTGCCCCATATAGGAACTTGAGTAGGCGATCGACAAGTAAACTTACGGTTCAAAGAGGAATACGAACCACCCATTGAGGATAGTTTAAAAAAAATTATTTGCGCTGTTTGCGACTATATGTACAACTGGTGGACTACCATTTTTGATATTGCTCATTTCGATTCAGTTATTACTATTACAGTACCTGAAATACTATGCCAGAAATAACTGGAACCTACTTGAAATATCTGATATTTCAGCAACATCAAATTCTACTGGCATTTTTCCTTTTTATAAAACAAATTAAAACTGGCAATAGATTAGGTAAAAGGAACGAATGGGAAATAAAATATTAAGCCATATGTTCTACTTAAATCTCTATAAATCTATTTTTAATAACAAGTTATAGTTAATATTCAACATTTTACGGTCGGTTTCTTTCGTAATATTAGTTTTGGACGTTTTTTATTTCAGTTAAGCCCATTGACAGACTTTCCATTTCCCATTTCATTTAATAAAGATGAGAGGGTTTATTTATAACAAAATAGCATTTTGCATTTTAATCAACCAGATTATAGACATTACTGCTCGCGCAGCTGTTTCAATGTTTGTAAAACTAACAGCTAAATGGCTTTTTAATTGAAATAGAATATACGATTTGGCCCTATAGTTATTAACCCTACGGTCGTAATAAAGGAAACAATAAATGTCAACGGAGTTAGAGATAGCCCAACCCTTCTACCTGTTGTTTGTGCGTTATTCCAAAACATTTAGAACTAAATTTAAAACAGCTTTATCTGAATTTCCTTCTCTCACATGAATTGCGTGAGTTAAATATATTTAATGAATTAATGTCTTTGCTAAAAATAGTAATCAGATTAAAATTAATAAAAAATATTATTGTATGTGTATGATGTATATATTGTGCCAGTCCAAATTAAGTTAAGGCTAGTTTTAATTAGTTAATACTCGGTACGGATAGAACAGTTTTAACGGGGGCGAGCGTGGGTGCGTCTTTACTATGTACATACTTCGATATGCGATGTAAAGCAACGTAAGGCGCGGTTAGTACTTGGAATGGGTGACCGTTCCAACGAAGACCGCGTCCTCGCCTCACACATCTTCCAGCGGCTTGTATATCAGTGTATGCGCGGAAGCTATACAACCTTAGGCGAGGGTTGTATAGGGGATATACCATCCTTCGGAGGGGATGTAAAGCCGTCGGTCCCTTGTCTATTAAATGTTAGGCAAGTAAAAGATCCCTACTCTTCTTAAGGGAAGAGGTTCGGCAAAAATTCCTGGTTGGGGGTAGCTCGTCTACAGGCGTCGGTGTTAGGCCTCAGTAGCGGAAATAGGCCGACGTTAAATAAATGTAAAAAAAAAAAACAGTTTTAACTGTCCAGGCTTTTGTTAAAACTAATTTTAACTTTAGTGTAAGTGGTCAGTGATTATGTTGTAATTTTAACTGCTGGATTTCAAATTATAGCTTCATGACGAATGTGTATTAGTGTGGCAGGAACATGGATATTAACTGTCCCTTAACCGCTTTAATCTCCTATACCAAAAAACGAAAAAATGAAATATAAAATTAGCAGAAGATATTGATGAAATAAATAATATAGAATTAGAATAAGATTTGCAATTTTTTATGTTCTCTATCATCCTACAAAGCCCCATTCTAAATTAAAAGTGCGCAGAAATTCGTCAAAAACAAATAAATTTAACAAAAACAATTTAGGTAGTTAAAAAAAATGTTTTTTGTTTGACTCGTCCTATATCATGTATAGAATATAATGGAGTAAAGTAGAGTAGAGTAGAGTAGAGTAGAGTAGAGTATGGTACGGTATGGTATGGTAGGGTAGGGTAGAGCAAAGCAGAGCAGAGCAAAGTGGAATAGAGTAAAGTAGAGTAGAGTAGAGTAAAATAGAATAGAGATTTATTTACCAAAGTATAAATTTCATACATACATATATATATATATATATATATATATAAACATAAAATTTATTGAGGTTGCCGTTGTTAATTGAACCAGTATGATTGACAACATTAAGGCCACGGGTAAAGTTATTACGGTATACGTTATTACGATTACGAACAATGGCATTGTTCAAGTTTCAAGAAATGTTGGTGAAGACAACATAAACCAGGCTGATGGCAACATAAATGGTGGTAACGTCACAGAAAATAGAATAATTTATAAATCTTTACCTTATGTAGAAAATTTGACCTCTAGATTAATGAACCTTTTTAAAAACTCTAATATTAAAATAGCTAATAAACATCTAAAAACTGTTTCACAATTACATAGTATCATCAAGGCTCCCTTAAGGAATAAAGAAAAATCTAATATCGTTTATCGTATCGAATGATTCAATTGTAGTCAAGCGTACATTGGGCAGTCGTCAAGAGCACTTCAAGGTAGAACAACGTCTCACAAAAGTGATTGCAATAGAATGGTAAAATCTTGCGCCCTAGCAGAACATGTCATTACAATTGGTCACAAAATGGATTATGAAAATGTAAAAGTTTTGGCAGTAGAGAACAACTATCAAAAAAGGATTTTCCTTGAAATGGTTCATATTAACAATGAAGTTAACAGCTTAAACAAAAAATCAGACATCAACAATTTAAGTAAAATTTACACCTACATTTTAAAATTAGAACATGACAATTATAGAATTTTTCAAAATAACCGCGAAAATTAAGTTGGCAACACAGTTGGTATCATCAATATCACTAAGTATTCCCATTTCTATGAAATTTAAAATGAGTTTTTACTTGTAATAAAAAACATTTCCTCTTATCTCTGGGCTTCAGCATAGTTTCAACTGAGTCCATTTTGTTAATTATTTTAAATGAAATTTTAATCAGATTTTATTAATATGTGTAACTAAACTTAAGTTAAATGTTTTATTTATAACAGTAGGAGTGTAGCTATGTGTGTGGGATCGACCACTAGTTACGTTTTAAGAAATTTTCCTGCCATGTGTTTCGACGCAGGTTTTTTATCAAATTAACCTCAAGTTAGTAAGTAGAAAAATAAATTGTTTTAACTGATTTTGTTTACTGACAACTTTTGTATTTTTGTAGATGTCTTGAGAAAGCTAATAAACATTAGCGAAAGCTTGACAATAACAAAGAGTTTTCTTTTTGTACTGGCCAAAATACCTTATCACTGACTGCAACCTCAATAAATTTTATGTTTGTACCTTAACTAGTCAGTCAAGACTACCTTTCTAATATATATATATATATATATATATATATATATATACGTAAACACATGTACCGGGTGTAACAGGATAAACACCACAGAAATTAGACAACCCCCAATTCTAGAAGCCAGGGCTTGTGCGTACCACATTGAAAAAACGCGGACATACAACCATTTCCTCCGACAGTGCCAGTTCCGGAGCCAGGATTCGAACCCGGTGGTGCGATGTCCTTGTGTGATTAATCGCGATTGCCACCTCGCGCCTTAACCCACTCGGCTATCGACCAAACCAGATCATGGTATACCCCCCTATTCTCCTTTAGTTTTGAAGATAATTGGTTGAAACTTAGAGGATACACTACATGCATAATAAGCGGCACTTTTTGACATACAATTGATATTTTTTTCACTTCCGGGTTCGCCGAAAGTGACAGTAACTTTCGATTTTTATTATTGCATTTTTGAATTCTGCATAATTTTCTGAATCGAACGATGTCAAATAAGTGACATTTCAAACATCATTTTTTTTTACAATGTAATTTTTAGTACTCCATTGAAGTGTGCCATGACGGTTTCGATTTATTCTAAATGACCCGTATAATGTTACAAAAATCTGAATCCCGTTAAAAACACGAAATTACATGATTTATAAGCAAATAAAATTCACCAAAATTGTTTTTGGGGCAAAACTCAATTTTTTCAAATTAACTATATCGGTACCGTGGTACCATTTATTAGTATTATTAATAAGGAATTTATTCATATGTCGTATTAAAATGTGCGATAAATACAAACAAATTTACAGCTAAAAGAAAATACAATTTTGTTTTAATTAAATGTTAAGCAGTAACTAAGGTGGCTTTCAAAATAAAGAAATATTTAGCTTGTCAAACATTTGTTGGTTTAACGATGTTTTTATTGTGACTTTAAAAATTGTTTAAAATTCTTGTTGATTGTATTCAAAATGCCGCAAATTTATACAAGAGATTAACATGTCCACTTTTTCATCTCTTGTATAAATTTGCGGCATTTTGAACATAATTAACAAGGATTTTTGACAATTTTTAAAGACAATAAAAACACCGTTAAACCAACAAATGTTTGACAAGCTAAATATTTCATTGTTTTCAAAGCTACCTTAGTTACTTCATAACATTTAATTAGAACAAAATTGTATTTCATTATTTTCTTTTAGCTGTAATTTTGTTTGTATTTATCGAACATTTTAATACGACATATGAATAAATTCCTTGATAATAGTACTAATAAATGGTAGCACGGTACCGATATGGTTCCATTTGAAAAAAATGAGTTTTACTCCAAAAACAATTTTGGTGAATTTGATTTGCTCATAAATCACGCAATTTAGTGTTTTTAACGGGATTTCAATTTTTGTAGCATTACACGGGTTATTTAGAATAAATCGGAACCGTCATGGCACACTTGAATGGAAAACTGAAAATTATATTACAAAAAAAATTGTTGTTGAAATGTCACTTATTCGGCATCGTTGAATTTAGAAAATTATGCAGAATTCAAAAATGCAATAATATACAGGGTTCCATTTAAAAATCGAAAATTAGTGTCACTTCCAGCGAAACGGGAAGTGAATCAATTGTATGTCAAAAAGTGCCGCTTATTATGTATGTAGTATATCCTAAATTTCAATCAACTACCTTCAAAATTAAGGAAGAAAAGGTGGTATACCATGATCCTGTTGCACCCGGTATATACAAAAAAATACATGGTATCGTCAAATCACAAATGTAAAAATGAAATAGATTATAAAAATAAAACAGTCAGTTTTTCGTTTGCGCATTCAATAAAATAAATAACCAAAATAATTTAAATTATTAGTGTATCCAAGTTTCAAATGTTACTTACTGAGTAATTTAAATATTTATTTATTGAATAAGGTTCTATCACACAGATATAGTCAAACAATTTGGTTTTAAATTGTTTATAGGTTTCAATTTCTTCTATATTTAAAGGTAAGTTATTATAAAATTTTATTGCTAATGTAGGGTTTTTTCAGTAAACGTTAGTCTGTGTTTTGTAAATCTAAAGATGGTATCTCTATGTCTTGTGTTAAAGGTATGTCCAAACTTATTGATTCTGGTTTTCCTAAGATAAATAGTATATTCAAAAATATACAGCCCAGTCGCTGCAAGGTATCCATTTTTTCTAAACAAATATCCACAGCTATCGGTACATTTTAAGTGAAAAATTACTCTTAAAATTTTCTTTTACCATATAAAAACTCTCGACAAACCCGACCTGCCACCCCATACTAAATTAGCACATTTAATGCGTGAATACACTAAACCATAATAAGTCGTTTTAAGGGAAATATAGTTAAGACATTTAGCTAATACTCTTATGGCATAGCATGATTTGCTAAGAATTGAGCATAAAGAATCAATATGCGTATTGTAATTTAGATTTTCATCTAGGTGCATTCCCAATATCTTTGCGCTCTCAGTAAATAGAATTTCTTTATTATTCATTACGACGTGATTCATTTTAGGGGAAGATAGAATAGGTGAATTAAACAATATACACGTAGACTTTTCGAAATTGATCACTAATTCGTTTTTTGTAAGGTATAGATGAATATCTCTTATAACTTCTGAACATTTGTCTTCCACACTTTCACTTTTATTAATTGGGACGAGAATTGAACAATCATCTGCATAATTTACTAATAAATTTGGTTTCGGAATAGTTAATGATATGTCGTTGATATAAATAACAAACAGTATTGGCATTAATATACTACTATAATATGATATATTGGATGAATAAATGTGTTCTATTCTGTTTTGTTCTATTCTATTCCAGTCTATTCCATTCCATTCCATTCCATTCCATTCCATTAAATTCCATTCTATTCTGTTCTGTTCTGTTCTGTTCTGTTCTGTTCTGTTCTGTTCTGTTCTGTTCTATTCTATTCTATTCCATTTCATTCCACTCGATTCGATTCTATTCTACTCTACTCTATTATATTCTCAGATATTAAGAAATATCCATCTTTAATTAGAAAATAAATATTAGTTGAAGAGGTCAATGCTTTTTAACACCCTCTGTACATTTTGTTGAGTGGCTCTTAGGTTTCATATTTAATAATATAGTTACCCCGTTTCAGAGAATTTCTTGTTCTAAATTACAGAAAATCATTTAATCAAAGGAAGGGACTACCTGCGAAGGATCAATTTCCATCAATAATGCACGCGCTCGCTATTTATAGCTAAAAATGCAACGACCTATTGTAAAGGAAAATATAAAATAATTGCGTTTATTTAACTGACAGTATTCTAACCTGATTTGAATTATCTGAACGAGCCATTCACCCACTGGAAAAATGAATTAGACGGATTTATTTGCTTAACAAAAAATGAACTCGGACTGTTCAGGTATACTTCACTCAACTGATTGAACGTCTATTCATCAGCAAAAAGCCGAGTATTGTTCCATTCTATAGCCGCACATGACTAAAATTTAATTAACGTTCACTGAAAAACTTGTCTGACTCACTGTTCTATTTTTCCCTTTCCGTATCCAGTACAATAGTAAAAACGTTTTTTAGTGGAATTTCATCTATTTGTGCCTAGATATGCGTTAATGGCTAACAATGATCATGTCCAACGCTAAAATGCCTGTAAGGGACTTCTTCACAAAGGCAAGGTTGCGATCGATGAAAAAACACAGTGTATCAGGTGAAGCTTACTATAAGTAGCTATATATTTTACTGCCAGTTACAGATTAATAATGAAAAATAAATGAACGATAGGTATCTATAATTCTCAAATAAAATAATTAGAAGCATAATTTTGTGTTCAAATTGCATACATCATGTTCAAAGAGTTTAACACATTTATAACTCAGATTTCATTCAATTGGAACCAAGTTTTTCTCAATGAAAACATTTACATCGAGATTTACAATTGCTATTTCAATAAGAGTGTCTAATGAACAACAATTAATATCACATAAATTACATACATTATTAAAATTTTGGCACATAACATATACTGGTGACTTTAACAGGATATTTGATCTGGGTATATCACATCTAAAGGTTGGGTTATGCCTCGAGTTAATTCTACGTACATTAAACTTAATAATACCAAGAAAAGGGCAACAATCAATCTTATTATGTAGTAGCTTGTATAAAAATGTTAATGATATACAAGTACTTCTTAAATCCAAGTTGATGATATTCAATCTACTAGTTGTTGTAATTTATTCCTCTCTCAGGATAAGCGTCATCTGCTCCTCTCCAGGGAGCTGTGAGACCTTGACGTTGTTGGAGAGGCTTAAGTAATCGCCATGATCCTTTGGACTATGCTGACGGGGGTCTCGCAAGTGATCCCTGGCAGGGTCACCAAGCCGGAAAGGCCAAAGGGAAGCGTTGAAAAACTAAGGACAGCTCAACCTCAGGATCTACTCCAGACACGGAGTGCCTACGGGATTTACAATGATGGAAAGCAACGAAAGCCAAAATCAAAAAGACGAAAAAATTGAGTCGATGGAAAAGGCAACGGACATGGACGATGGAACAAAAATGTTGACAGAACAGGAGATATTTGCAAGGAGAAGCTCCATACTGAGGAGCCCGCCTAGGAGCAGGAGCTCTTCGATGGGAAATATCTGGGGCGAAGATCAGGAGAGGAAGAGGAGACGAGTGGAGCCCCCTAAAGTTAAGGAAAAGGAGGAAGATATAAGGGACAAGGCTACCGCGGATATGATGGGGCTAATTACAAAACTGGAGGAAAACGCTGGTTAACACCAACACTAAGATGATGGAGATCAAGACGGGGATGAGGGAAATAAGGATGGCTGAGTATGTCGGCTGAACGTGCAAAAAGTATGTCGAGATGATGCAAGGCTAAGACAAGAGATGAGAGTCTTAGAGGAAAGGAGAGAATTCTCTACACAGACGGAAGATCCCTGGCACCGTACAGGTAAAGAGAAGGAAGAGGAAGTAAAGATAGCGCGGATTGAGAAAAAAATAGATGGGTGGTCGGGGGAGTACAATGACCTGATTGATACCATTAAAGAGGACTGGACGGAGAGAGCATTCCGAAAGACGAAATACGAGGAGGGTAATCTCAAATGTGGGGAGACGGACGAGGACTTAGCATTGGTAATCGATATGGGAAACATGGGAAAACGAGGATATATCTGAAATGGGCAGCCATATTAACAGAACTAGGGAAAAGGAAGTGCACCCTTGCCTCACAAGATGGGGTGGACAGGGCAACGCTAAGGAAGCTCTGAGAATATGCGTTTAGAGAAGTGGATGCACAAATTAAATTACTCGTCCCTATGGTAAGAAATGCTAAAAATAAGAGGGAGTCGCCTGTAGATACCGTAGGACAGGAAACCCGAGGAAGGAGATTAAGGGGAGAAAATGTGGGAATAAATATAAAGACAGGAAATAAATCCTATGCAGAACTGGTAAAGAAGGTTAAAGGAAGTGTAAATGTTGAGGAGATTAACGTAAAAGTGAAGAATATGAAGAAAACAGCAAAAG
The DNA here is from genome assembly GCA_963675555.1 of Leptura quadrifasciata. Lineage (NCBI taxonomy): Eukaryota > Metazoa > Arthropoda > Insecta > Coleoptera > Cerambycidae > Leptura > Leptura quadrifasciata. The sequence goes on along the minus strand of OY776675.1, from coordinate 138,451,008 downwards.
GGGATTTATTGGTTACAGTTGAGGGAGGTACAGATAAGTGTAAAGCTTTGAAAGAAGCTGTGAGGAAAACCTACAACAAGTTTGGGTCGAGGAAAAAAGGGGGAGTAAAACGATATTCATCAGGTATATTGACGCAGCAGCGACGGGAGATGAAATCACGGAGGCCATCGTAAAAATTGTGGCGAGTCCAGACCTCGGAGTAAAGGATATCGAAATATCCCCAATAAGGAAGACGTTGAATGGGAGTCAGACTGCAACAATGGAGGTCCCAAGAGAATTGCAGGGCTTCTTGGAAAGAGGGGAGGCGTAAGGATTGGATGGTTAAATTTCAGAGCCAGGGAAAGAGTTAATATCGTCAGGTGCTTTAAATGTTTGGGTACAGGGCAAGAACGTGCACGTGGGAAGGCAGAAGCGATGACTGCCTAAGTGTGGGGAAAAGAGACACATGGTAAAGGACTGTAAGAAACCTGACTACTGTGGGAATTGTAAAGCAGGGTGACGCAGAAGTGACTCTATGAAATGCCCAAAATACAAGGCCATGATATACAAAAGGGAAGAAAGAGGATGGAGACCTCAGCCATAAAATCGAGATGGATAAATGGATTCGAATAATGAGGAGAAGGGAAGAGGACAGATGAAATCTACCCTCGAACCCCTAATCGTTTTAACAGATGGGGGGTGTAAGGGAAAACGGGAAGTTTTACTAACGCCGATACACAATGAATGACCCGTGGCCTGATGGAAAGCGAAAGCAGTTCCAGGTTACGAGGAAACACTGATCCAGGAGGGGTTTTAGTCGGTAGGAGTCCGACACTACACGGTGCGGTAGACCCTAGCGCCGGGTATCCATGCAGGATTTCCCCTCTACCATAAAAAATGCGTCATCTGCTATGAAAGCCAACTAGGTATTGTAGAAATTTTATCTGAACCCGTCCACCACTATTTTGTGACGATTATAAAATGGATACCAAATCAGAGCTGCATACTCAAGCCTAGAGCGGACTTATGAGAAATGCAATACTTTCAAAGCATTAATATTGGTAAAGTTTTTACAATTTCTTACTATGAACCCATAAAATTTCATTGCCTCGAACACTTTTAAAGTTTTTTAAAGTTATATGCTCATTAAAATTAAACTTACGGTCAAGTAATACACCTAAATGCTTTGCTAGAATTACATCGAGATAATGCATCATTCTGGATATGATGTGCAAATTCGCATATTGTTTCCTTTCTTGAGAAGCTAGTAATCTTGCATTTGGAAATATTGAAGCCTAATTTATGGTCTAGACACGAAGACTGAACGTGATTCAGATCAGATTATAACTTCCTACAGTCATCATTACAAGTTGTAACTAAATATATTTTTAAGTCACCAGCGTAAAATAGTTTACAACAATCTATTACATCATTTAAATCAGTAATAAATAACAGAAGGAGAAGAGGGCCAAGGTTAGACCCTTGAGGGACACCTGAGTTAACAATCTAACAAGATGAACTAAAACCATTGTATTCAACATACTGTTGTCTTTTCCATAAGTAAGAGCTAAGAAATTCTATAGCGCTGGGTAAAAACCGCTAAGTTTGTAACCATTCATCTATTACTCATGTTGATCAGGCGATATTTGAAAGATGGAAACTAGGTAGTTTCTTATCAGTGCGGATGAATTGCTTGGATAACTCCTGAATAATGTACTGAGGCTTGTAAATACCTCACTATATTTAGTATATCAGGTATATGCATAGATTCATATTGAAAATAAATGAATGTGGTGAACTTATTTGGACACAATAATTTTATTTGGTAGAAAAAACCGCGCGCGTTTTATTAATCAACCAATTTAAAAACTTTAAAGACCTTCTATTGTGCACGAGGTTGACTGATAATTCTTGAAATTTAGAAGTTAATAAAATATTTGTAACAGCGCGTTATAATTTTTTCGACAAATATTAATATTCTTTTAATATTCCTTAAAAACAGGTTCAGATTGAAACGTTACCTAACTTGTCATCAGCTCAGGAATCGTTGAAATGACTTCATAATGGAAAGAATTAGGATAAATTGCTTAAAATTTAAATTTATTACTTGCATGTTTATAACTTATATTTCTGTGAAACTATTATAGATTCCTGTACTAATTATAAATGCAAATTTTCTTAAAATTACTATAATTTGGCATAACTGGTTGCTACAGGAATTTAATGTAAAATGGTAGAATACCAGCAAAATATAATTTTTGTTTAAGTATTCAGCCGTGAGTTCAAGGTTAACAGCCATAATTTAAGCTTTACTAGCAATCAATAAATACATTTATGTATAATGTAAAAAAAATACGAACATAAACATTGCATGTCTAACGCAGAAGAAATAACAATTTATCTTATATCGGATAGCAGTGTATTAGTTTCATTCTGATTACGCAAATACGCATAAAGGAAATTCACAATGAGTAGTTATATTAGCTAACATCTTGAAAAAAAACTGTATGATAGTTTTTTGAGATATGGTGCAAAATAAATGCATCCTTAATAACTTTATGGAGATTTTTAGAACATGTTTATCGATACGTCAGGGGTTGAAACCTGAATTATCAGTATCTTAATATTTAATAGATATTCACAAAGTGAAGCTATAGATTCATTGCTTCAGAAGTGCCGGCTAATAACTAACTGCTCAATTGACAGACCTTAAGCGTATTCTCTAAAGTTTAGCAGTTTAAACTACGTAACTATGCAAAATGACGCCAAATCTCAATTATTAACCAACTTCATAAATATCTGTAACTTAACACAATATAATTATATAAATCACAGTTACGGTCGAACATTAGATTTAGTTATTAGCAATATAGAATGTAAAGTTGATAGTGATTTAATTCCTTTGGTAAATAAGGATGTGTTTCACCTTTCCTTACGTGTCAAAATGTCTATTTCTAAGAATTTTTTTGTAAATTTCCCAAATTATTCTTATATGAAATGATTTAAATTTCGTAAAGCTCATTAACCTGATTTATACAATTCTTTATTGGAAACTGACTGGCCTTTTTTACAGTCAATAAATCAAATCAAAAATCAAAAAAAATGTACAAACTAGATTAATGTTAATCTAGTTTTTACATTTTTTAATGAAAAATTAACATCAATCTTTGATAACCACGTACCCATTCATAAAAATAAAAATCGTAAATAGCCATCATGCCTTAGATATTATTAATGATATTAAGTTAAAAAATTACTATAATAAAAAATTTAAAAAAACAAAAGCTTCAGTCCACCTAGAAAATAAAAAAAAATTGAGATCATTTTAAAATTGGAAATTAATACTGCATATAGATCATATTTCGTTTATGTAGAAGAGAAATTGAAAACCGATCCTAAATTTTTCTGGTCTTAGTTAAGGATTGTAAATATATTGTCGTTCAACATTTACTCATATCATTTATATACATTTATTTAACGTCGGCCTATTTCCGCTACTGAGGCCTAACACCGACGCCTGTAGACGAGCTACCCCCAACCAGGAATTTTGCCGAACCTCTTCCCTTAAGAAGAGTAGGGGTCTTTTACTTGCCTAACATTTAATAGACAAAGGACCGACGGCTTTACATCCCCTCCGAAGGATGGTATATCTCCTATACAACCCTCTCCTAAAGGTTGTATAGCATACACTGATATACAAGCCGCTAGAAGATGTGTGAAGCGAGAACACGGTTTCCGTTGGAATCGTCACCCATCCAAGTACTAACTGCGCCTGTCGTTACTTTACATCGCATACCGAAGTATGTACATAGTAAAGACGCACCTACGCTCGCCCCTTACTCATATTATTTAACATGGCTCTTAAAGCCGATACTTTTCTCTAAGTTTGGAAACTAGTCCGAATCTGGTTTGTGCTCAAATCTAGCGATTTTTCTTTATTAGTTAATTACAGAAAAATCTACATTTTATGTAATTTTGCAAAGGTTTTAGAGATCTCTCTGTATAATGAAACGTATGCATGTGCTAGAAATATAATTTCGCCACTTCAGCACGATTTTATGGAAAACCGGCCCACAGTTACAAACCTGGCGACATGTTCTCAATACGTATCTGCGACAATTAACGATCAAAGGTCAAGTAGACGCAATATACACAGATTTCTGAAAGGCTTTCGACTGAATGTACCATGGAATCATTCTTAGCAAATTAAAAGGCAGCGGATTTAGTGATACTCTTTTAACAGTATTTACATCAGACCTTAACGAAAAAAGAGTTTGTGTCATATAATAGTTTTAAGTGAAAATATTTTTATTCTACATCTGGAGTCCCTCAGGGATCCAATCTTGGACCTTTGTTATTTTTATTATTTATCAACGACATTACAAATGTCATATACTGCAACTTGCTTTTGTTTGCTGATGATTTAAAAATGTATTATACTGTGAACGATATTGGGGATTGTGTGTTTATTCAGTGTCAAATAGAAAATCCTGAAACTTGGTGTCAGGTGAATGGATTACAGTTAAATAATCAGGAATGTAGAGCTCGAGCTTTAGTTTAAAAATCAACCAGTCGAATTTACATATAAAATAAATTCAATAGATTTAAATCGATGTGAAGTAGTTGAACTTGTTGTTCCAGAAACATTTGGGGAAGCAATGAAAAGAGATGATGCTCATCGGTGGAAAGTAGCTATTTAAGATTAGCTAAATGTTCTAAATAAAAATGAGATTTGGAAGGGAGTAAAGGTACCTCAAAATCAACAAGCCATTGGATCAAAACGTGTGTTCAGAGTCAAACGCAGTCCTAGAGAGAATGCTTCCAGAAATAAAACTTGACTTTGCGCTAAGGATTTCTCACAAATAGAACGTATCGACTTCGGGGAGATATATGCACCAACTACCAGGTATGATTTAATTTGAATACATCTAGCAGTTGCAGAAAAACTTAATTTAAGCATGATCTAATTTGATGTTAAAACTACTTTTCTGTTTGATGGACTAGAAAAAACAGTATACAAGAAACTGCCAAACGCTACAGATTTTCCTCGAAATATAGTTTGTAAACTAAAAAAGTTCATATATGTTGTCTGAAAGTTGTTTGTGGCATTCTAAGAATATTCTTTCCTTTTATTTGGATTTTCTACCACATATATTATCCTCTTCAAAAACAAATCACCGAATCTACAAAATAATAGAATTATTGGAAAAAAGCCTCTGCGCCTGTGACGTACAACTTAGCTACCAATGTTAAAAGAAGAACTTAACAAACTCAACATTATCTAAAAGAAAATAATATCATCAGTTCTGTGTAAGTAGTAGGTATCTATGGAAGTAACATAAACAGATTCTTAAAGCTGTGTATTTAACATATACACAGCAAATAAGAGTTCTTCGAAAAAAGCTTTGAAAACGGAAAGACACTACTTTCCGAAACGTCAGCCAAATGCATTATTTCTGTGTTTATTCCGATTTATATTATTTGTATAATATAACCTCTGACTGTTCCTTTGACGTAAAGCTCACAGGCGCAAAGGCTTTTTTCCAATAATTCTATTATCTTGTAAATTCTGTGATTTGTTTTTGAAGAGGATGATATATGTGGTAGAAAACCTAAATATAAGGAAAGAGAGTTCATATATGGTTTAAAACAGGCACCTTGTTGTTGTGCCAAAACTTTTAACAATTTCTTGGTTAACTTTGCTTTCGTACGAAGCACTGCTGACAATTATATTAACGTAGGAAATGCAAAAAATATCAGAGTTCCACTTGTAATATTTGTAGATGATGGCCTTATTATGTGTAAGGATGAAAGCATCTTAAAAATTACACTCTCGGACTTAAAAGAAAGATTTGAAATTACGGTATGCAATCCAGAAGATTCCGGAATGGAAATTGTACATGATGCTGTTGATGGCTCAATATTTGTTCATCAATATGGTAAGCAAATTCTAAAAAAATCAATATGCAAGAATCTAATGCTAAGTACACCCACTGATCCTTGTGCAAATACTGATTTAGCTCTAACTGATGGGACAAGTTCCAAATCGTGAAGTTTAGTCGCGCAGATTGAATATGTTCTGTGGAATGCCAATAAAATGATTTTTAAATACCAGAGAAGTACTCCTAATCTGGGAATCATATACAGTCGTACCACAGATACAATGTTAGTAAGATACTCAGATCAGTTTACGCGGGAGACGTCGGATGTTCTTAAAATGTTTTCTACAACTGGATATCTATTCAAGTTGACTAATGGACTGGTCTCGTGACTGAGGCACAGACAAAGGACAGTTTGTCTGTCCACTATAGAGGCTGAATATGTTGCAGCTTATCAGGCTACTAAAGAAGCTATTTGAATAAGAGATGACATTATTGAAACCATCACAGAACTTCTGAACTATAACAAAGTGCTATTCGATTGGTTCACAACCTTGAATTCCACAAGCGAACAAAGCACATCGATGTTCGCCATCATTTTATTCGTGAAAAGTACCAGGAAGGGACGATAAAACTGATGTGCATACCATCAAGTCAGCAGCTCGCTGATATATTCAGCAGAAAGGCTTCGTGGAGGCACTGGAATGAATATTGAGTTTATCTTATTTCTATTTTATAACTAGAAGTCGAGCAATTAATTAGGGGAAGTGTTTGGGCTTAATAATAGCTAAGTATTTCTCTTCCTTGTATTGTAGTTGGCTGTTATTGTTAATGTGACTTTTGCTAAAACTGACTGTATCATTTCATCTTTTGCTGTTAATATAATGTTACGAAAGTATCGTTGTTTTATTAATCTTTATATATAGAAAACAGAAATCCCCACCCTTTTGGAACGTATTTTAAGAATCAATGTCGTTATTACTATTTGAAAGATTTTAATGTTCCAACTCATATAAATATAATAGTATTATTATTTATTTCGTATCCTTTTTTATTGGATTTTCTTCGTCGATGTAGGATAATATTATTAATATATAATTAAATAAATTTGTGTGTTTATTATCCTACACCGACGAGGAAAATACAATAAATGTAATAGTATTATTATTTTCTCATTCTTTTTCACTAATGCAGTTGCTCTGTCTACCGATTGCAGCAGTAATGCTAAATAATTGTTTGAAAATCTTTGTATATACTTCTTTATAACGTAACTTGCCCGCCCGTCATTTATGCAGGTTTTGGCGTGAATGATTTATTACTCTTCCTGTTTTTCAAGTCGTGTACAACAGAAAAATTTCGTTTTTATTACAAATTTCATGTTAGTTGACTGTTCTTGTGTATTGTTTGGTTTTGTATTTATAGTTTTGATTGTTTATTTTTTGAGCATATTAATATAAATATATGTTTCTGGTAAATTTACGTATTAAACATTATTTTTTCTTTGTTATCTAACCATAAAGATATTTTCAAGTCGAGTGCTATAAAATGTATTTAGATTCATGAGGATTTTGTCAAACCTCCTACATACCGGACTAAAGTTATTATAATAAGTTGATAACGTGCGCGACTCGAGTGGATTCCGAACGTCGCGTCACGCCAAAAGTGAAATATCACGCAGAGCCCCTTCTGAGCCAATTGAAGTGCTCGAACCTCCCAGCATGCATTGCCTTTATGCATAAATTATATTATTTTGAAGTTTCAGTAATTATTAATTATTTAATTATTTTCCAAACATGTCTGGTATTACTTAGGAAATGTATTTTGCAGATATTATAAGTTGTTATCTAAACGCGTGGATATTATATGACAGTTACCTCAATTAATATAAATTATCTATCATGTTAATTAAATTATAAAATTAATTAACTGCTTAATAATTGAGAGTTTTCTAAGGATTATTGACTAGTTAATAGATTGAAATCAGCGTTTTAAAAATAAAAAATATGACTGTAAAATGAAAGTAATCAAATATTGTTTATTATATAATAGGATAATCATGAACATAAATATCTTAAAACCTTATTATCGCCTGTCATAAATCATTCTCATTGTCCCCAGGATCATTAATTTTATATCATCTACTCACTTTGAGCGTACACTCACCGATCGAAGGCTTCGAGGAAATATAAGGTATTTCGCGTTTTTCAATTCTCTGTAGATCTAGTAGTTAGAAATAAATATTAGCTTTGATTAAAAACGCATTAAAACATTGCTTTACTACATTATTCATGTTTGTGCTGGTATGTTTACAGTTTCTCGCACGTATTCATTCAATTAAACATTTAATTGAATATATTTCCCGATATAATAAGATGATATTCTATTCAAATGTATAAAAAAGGTAAAAAAATAATTTCCGAAAATTAACAAGTGAAAATTTTTCTGTCAAAATATTTACGTACGGTTATAGCTTTGACATTTTATTTGTAATATATAAAGATACCAATGTTTTCACAGATTCTTGTTCAGTATCTGTGCAAATAAAGATTTACTTCAATCAATCTTAGTAATAATAATAATACTGGCCACTCGAGATACATAAAGTATGTAGGGCATGCCATAAAAATATGTACATGAAACGTATGTATAGAGTACAAGTCATATGGAATAAAAATTAGTAGTAGTGCTTTCAAAGGTGACGGACGTGTCTAGAGAAAAAAGAATTCAATACAGTAACCAGGCGAGGGATCGGCCAGGCAAAAGGCTGGAAACCCAACGGGACTCCCAACCGTGCCTACAAAAGGACTAATAAAAGTGAATTGCCCCACGTGTTGGTGCTATTAAACGTATAATTTCTATAATGGCAACGAAAACGAGAAGTACCGCTGATGTAAAGGCCATCATAAATGAAATATTTCAAAATAAGGATGTTCTCACAATTATTACGGACCAGATATTAAAACATCACACAAACACCACAGATGAAAAAATGGGAAATATATTTAAAAAAGCAGGTGAATCCAATAAGATAATCAGTGACCTCAAAACTGAAATTAAGGAATTAAAACAAACAATAGCTGACTTAAAAACAGATATTAGTAAGTTGACAATGGATGTGAAGAGCATGGGAAATAACAAAATTGAAAAGCGTGATAACGAAGGCAAGATCACACCAGTGTATAAACACACCCCTGGTGTCAATATACCACCCAGAAAAATCACAGAGATTGTAAATTTAAACAAAGCATCTACGAGTAAAGAACAAGTAAATGTAGAATCAGAGGCGGAGTCACGCGAAGAGGAATTCACGGAGTTTGTGGAGCCTAAAAAACGTCGACAGAACAGAACCAAACCAAATGTTAAAGTAGGCACAGCCTCGGTAGACCTCTCAAATGGTTTACTGGTCGGGGATGCCAAACCAAAGCAAGTATGGTTTTATATAGGCAAAATTAAAAATAAAGATGCAACCACCGAGAACATGCGCGATTATCTAAAATTAAAAGACAAAGAAACTGATTTTACAGTTGAAAAGTTAAATACACTAGGTAGGTTTGCAGCATTTAAAATAGGCGCTCCGCTCCATATGTTGAATAAGTTGAATGACGAGAACTACTGGCCACCGAAAGTGGAAATTAGGCGTTTCAACTACTGGCCGCAAAAAAAGCGGAACACAGATACTGGCAACGAGTCACTAGAAGTTAATGTAACAAAAGATAGCAATTTTTTAGCCTAAACAAGAAGATAAAAGTTAGAAAAAGTATAAATATTTTCTACCAAAATGTAAGAGGTCTTCGAACAAAAGTCAAAGAGTTTTATGACAATGTACATCAAAATAACTGGGATATACTCTGTATAACCGAAACATGGTTAAATAACAATTTCTATGACAACGAAATATGTGATCCGCGTTACATAGTGTTTAGGAATGATAAAAACTATAACGAAGCTGAAGTCAGCCGTGGTGGCGGTGTCTTGTGTTGTGTAAAACGAAAATATAAGCCTGTTTTAGTATCGAAAAGTGCAAATATTAACTTTCAGTGGATTATTGTTAGAACTACTATAAAAAACCTCGAAACACTCATTTGTTGTATATATATAACATCAGGATCACCATTATATATTTATGAAAGCTTTCTGGAATCCTTACAAACTTCCGAAGATTTTAATTTTGCTAGTAAGTTATTTATAATAGGAGACTTTAATATTACGGAAATTACTGGGGCGGAATTTAACCTCGGCAACGGTACGTCCAAAGCAAAAATAATTAATCAGCTAATAAGTGAATACGACCTGTACTCTATCAATAATATTAATAACGGAACAAGTACTCTAGACCTGGTTTTAACAAATGCAACTGAAGCAAGGGTAAATGAATGTGATACGCCTATGGTAAGCATTGATACCTTTCATCCATGTTTAGATATTACCTTTAATTTAAATAATGCAATACCTGAAAATAAAACAAACATTGTAAACGATAATAATCCCTTCGACTTTAGAAAAGGTGATTATATCCGGCTATATCAGTTGCTCTCACAATGTAATTGGTTCGAAAAATTACATATAGATAATGCCGACAGTTGTGTAGATAGTTTTTATAGTACACTAAATAACATTTTCGAGCAATGCTTACCAAAAAAGAAAAGTTTTCACAAAAACAGATTCCCAGTATGGTTTAGCAAAGAACTTATCTCTAAAATAAAAGAAAAAGAGCATTACTTTAGAATGTCAAAGAAAAGGTCACAATTACATGAGCACTATTATACACAAAAGTTTCATTGTTTGAGAACACAAGTAAAACGTCTTTATAAAACTTGTCACAATAATTATGTAAAAAATATTGAGAATAACATACATGATAACCCGACTAATTTCTGGACATATATAAAAGAACAAAGAAAGAACTGTAACATATCATACCGATTTAATTATAATGATATTGATCTTGATAATGATGAAGCAATAGCGAATGGCTATGCAGACTTTTTCAAATCTGTGCACAGTCCAAGTAATTTGCCTAACAACTTTGACTCGAATTTTCCTAGCTATAATCTAAATAACTGTGACATAAACAATATAACTGAAAATGAAATATTAATAGCAATTAAATCACTAAAGCCTAAGGCAGCCATTGGTGTAGATGGCATACCTGCTTATTTTTTCAAAGCATATGGTGAACTGATCGCGAAACCACTTGCCATGTTATTTAATTTGTGTCTCAAAGAAAAAGTATTTCCCAATAAATTTAAAATAGGACGTATAACTCCTATTCACAAGAGCGGAAACACTAGCTTTATAAACAATTATAGACCCATAACAGTTCTACCATGCCCATCAAAAATATTTGAAAGGGTAATATATAACAGAATGTACCTGCATGTTAGCCCAGTCATAATTAACCAACAGCACGGCTTTGTACATAGTAAATCAACAGTTACCAATTTGTGTATATTTAGTGACTCAGTTGCCAACGAGATTAAACATGAATCACAACTTGATGTCATTTATACAGACTTGGCGAAGGCATTTGATAGGGTCAATCACCAAGTACTTATCCTAAAATTAGAATCATTTTCATTTAGCAGAAACACTTTGGACTTTCTTTACTCATACCTAACAGGAAGGACACAGTTTGTAAAATTTAATAGTGATAAATCATATAACTTTAATCCCACATCAGGAGTCCCACAGGGGTCCATTCTGGGACCTTTGCTTTTTGTATTATTTGTTAATGACATAAACCTTTATATTAAACACTCTAAATTTTTACTGTATGCAGATGATCTAAAATTGTTCCTTAGAATAGATACTTTGGAAGACTGTAATTTATTACAGAATGACCTAGATGCTCTTGTTGTCTACTGCAGCAAAAGTGACCTTACTCTCAATGAGTCCAAATGTAAAACAGTCAGTTTCACAAGAAAAAAAAATCCTATTATAAATGACTACAAGATCAATAACACGACGTTAGATCGTGTCTGTGAGATAAAAGATCTAGGTGTCAAGTTTACTAGTAACTTTAGCTTCAACAGTCATGTATTAGAATTAATATCCGAGGGTTACAGAAAGCTTAGTTTTATTACTAGATCTAGTAAAGAGTTTAACTATGATACCTGTATATTATTATTCAATTCATATGTCCGTTCTAAACTAGAGTATGGGGCTATAATATGGAATCCAAAAACTATTTTATATTCTGATATGCTAGAAAAAATCCAAAAAAGACTACTGAGAACCCTATTCTTTAGAAAACATAATTCATGGCCATTATTTATATCTTACACAACGCAACTACTAGATTTTAATATTAACTCACTTCAGAATAGAAGAAATAACTCTGAGATATTGTTTATATTTAACGTTTTTAATAAGATTAATGATCCTGATATCTTAGCAGAAATTGCTATTAATGTTCCTGATATTAGATTAAGAAGGAGAGATAATACTTTTAAAATAACAAACACAATTTCTCCCGTTAGCCAATGTTTGATTACTACAAATGAATTTATAAAAAATCATGACATTGACTTTTTTAACATAAGTAGAAGTAAACTGTTAAATTGTATGTAATATTAGCATAATATGATAAATTATATATTATATTAGCTTTGTATATAATTATATGTAATATTAGCTTTACATGTCAAATGTATATTTTTCCTCCATACTACTGTTTCTTAGTTTTAGCCTGTAGTATACACACTACTAAAACCCTGTACACCATGTAAGTGGAATATTGTATTCTGTATGATGTGCAGTATAAATAAAGTTCTAATTAAAAAATTATAATTCATGAAAACGCTAAATATTATAAAAACTGCTGCCCAAGGAATCACTACTTCCATATCCAGATTTTGTATCCAAGTCTTAGACACACTAAATCCCAATGTAATATTTTACTTAATTTAAAATAGGGTGGGGGTGGCGCTGGGGGTGGTAGAGGGGTTGGCTAATGTCAAAATAAATTTTAAAGGCCCTTGGTTCTCGTACACACACTAAATCCCAATTTAATTTTTTACCCTCTTTAATAATAGGGTGGGGGTGGTAGAGGGTGTGGCTAATGCTAAAAAATTTTTAGAGGCCCTTGGTTCTCTTATACACACCAAATCCCAATTAAAATTTTTACATCCTTTAATAATAGGGCGGGGGTGGCAATGGGGATGTGTAGAGGGGGTGGCTAATGCCAAAAAAATTTTTAGAGTCCCTTGGTTTTCGTATACGCACTAAATCCCAATTTAATTTTTACTCCCTTTAATAATAGGGCCGGGGTGGCAATGGGGGTGATAGAGAGGGTAGCTAACGCTACATTTCGTTCTTGTATACACACCAAATCACATTTTAATTTCTTTTACTCCCTCTTATAATAGTGTGGGGGTGGTATTGGGGATACAGTGGGGGGTGGCTAATGCCAAAAAAAATTTTGAGACCTTGACTTTTTTTACATGCCCTAAATTGCAATTGCAACCTGCTTGCTTTGCATATTTACCCTTATTTACCCCATTTACCATCGAACCCTTCAACAGAATTAGATCAAATTATAATCTAGTTTCAGATTTCGTTATAATACATATATGCACCAAATTTTAAGTTAATCATAAATGGTTCCACGTTCCAACATTGCCACGGCCAAATGCTTCACCCTGTATACGCTTCAGAGTGGTAGTTCATTTGTATTTAGTTATGAGAGTTTGACTGGCACTTTATTTAAATTTATTTTGTATTGCAGTATCAAAAGCTACACCCTCTCTATATACTTTTCTCGAAATTAAACACTTTGGTTTAAATGAAAATTAAAATACATTTTATTAAGCGTAAATAACAGAGTTGTTTATTTTATTTTATTTAAATTAAAATTGGTTACACTAGTTAAAATTTTCAACGTATCGACACTGAAATTTTGCCTTAGAGACGATTTTGTTTTAATTTGTTTTATTTAGATTTTTTAAGATAGAAAATTAACTTGAGATACACCGAAACTGACTTGCTTTGAGCTCGTCATGCTCCGTCATTTATATGGTATGATCGGACTTGGCTTTCAGAAGCCTGCATAGAGCTGGATATATCCCCGGTCAGTCTATGGGGCTCGATATTGTGAAATATTGCGCAATTGTTTTGAAAAATTCGAATTCAGGACTGAAAAATATACAATAAATACGGCAATGGAAAATAGGATTTTTCGATATATAAATAAAAATTGAATCTAAATTGGTTTTAGGAATATGAGTAATAACTCTCTGATATTGCTAAAATTGAATTGGTCCCGTAAAGCAGTTCCGGAAGTCGTAAATTAAACCACATTAATATCTATATTAATGTCATATTGAAAATGTTCCGTCGCCGCCGGTGTTGAAACGAAATGGAGGAAATTTTGGTGACTGAAGTGAGTTGCTGGCAACGCGTATGGAACATATGAATGGGAAAGAAGTTTTGATAAATGTGATGATGGCTTGTTAGAAATGTGAATGAAGTATGTTTTGAGGTATAAATGGAAAATTGAATTAAAAGTTGATTTGAAGGGGAAAATAGTTTACAGAAAAATTTCGGAAGTGAATTATAATATTTTGACATTGGGTTTGAAGAGTGGATTTAATGTGAATCGAGATTATGAGGGGCGGTATTCTTTAGGGCAGTCGTTTGTGTAAGGTTTTTTTTCTATAAATAGACTAATTTGGATGTTTCAATGATTCACTCGTTTTAGGTTAATTGTGAATTATCGATGTAGTATGAATTTTCTCAGAATTATTTTTGAAAAATTGTGGTTTTTGATGATTTTGAGTATCTGAAGGACTTTTTTAACAAGTTTTGACTCGGCGACCTTGAAGATTGATTTATTTTGCAAATTATAGCACTTTTGACCTTGATTATATTGTTAATTCGTGAAACGTAGCATAACACTTGAAACGGCCACCCATCTAAGTACTAACCGCGCCTAACGTTGCTTTACATTGCATATCGAAGTATGTACATAGAAAAGGCACATACACGCTCGCCCCCAAACATACAGTTACAACATGTTTATTATCATCTAACTTATCATTTAAATGCTGTATTAGTTCGACAGTACCCGTTTCTGTTGAGAGTCCCGGCCTGAAATCGTGTTAGGAGTTTGTTAAAATATTATTTTCGTTTAAGAGGCATTGGCTGAGGAAGGCATGCTACAAGCATGCTTCAACTTCACATGCTTCTTCAATTATTAGACATTTTTAATTTTTGATGTTTCTTTGTAACTTGGGTCAGATTTTTTTGACACTGTTGAGAAATAATAATAAACATGTTAATGTAACACACATTTAATGTGAAGCCGCTTCTCTCCAGTGTTGAATAAAATTATATGCCTTCCTTTTTCTTCTTATTTTGCACATCATCTAAATACACACTAGCTGTTAGTTTGTTATGTTAACATGATTATGCTACCCATAGTAATTAAATTGTGGTAATAAAACTGCACCACTGCGGATTAAAGGTAAAATAAGGAACATCTGCTGTTACACACGAACATCTAGTTAACATACAACGGAGCCATATTAAGACATTATTCCTAGCCGTACTTACAGATATGGGAGCAAATATAATTATATTCAATGAACGTATTATACTCCACTTATCATGGGCATATCATAGAGCTAAATTGGAGTATAAAGATTACAATCGCTTTTATATTCATTCCGCTACGCTAGACTTCCTTCCCTCTGTTTTAACTGATACACTATGTTAATTAAAAAATAAACAGTATATTAAAAATAATAACAGAAATATGGATGGTAAGTAGATTAACAAACTTATTTCTTTTTTTTTTTTGTCAATTACTTAACTGGCAGAAGACCAATCGCAGGATATGAACTTAACATACATGACAGAAATACAACCCCAATTACAGGAAAAGTGCAACAACACAAGTAAATATTTATAGTAATAAGTACAATACAGAATAAAAAAAACGGCATTGACATGTATTTTGATATCCCATAAGACTAATAAAGCAGTTGAAATAAGAAATTGATTAAGTTCAATATATGTTAATAGTTTAAGTTTAAAAAGAATGCAAAGAGACATTTCTACTTACAAAATGCTATTTTTCAAAATAAAACTTTAATAAACTTCTTCATAGTGGGATAACAGTGTTTTAAAAAAAGAGTCGTAAAACCTAAGTGGAAAGGAGAAAAAATTATCTAATAAGGATAAAACTCCAAAATTTAATCTAAAAAAATTAATGATTTATAAGTCTAAAGATAGCAAAAACAATCTAAAATCATAAAAGAGACTAATTACACCTCAAGGAACAATTCAATTGTAAAATAAACAATCAAATTAGTAAAATAGTGAAAATTGTAAAATGTAAGAACGGCTACCGTCACCAAAAAAACACTAAAATGAAAATTACCGCAAAAACTGTAACGAAATGGTGAAAATAGTAAACAATAAGTAAAAACCTTACAAAATAAAGAAAAACATCTGATGTAGGCACTGAATCAAGTATAAAAAAATTACTTAAATATCTTGAGGTATAGGTGTCAACCTGGCATTCTATGTTCAAAACTTTTATAAAAAATGTTAGCGTAGTGTAAATTCATGCCATGGTGAAACTATAGGTCATGAGGAACAACTAGTGATGGATTTAAATTAGCTCTTCCATAAGTCGGGAGATACCAATGTTCAGGAGGTGTCACCCGAAAAATAAGAAAAATTGTATAACTATTAAACTGTAATTGAAAATTGAAAACAAAGTTGTATTCTAATATTAAATGTTCAGAAAAAAATTTGAATGGTAAAATATGTAGAAAATAACTAATTATAAAGTAATTTGTAAATATATCTCTGATAATTTAATGTACATTTGTAAATTTATCTCGGTTAATTTAATGTTCAGAAAATTATTTAATAACCTAACAGATTGCATATCAAATTAAAGTAGAAATAAAAAGAAACACATTGGTAATATCTATTTTCAGAAAAAATCAATAATAGGTGCAAAAAGTGTAAATAAAGAAAAATTAATTATAAAAAATTTAATATCAAGCAATCGGAATTGCTTAGGAACGTCAAATTTAGACGATTTTAGGCACAGATCGGCAAGTTTAGTGTATACTGAAATGTGAGTCAGGCAACACGTTATAAAAATTTAAGCAAAATATAACCTCAAAAAGTATAAAACAAAATTTGGACAAAGAGAAAGTAGATGTCAACTCATTAAACAAAGCACTATTGAATTTAATATAAAAATATAAAATATACCTACCTAATTACAGGTAAAATTAACAATAAATAATCCGAAATAAATATAATTCGTTGATTATCCAAGTCGGTGTACGCTTGGATAATATAAAATTGTGATAAAATTGTAAATAAAGAATAACATTTAACCTACCTGCATATAAAACAAAGTGCTTCGAGTAATCCAGTTAATACAAGCATAATTTCAACATTCCAATAAGTAATAGCAAAATAAACATCATTTAAATAAAACAGTTGCCTAGCCAGGATCTGCCCCGGGGCCGTTCGTGCAACCACCGCGCTGACGCGGTGGCGGATTGCATGGTCGGACGGCACAGGTCTGGGTCGGCGAAAACAATAATTAAGAACAACTAAACCTAAACTCATATTGTACGATGAACAAATAAAAAATAGGTAATACAATTAAAACATATCCAGAGAGAAGCGAGGTTCAGAATCGAGTAAGGAAATTTTTGACAACACAACGAGTGAGCGTGCCGACCGGATGGTTATAAAAGGTATACCTTCTTGTTACATCTGAGCTCTAATAAAAAAAATTATGCATAAAACATTTATTCAATTCATCAGTATATAGAAAAAGGCATTTTTCCCATTTAAATGACCCCGCACATTTCTTATGGGAGTGGCCCCCAGTGAAACTCGTTGGAATCGATATATGTTATTCCTTTTGAGGTCCTGATCAAAAGTTCTCATGGCCACAAGGTTGGAAAGTGTACAGTTTTCCAGATATGGATGAGTATCGATTTATCGCGATCTTTTCACTTATAACATGATGGTCTTTTCAATGCGGCTTCGCTAGTGTTTTACGGGAGTTTTTCGGGTCGCTGATTTCAAATCCGATGTCAGTTGACACCTGTCAATCGCACTGTCAACTCGTCTTATATTTCCAGAAAAGATTTATCAGAACATATACGAGGGGTATTTGGGTCGTTGATTTCAAATTCGATGTCGAAGGTGGCATATGATAGCTGTCAGTACCAGTGTTAGCTGTATTATCCGGAAAAGATTTATCACGCGTGACCCGGGAATACTGTGATAAATCTTTTGCGGCCTTTGTTACTCACCCTTAATCTGGTGAGTATACTGTTGGTCTCCAGTTTTTGGCCTTCCTCATCAGCAACGTACACGGTACACGCGTACAGCTCCGGTATCCTGTCCCCCTGCAGCGCATTGAGACTTGCACCTTCCCAAGGTTGGAGCGTGGGGACGACATTCCGCAGCCATGCAGCGTTTGTCGCATTCCCGCACGCCACCAAGAGGTAGCCTGGCCTGTGTGTGCACTTGGCAATGTGTCCTCCTACAGAAATACTCTCGTAGGCCTGTATAATGGAGCTTTAGACGGCCTTCGGCCTCTCCTGCTCCATCGTTTCCATCGGGAAACATACAACATACATACAAGATACCCTGAGAGCAAACATTGTATAAATTCAAACTCTAAAAAAAATAGAACCCACAATATACCCTGAGAAAACAACTTTCAAAACAAAAAGATAGAAATAAATCTGTTTTTCTGATACATCACTTTATTGCAGTAAGTATGTACACATAAGCATAAAAGTTATATAAGATAACCGCAGGTATAAACTACTCAAAGAATAATTCCTGAGGAGTAGGTGGATAAAAGTTATATAAAGTGAGGGTAGCTGATTTAAAAATACATCTACCTATCTTAAAGGATGAAATATGTATGGGGTATATTGGGATCCAAATCACAGTGTATATCGAGTTTGGATTTTACAAAAGTTACAAATAGTAATCGCAAAGTATCAAAGGATTTAAAATCTTTATTAAACCAAGACTCTTATATGCAGCTGCAACGGTATTGTCAAAATGATTTATAAAGGCTAACTTGGGATCAAAGGTAACTCCAAGGTATGTTACTAAATCAGGTCGATTTAAAGTGACTCCATCGCATAGTCATAAGTGAGATTATCATTTTTACCGCACGTCAACACAATACATTTAATGGAATTGAGTGGTAGGTGACTTAGAGTACACCAAAAAATTTTAAATCAAAATTTTCCTGGAGCCTAATGCATTCGAGGAGAGATTCAACTCGACAGAACATCTTTAAATCATCTTCATATAAGATAAAGTTTACATCTAAATTAAAGGCAATGTCATTAATGAATATAATAACATAAAAGATTCAAGAATCGAGCCCTGAGGCACTCCGGAATTTTGACACACCTATGGCTGTGGCATTAATAATAATAATCATATTAATATACCATTGACAAAGTGTTTTTATTATTGTATGCAAAACATCATGTGTCATAAATATATACAGAAGGTAAAGTTAAAAATATTTATTTCTTTAAATGTAGACCCTACATGATTTATACCTGTTAATATGTGAATTGCCTATTTCTGTATAATAAAAAGTCTGTGTGCTTGTGAGGACATACTCCAATGGACGATTCCACATTTTAAGATACTGTGAAAACATTCAAAGTAATGTTGACGAAAAATTGATATGCTACAGCGTTTACTCACCGATCTTAGCGCGTAACAGATCTTGTTAAGCTTGTCGCATAGATAATTTACGTGTTCTTTCCAATTTAACTGACTATCAATAATTATTCCCAAAATTGGAAATGGCATATTCAATTAACTCTTTTCCAAGTAAAATTGTTCTATTGGATACGCATACCATATTTAATTTAAACAGAATGCACTACCTTATGTCTTTATTTATTAAAAGTTGGTTTTTGTCCACCCAATGGCATAATTCTACATAAATATTCGTTATCTTAGATTCCGCATAATTACAAAATTAGTACTTATCATCGGCATATGAAACTTGCAAATGAAAATGTTAAGTTTCTCAAGGTGTCGAGCCAAGTCATTAATGAATAATATAAATAAAGTAGGGCCTAGAATGGAGCCTTGAAGTACTCCTTTATCAATATTTACTAAACCTAATTTGGATTTGTTAACCTGTACCCTTTGTCGTCTATTTGTAAGATATGTTTCAAATCATTTTAAACATATACCACGTGTATGGTTTACGCAATCAAACGCTTTCGTAAAATCAATGAATGCTTGTTGTCAAGCCTTGAAATTATTTTATTGATGAAATTACTTAAAGAAGATTCTAAACTATTATTCTTTGTGCAACTATGCTGCTGGGATTGCAGTATTTTGTTATTTTAAAGAAAATTTGTGAATTCCACATTTACAATACTTTCATATACTTTGGATAAACTAGATAACATATTAATCTACCTATAGTTTTCCACAAACTGAGTTCTGCTAGTTAAGTAGAACTCAATAATGTCAATAATTAATTTCCTACTATGACCGACATAGTTCGGTTTGCACAGTAGTAAGCCATTGTCGAGTCTATCAAATAAATGCTTTGGAGAAATCAGTGTAGATAATATATATTTGATCTCTTTGATCAAGGACTTGGCTAATGAATCTTGCATACTAAATTGGTAACAGTAGAACGCCCTTCAAACTATTCAGGTATTATAACATTCCTTAGGTGACTCGATAGGAAGCTATGATTTATTGATATTTCAATTATTCAAAGTTACACAGAATAGCAACAGGTCTGTGATTCGTGATATAATTTCTTGAGCCCTTTTTATGGACAGAGCTTAGAAACTCTCCAAATATAGTGAAAAATACAAGTCAGTAATATTAAATTAAATATTATATATAAACAGTGGTTTACAGAAAACACTCATGCAGTCCATAATTGAAAATGTCTGTATAAGATAGGTTTAACTTTCTTAATACATCTTAATAACCCTTCAGTTGTAAATTGTTTAACATGTAATGAGTTCTAGTCGATACAAGGCGTCATACTGAAGTTTTTTATTACTAGGGTTGGTGTATGAGCTGGAAAAGAATTCGACAAAATCATCTACGATTATCTCCGGATCATCTAAGAACTGACTGTACTATATCATCGATGGTGGGAGGGAAGTGTTGGTTTTTTTGCATTTATAAGTGGCCAGAAGTTATTAAGGTTAGATTTAATGTTAGATTTCATACTGATAATGTACTTTTTATATATATGCTGTATTTATTATAGTCTTTAAAGTTGACCTTACTGTTAAAGTATTGTAATTATCCTCAGTTCGAGATGAACGATATATTTTCTAGACTCGCTTTTTCTGTTTCACATTATACATTATTTCGTTGCCAAGCCACGGTGGATAACTTCCAGAACTCAAGATTTTTCAGGAACATGTGTGATAAAAACTGAATTGAGTATGTCATAGAATTCACAGACTACTTTATTGACACTAGTGAGTTGAGTGAGAGACGTCCAATCAATGATGGTTAGTTCTTGGTATAATGCTGGATAATTTATATATAACAACGACATTTCTTTACAGCATGCGTGGCCATTTGTCGCATCCTTGGCGCCATTCGTTTTTATTTTTCCGATAATTTTCTTCCAGTTCCCTTCTATCCATGGCTACTTGTATGCTGATTTCCCATCGTCTTCGCGGTCGACTTGTTTTCGTTCTTCTGTGTGGTATCCATTCAAAGCACTTCTTTGGAAATCTTCGTTCTTCCATCCTTCTCATGCGTCCGTGCCAGTATAGCTGTTTATCTTCTATTCTTTCCGACTGGGTTTCTCTATATTTAATCTGTCTCTTATTGTCTCTACTCTAATACGGTCTAAGATGGTAACCCTATAGCACCTTCTTAAATAATTATTTTCCATGCCTTTTATTCTTCGTTTAAGGTTTGTGTTCATTGTCCAAACTTCTGAGCCATAGGTGGTTTTACTTTCGACTAATGATTTAAAAATTTGCATCCGAGCAACCGGATCGTCTGCAAATAATACGGTGTAAATTATTTCATTTTCAAATTGTACTACCATTTTATAACACTTCCTTGACCATTTCTCAAGAACCGAATTGAGGAATATTTTGGATAACGTGGGAGATAAACAACAGCTCTGCCTCAGATTCTTATTTATCTCAACAAACTCGGATAATCTTCCTTGGTCCTTTATTCTGCTGATATTATCTCTGTATAGATTTTTCACTGCGTTTATGTATGGTGATTGATACCGTTCTTTTCCACGGAATACCAGAGTATATTATTGTATCGTATGCCTTCTTTAAATCCACGAAAACTAAATGCAGTTGACTCTCACATGCCGGTGTCTTCTCTATCAGCTGTTTTATACAGAATAAGTTATCCGTGCAAGATCTATCGGGTCTAAGGCTGGACTGTTCTTCCGTATCTTTAATTTGTTCTCCAATCAATCCTCCCGCATAGGACCTTGCCATATAGTCAACCTGTAGATGCAATTACGCTCAGTCCTCTATAGTTCTGACATTCCCTTTTATTCCCTTTCTTATGGATTGAGCTAATGTAAGCCACCCTCCACTGATTGGGCACAGGATTTCCATTTAGGCATTTATTAAACATCGAGTATAAAAGTTCTAAAACGACTTGTGGGGCATATTTTCGAAGGTATACCTCCAGATCTAGGGTCTTTATTGTTTTTCATCGTACTCAGCTGTTTTATTACCTCTTCCACGGTTATTTGGTCACATCTATTTCTTACTGCCTTTGGTTCATAATCAAATTGGAATTTTGGTCGTTGCTAACAGTTCTGTGTAACATTGCTTCCACTCCTCTAGTCCTAATAGAGAAATCGTCTGCTTTTCTATTGTTTTTGAATTCAGTCCTTTAATGACTTTCCAAGCTGCCCTTGAATTAGAGCTTCTTAGCAGATTATCCAGATCAGTGCATATTTTTTCCCAATATTGGCCTTTTAAATTTGTCACCACCTTTTTAACCATATAACAATATCTCCTGTACATGATTCTGTCTAGCTGATCTCTTGTATTTAGCCATCTATTATAGAGTTCTTTTTTTTCTGTCACTATTTCCTCAATAATTTCATTCCACTAGTAGTTTTTAATATTTTTTGTACAGAAATATTTTCTATGCATTTTGAAAACTATTTAAATTGTTATAAATTAATTTAAGTAATACATTGATAGTCTTCCTATTTATTCTGTTTTTGTATCAGTTTTTCTCTGAGAAAATATAAAAAAGTATTTGTTAAAAGTTTATGAAATATTGTATCTTAACTCATTATACTTAAGCTTGCTTTTATGCGTATATAATATAAACTTGTACATTCATTATTATGAAAGTTTCTCATATTAATATAAGGTCAATATTCACAGGCTTTGATGAATTTTCTACATTAACTCTTACAAATAAGTTGGATATAATTTTTGTAACAGAAATATGGCTGGCTAATGAGGTGGGATCTGAAGCTGTTTTTTTGCCTGAATATATTTTTTTCGCAAGGATCGTCCTTATGTTAGAGGAGGAGGAGGAGGAGTAGTTGAATATGCAAAATCTAATTATCAATGTTCTGAAATTACTTTTGATTTTTTGGTGAGTGTTGAACCTGAATACCTTTTATAAAAAATTAATGTTAAATCAAAAAAAATTGCTGTTGGTTTTATAGACCCCCGGATACTAATGTTTTTTTTTTATACATTTATTTAACGTCGGCCTATTTCCGCTACTGAGGCCTAACACCGACGCCTGTAGACGAGCTACCCCCAACCAGGAATTTTGCCGAACCTCTTCTAGGGATCTTTTACTTTACTCTAACATTTAATAGACAAGGGACCGACGGCTTTACATCCCCTCCGAAGGATGGTATATCTCTTATACAACCCTCGCCTAAGGTTGTATAGCTTCCGCGCATACACTGATACACAAGCCTCTGGAAGATGTGTGAGGCGAGGACGCGGTTTCCGTTGGAATGGTCACCCATCGATACTAATGTTAATATTTATATTAATGACATACACAACATTTTATCAACTATCACTCCCACTGCTGATGAGATTATTTGTTTAGGGAATTTTAACGTAATTTTTTTAAACTTACCTAATCCAATTGATACCTGTTTACAAACCTATAATTTAACGCAAATATTGGATGAGCTTACGAGAATATCGGGCTGTTCTAGCACACTAATTGACCCGATTTATATATCGAATACTGAACCTGTTAACCATTGTGGTACACTATGTACTGACAATATTTCTGATCACAAATTGGTAACTTTTAGATGTTTTATTAATATTAATTATGATAATTTTTCAAATGACCCAGTCTCTATGCCTTGGTATGATATACAGGGTGTTGCATCATGAGAGGGACATAGCTTAATAGGAGGTAGAGAACATCAGTGGCAACCGGAACCTCCCATAGAAATGTCTCATTGGGCCTTCACTACGAAGTTACAGGGCGTTTTATAATTTTTGGCCAAACCTGTTTTTTGCCATAACTCTGACAGGGAATGAAATAACGGATTCATATTTGATACGGCTAATGTACTAACGAGCCCCAAGAGGTACATGTATAAAAAAAAATATATCTAGGTCCGGACTCACTATAATTTATGTTTCTTCTTTGCCTCAATAAAACATCACCCTGTATATATTTTTTTGAAATTTCGATACGATATTCGAAAAGAGCAAGAAAAAACAAACAAAATGGCCTATTTCATTTTTTTGTTACACCTTCGTGGTTATTTAAATACGTTGTTAAATGTGCAAGAAAATGGATTACAGAACCCTATTAAATGAGAGGCACGTGAAATAAATAGTTTTACAACTAAAATTTGCAAAAATTCTATTGAGCCTAGGTGGTCTGGGTGAATCCTAATTCCGGCACGTTTTAAAGGTCCATTTTGGTAAAAAACTGTGGTCCTAATAAGTAATCGGGTATGAAATAACAAAATTTTTAATCAATCACAGTAGGCTTGTTCAAAGAATAAAAGTGACAGATAATTTAAACCATTTAGGCCTAAGCAACCAGTTACTTTGATCAAGAAAATCATCAACATTTTATACTTAATAAAAATTGGAAAAGAGAACAAACTAAAATCTATATAAATAAAATATTTTCCATTCAATTAACAATAAATAACAAAACAATAACTAAATGTGTTTAAAAATAAAACGTAATTGACACTAAAGTAAATTTTCAAAATGTCCTCCCCCTCATTCTGTGCATTTTCTTGCGCGTTCAGAAAGGTCACCAATTGCTCGACGTATCATTTCTGGATTATTCCGTATTTCGTCGCAGGTTGTAACGATGCGCTGGATTAAATGTTGTCTACTTTCAATTTCAATGCTATAAACCTCGTTTTTTAAGTGGCCCCATAAAAAGTAATCACAAAGGTTACAATCAGG
Organism: Leptura quadrifasciata; assembly: GCA_963675555.1. Lineage (NCBI taxonomy): Eukaryota > Metazoa > Arthropoda > Insecta > Coleoptera > Cerambycidae > Leptura > Leptura quadrifasciata. The sequence goes on along the minus strand of OY776675.1, from coordinate 138,425,711 downwards.
AGATCTTGGTGGCCATTCATGTGGACCCCCGCGTCCAATCCATCTATTAGGATACACATTGTTTAAGTGTTCTCTTACTTGAAGGTTAAAACGTGGTGGGGCCCCATCATGCTGAAACAACATGCCTCTTATACCGATATTTTCTAACATATTCGGTAAAATGTTTTGAAGAAAATCAAAGTAAATTTCACCATTCAATCTTTCTTCAAAAAAATATGGCCCTATCAAATGTCTATTCACAAGTCCGACCCAAACATTTACAGAAAACCTGTCTTGCGAACGGCGTTGGCGTACCGCATGTGGGTTTTCCTGTGCCCATTTATGATTATTTCGTGAATTGTTTACTCCATCCCTTGTAAATTGTGCCTCATCCGTAAATAAGGTTCTGTAAATGACTGGGCGATGGTTAGACAACCAATGACAAAATGCCAGGCGGGGGATATCGTCGCCTTGTTGAAGACGCTGTACCTGCTGGATATGATATGGATGGTAACGTTCTCTTTTTAGGGTTCTCCATACTCGCCAATGAGGAATACCAGTTGCCAAACTGATTCGTCTAGTGCTCATATTTGGGTTTTCTTGAACTACGTTTATAATATTGTTTTGTTCCTGCACACCTTGTTGTAAAACACGCTCCACAACTGCAGAATTAGGAAACTTTCCGTGTTGTCTTGCATACTGGAACACCGTACTAAAGGTTTTATGATTAGGGCATCGACTACCAGGAAAACGCAGCCGATATTCTCTTTCCGCCGACCTACCATTTCCATTACAGAAACCATAGATGAATATTATGTCAGCATATTCCACGTTTGTAAATTTTACTGGCATAATTAAAATATTTTCACAAGTTTTCACTAACTAAATGCGGATTATTGACACATTAAATTACTAACAAACAATTATTCAACTGTTTAGGAGATTTCTTTTTATCATCTGTCCCTTTGAACAAGCCTACTGTGATTGATTAAAAATTTTGTTATTTCATACCCGATTACTTATTAGGACCACAGTTTTTTACCAAAATGGACCTTTAAAACGTGCCGGAATTAGGATTCACCCAGACCACCTAGGCTCAATAGAATTTTTGCAAATTTTAGTTGTAAAACTATTTATTTCACGTGCCTCTCATTTAATAGGGTTCTGTAATCCATTTTCTTGCACATTTAACAACGTATTTAAATAACCACGAAGGTGTAACAAAAAAATGAAATAGGCCATTTTGTTTGTTTTTTCTTGCTCTTTTCGAATATCGTATCGAAATTTCAAAAAAATATATACAGGGTGATGTTTTATTGAGGCAAAGAAGAAACATAAATTATAGTGAGTCCGGACCTGGATATATTTTTTTTTATACATGTACCTCTTGGGGCTCGTTAGTACATTAGCCGTACCAAATATGAATCCGTTATTTCATTCCCTGTCAAAGTTATGACAAAAAACAGGTTTGGCCAAAAATTATAAAACGCCCTGTAACTTTGTAGTGAAGGCCCAATGAGACATTTCTATGGGAGGTTCCGGTTACCACTGATGTTCTCTACCTCCTATTAAGCTATGTCCCTCTCATGATGCAACTCCCTGTATATGAAATTGATATTGATAAAAAAATTTGTTATTTAATTCCCCCCTTTTATAGCTTTTTAACAAACCTGCACCTCTAAAAACTGTTAGGGTTACTAAACCCAAAGCTCCCTGGCTTACTTTTAACATCAAGGTTTTTATGAAAGAGAGAGATAAAGCAAAACAAGAACGTAAGCAAACTAAAAGTATTGCAGCCTGGAATAAGTATAAAGAACTGCGTAATTTCAATTTACTACACGAATGAAAAAAAAAAAAATTAAACTCAATATGTGCTGAAAGAGACTTGCGAAAAATTGGTCTACTTTAAAAAATTTTAACATTTATAAAAGTAATTTTAATAACATATCAGATGAATGAACTCTCTTTTCCGAATTCGATTAACGCTTATTTTACCTCATTATCTATATGTAGAAAGTGTAAATAGAGACTTGCAACGTACTGTACAATATTCTGAAGATCATGGATTAAGAATAAACCCCAACAAGACAGTTGCTATGTGCATTGGGCCTGAAAGACAAAAACTTGAAATAGAAAATAACTTCAAACTAAATATAAACAATAGCGATATTAATTGGGTAACATCAGCAAAAAATTTAGGTGTAATCATGGATAACAGTTTATCATTTAACGAACATGTCGAATACATATTCAAAATTTCATTTTTAAAATTAAAATTACTATATAGATTTAAATACCAATTAAATAAAGAAGTTAAATTAAAATTAGTTAAAACCCTTATATACCCTCATTTAGATTACTGTGGATCTGTGTATTACAGTTTCTTGCCTCAATACAACAAAAACAAGCTACAGCGCATACAAAATGCATGTATGCGATTTGTATGTTGTATTCCACATCAGGAACATGTAACGCCATATCTTGTACAACTTAATGAGTTGAATGTTCAACAGCGAATGCAATATTTAATAACAATCTTTTTGTACAAATTATTAAAATATAAAACACCAAATTATTTATATGTTTTAATTCAGAGGAGATCAGATGTCCATAATGCTAACTTAAGATACAATACATTTACGACCCCACAACATAACACAAGCAGATTCGAAGGATGTTTTTCTTACTTGGCACCTGTATATTTGAATAAAGTTGTTGATTACCTAAATTTATCTTTAGGACAATTTAAAAATAAAATAACATTATTGTTGAAGATATAGTTTTCGAGAACTTTAGGTCTAATAATATTCATATATCAACACTTACAATATTTACGTTAAGAGCTTTATAAATTAGTTAGGCATTTTATTGTAAAATATTTTCATTTAGATTCTTTTTTAATATATATATTATAATTTTTTAGGAGAGGTGGAAGAAAGCTAGGCTAACCTCTTCCTTTTGTGTGTAAACCTGTTTTTTATGCACAATGAACCATATTATTATTATTGTTATTATTATTATTATTTATTCAAAGTGTCTCACATAAATGTGATGATAAAATTAATTTCTACAAGAACAACTTAATAACAGTTAATCACTCATTCAATTTTATTATGGCTAATGTCGAAGAGGTTAATAAATTTCTTAACAATATTAAGTCGAACACGTCCGGTACTGATCATATAACTATCGCAATGCTCAAATATTGTAGTCAATTTATTGATAAATTTCTAGTTCATATTATTAACTGTTGAATAGAGACGAGTTATTTTCCAAATGAATTACGATTGGTAATCTTCTCCCAAAAAATTGTAACCCTAAGTCGTTTTCGGATTTAAAAATAATTAGTATCTAATTAGTATCTTACCTATTATTTCGAATATTTTTGAAAACATTTTGTATCATCAGATTTACGAATTCTATTCAGAGGAAAAACTTTTACCTGTTAAAGAGTGTGGATTTCGAGCAGGGTTTAGTACAGCTACAGAGTTAATAAATGTAATGACTGACCTTATTGCTGCATATGATCAGAGGTTGATTTTGATTGATCTCTCTAAGACATTTGATACAATAAATCATGACTTGTTTTGTCTATTTTGGTTTCAATGCTTCCTCTTTACAATTAATTAGTTTCCTCCTACTTAAGTGACAGATTTCAGAACATTTTCCACAATAATACCTTATCTTCTAATCTAAATATATTTTCTGGAGTACCTCAAGGGTCCATTTTGGGTCCGTTGTTTTTTATAATATATACGTCATATATCATAACCTCTACTGTTAACTGTAATGTAAAAGCTTACGCTGACGACACGCAATTATGCATAAATTCCAACGCGAATGATGTGCAACAGGCATGTGTCACTATTAATAATGAGTTACATAACATTAAAATAATTTCGGAGGAACACAACTTGCTTTTAAATTCGGGTAAATCTAACTTGATGTTATTTGGCAATAACAATAAATTGGATACAGTAAAAAATTCATTAAATATCAGTATTGATGGTGTAACTTAATGTTTTACATAGTCTCCCCTCTTGAGCACCATACGTTTTGTGTTTGTATATTAGTCAATTATGTAGGATTTTATAGTAATGGTTTATTATATTTTGTTTTATTTGTATTCAAATAAGCACTTTATGCCATGTCTCAGAAATTATATATATTTATTTTTTTCTTTTTCGGGCCATTTAGTGGTTAAGTTTGAACAGATTTAGCTAGGCTTCGCCACTAGATACCCCATTTTAAAATTTTTCATATTTTTGTTTTTATGATCTGTATTATACCTATCATTCAATAAATTATTATTATTATTAAATTATATTTGGGGCACTTTGCTTTCATATTTCTTTCATCTGAGCTCTGTTTTGGTGGGTTATAAGCAGTGTTTCTCAAGTACAGTGATGTTTTCAGCAAGAAATGATCGGATAATTTATAAAGTTAAAACCTTCGTTACTCATCTGTGGAACGTCTTTCATTTGGTTATTATGTGTGATATCAACAACTATAGCAGGTTATTTATTCTCAGGTAGTAAGATGTCAGGATTTAAAAACAATACATACAAACTTGGAGATATCAAAGTCCAAAAGTCTGTTATTATAAAAACCTTATTAAATTGGGTAAAGTTAAAACAGTTCATAAAATAGGTTCGAATTACGATTGGAAATTGTACTTGTATTAAATTCACGAACATTAATATAATAATATGGAGACAATATTATGCGAAAACTTCAGCGTCTTGCTTGAGAACTCAACCTGGACATCAGTGCAAGAGCCAAGTCTATACAACAAGGGGCCATTATGTAAATAACGTTTAATGTAAAACATCATTGTTGAATACCTATAATAATTATTTAATTTGAACAAATACTGTCTTGCAATTATATTTATGCCAACTAACAATTATCCAATTTGTCAGAGCAGAACTGAGGCAATAAAAAGTCGTTCAAGAAGGACACGGCTCATTACCACGACCTACCAAGACGACGTTATATACAAAAGGGTTAAAAAATATCGACCGGAAGTAACGCAAGCGGTGCTCTAATAGTCAACTTCCGTAGAAACTAGTCTACGATTGGTTATTTAAAAGCACCAGGCTTGCCCTCCGTAATCTGAAAATCTTACAATGCATCATGGCTCCCATATCCGGCTTTGTGTTAAAATGGCTGAAAAATTATGCGCAATTGTTTAAATCATATAATTATTTGGAGATTTAGGGGAATTTGTTTGAAGGCTCGGCGCGGTTAGGTTTAATTGTGTTCTTTTACAGGTAATATAATTAAATGAAACGCATTCATCAGCCTAATTAAAGAAGTTTTGTTGGGTAATGGGAAGCCGGCTAAATTAACCTGAATAATGTGTTTAGGAATGCCACAATTATTCCTTAATTATTATATATCACCCAGAAAGCAAATGATATTAATTAAGTTGAGTTGCTCTATAGGTAACAGTATTTTCCACCTTTTAACTTGAGTTCCTGGTGAAACAAAAATGATTAGAATATTCAAGTAATCATGATACCTATAACAAATATTTATAAACACACCTGTACATTTTTAATCGAGTAATTATAAAATTTAATGCATATTTAATTACAAATATTAGAATTCAAAATTTTAGTGACAACATATACTTAAAAACTTGAATTTTCTGTTATGCAATACAATTATATTATGCAAATAGATAGATGTAAAATGATGTTAGAAGCTACTCATCACTATGACCAAATAGTTATACGTTGCCTCCATTTATAGCCCCATAGACTTTTTGAAATTTTTAATATCCTACTTCTCAGATAGTATCCAGCATGCACATTGCGGTTGTAATTCTACACAAATATCTGCTACATCGGGTAACCGCAGTTATCTGATTGTTGACAGCTTGACAGTACCTTGTCTTCTTTATGCTGACGACTTCAAAAATTTTTGCAAAGTTACAAATATCGACGACTTCTTGTCCTCAACCAAATTTAATACACATTAAGGATTGTTGCTTAATAAATAACTTACTTTTAAATATACAGAAATGTAAAGCAGTCTTATTCCACTAAAAAATCCACTTTGATTACTCTATTGATAATAACACGCCCTCAAGATATGAAACATTCTGTGATCTGGGGCCGTATTTTCGAGCTTGACCGAGGCGATGTCGTGCACGAAAATGTGAGATTGTCGCATGAAAATATACATTTCGTATTTTCGAGCATTGCGGAAAGTTCGCATACGAGTTGCGAACTTTCCGCATGCGACTGATTTCGGGCGAGATACATCGGATGGGGGTTTAATACACGATAAAGCAATTTCGTGTACGAATGTATTCAAAGTGATCGTTTGGGTTTGTTTTATTTCGTGCCACATAACCTATATGTCTCAAGTTTTTGCTGTGGTTTGTGTATTATTTAGGGACTTTAAAGTAAACTTATTTGAACAAATTTTGGCGAGTGAATATGGACAATGGCAGCGTTAGATGACTTAATATATTTAGCTGCTATCAACGCCTTGGAACAAGCAGAAGTTTTGGCAGAAAGCGATCATGGAAGAGAATTCCATGCCTATGATAATCCATTTAAACATTTGAGATGACAAATTTGTCATATTGCATCGTTTGACAAAACCAATAACAGAATGATTAGTTGACACTGCTTCTGGAAGGGCATTTAGTTTCAGAGACAAGTGCCTGTTAAAGAACACGCTATAACCCCGATATACTTTTCGACGTTGTAACAAAATCCGACTTAGGAAATACTTCGTACGAAAAGCGTGCTTCACGTAAAAACGCCGTGGAAGAGGTTTTTAATTCTTGTAAACATAATTTTGCTCTTCGGAGCATTTTTTATGCCAAATTTTCGCTAACTCTTCAAGGAGCGTTAATTTAGAAAGTGTAGCAAATGTCGCTGCACAGGGACGTAATGTCGCCCCGACCACCTAATTTTAGAAAGTATACTAAAATTAGACTTGAACTTCAAAATTTCCAAGATTAAAAACCCTTTTACGAATCCACGTTGTCAAGCACTGCAACTCTTACGAGGTATTGAATATGAGGACAAGTTAGTCCAACGACTATTCAAAGTATATCGGAAGTTATAGCGAAAATAGCCCTTAGTGACATGGGACCCCCATCATTTCCTAGCAGTCGATTTTGACGGGGAAATGATGTGTTTTGACGGGGTTTGCCCTAAACCGGTTCCTCAGTGATTCGGAGTCAAAAAAGTATTATTACCATGTACTCACACGTGCATGGGATCCGCCTTGCCTGAACGTAAAAAGTTGTTATTGTAAAATACAATCGAAGTAGAGACGCTTCAAGCAATTTTAAGCTCCGAGGAGCGACCAAAATTAATGTGAATTAATAAATACGTTTATAAGACAGGCAAGCAAAAGCCCACCAAAATTTCAATTACATGAAACTTTTCTTGAATCTTTTTGTGCATCGTTAGCTTATAAAACCGCATATTGGATGGTAGTTGGTACCGTATGAATCGTCCCGTTCCTCACCATGTGTTGTACACGGGTCAGACCATTGTTTGTTAACATTTTCTCTTGAAAAAGTTGTTGTAAAAACATGATTTTTTTAAAGATTTAATATATATATTTTGAACTTTATATTGTCTTTTAGTTGTGTTTTCTAACAAAATTCCTTTTCAGGTTTAATTTTAAGAGAGTGTGATACAGACAGTGTTAGATTTATAGTGTTACGACGTCGTCCAATTGATACCATCAGAGCAGCAGTTAAGCATACACGACAGTAAGTATGATTTATTACATTATTCTCCGTTTGAAACAGTCGTGTTGAACCCTAAAAATTTTGTGAACGTAATATTTACTATTTAGAGTTAAGAAAAGGTTGAGGAAAAAGAAAATTAATTTTTTCTTTTTCCTATTTTTTTAAATTTTTCTAAGTTTTTCGAGCAGAAAATACGTCCTTCAGACATCCATAAAAGATGGATCGTTCACATGCCCAGAGGGCTTAGAAGGAGTAGGACAAACTACCGAAGGGAAATATCCTCCTATAGGATTTCCCGAATCTGAACTTCTCATAAATTTCGCCTTCGACTCACTCGAATACAGGCGCACAAAAGCTTATCTGATCTCATTACACGAGATAATTCATGAGAACATAAGCTGCTCAAAAATTTTATGTATGTTAAATTTTGATACTCCCAGAGCTGAGGCAAATCCATTTTTTCGCCGATTAACAGCAAAGTACTAACTTTACTGACTAATATCAATCAACAAAGTGTCACTTTCCCTGCCTAGGCAGGGAAAGTGACACTTAGTTTCCATGGTAGCCAACTAGTAACAACTGCGATTTTTAATGAATTTCTATTGAATTTATTACAACAAAAATAGAGAGATTGAGAATTGTAATAATTTCATTATTTTAGAATATATTTAAACAATCGACGAAAAAATTATATCAGCAGCAAAATAGATTGACTGCCCCGGTAGTCAATCTACCATTTTGCTGCCTAGTTAAACAAATGACTATTATCTGCAAACTGAGCGAACAAATTATTCCCCTCTTCACAATATGTGTAACAATTATAACAGCTTAAATTGCTCACTTGACATTAGGTCTTGCAATATCTTGTCAATTAAAAAGATGTATTTATGATCGATATATTTGATTGCTTCTTTACTACTGGTTATTCATACTTTTCTCCTCTGTTTGTACATCTATCTTTAAAATATTTCTTGTTAATTTATGTTTCTTTATTCTTTTAATTAAGTGTAATAATTTTTCTATTTTTGTGTATTCTGTAATTGCATGTCTTATTAAATAATGTAAATAAAATAAAATAAATTACTACTTAAATATTAAAATAGCGTTCGGTTAGTGGTATCTCATTGGAGGATATTTAATTTCCTTCATTGAGCTCTAGTGATGTCATCTAACCTGGAAAAGGTGCAAGGTCATTACATTGTTTAAGATTTCAATCCTGGTATACAGAAATTCCGAATACCAGTTAATATGATTAATGCAGAATCCCAACTTTTCCGAAAATATACAGTGTGGAAGGGGTACCGCACTCCTATATACCTCCTTATTTTTGATTTGCCGAGAAAAAGTAATTCCTTATAAACAGTTTGCTTGTCATAGGACGTTATAAACAGTCGTCAAGCTTTAAATAAATTATACAGGGTATTCTAAAAATTGGAAAATATGAAATTGACTTTAAACAAGCTACCTCTTTTTACGACATTAATAACAATCTTACCTCAACTTTATTCGACGTGATTTAACATTTCAAATGGAGATTGTTTCACTAGCCGTAAGACAACATAATTTATTTTATTCATGATGATGCTTGAACACGCTAACGACTCTTGTTTCGTGGTTGAAGCCTTACGTTGGGTATCGTGAATACAGACAACGATAAGAGCTATGAGCTTAATAGACCCTTGAGACGTTGTAGAAGAATCAATTTTGGAGGATTGCACTTAAAAAGGTTGGAACAGGATAAATGGCTCACCCTGTGTAAGCTCCTGCTGATTGCATTCAGTAGTTTCTGTTGATTTCTGAAGTTAAATTGATTTTAAGTTAATTTGATTCTTTTTGTCAGGTCCAACACCCTGTATATACTTCTTTGAGTATGTTACTTTTGTGAGCAAGAATTAAGCTGAAGCACTTGGTGCCCAGCATTTTGGAGCACCCTGTATGCAGTCCTTGTAAGTTAAAACACTCGATTTTAGAAGGAATTATAATATTTATTATTTAAAACGAACACAGGTTTAAATAAAATTAAAGTATTATTCTTTTTTACAGTTACTAGATTGTAACGTTTCGACAACGAATAAATTCCGGCTAGGGAGATTTGATTCGATGGAGTTTTATTAAATAAATGTGAAAATTAACTTATGATTAGATGCGCGGTGGCAGATTAAATTGTTTAAAAATGAATGAATTAAAAAGCCTCATTTGCTAGGTTCCGGCTTAGGAAGGAGCACGAACACGAATACACTGGCGAGATGCAGAATTACTAACTTCGGGTACCGACAATGACTTCCCTAAAGCGTGTTGAGCTCGGTCTGTTATACTGTTTGATATCGTTTCGTTTGTCATGCACTGTGAGTCGTGCACAAACGTTTTTACACACATTATATTCTAGAAAGTTGGATCCCAACATTCCGTGCGGGCGAGAGTTGCGCAACATTGCGTCATCTTTGTAAAAAGTGGAAATTTGGACGTGGAAATTGTACGTCTGTTTGGGCAATAGAAAGGGAAGTTAATTGATAATTAAATGAAATTCGAATCTGCTTTGGTTTAGAAGATATAGCACGAAAAGGAAGTTGAATATATTGAACCGTCCTCGTATGGTCATACTTTACGCACGCACGTAATATGGTCCTTGAGTTGTCGCGTGTGATGAAAAGGGTAAATATAGAGTTGAAAGTGTGTTAGTGCGTTGGAACGAGAATAAATACATTAATTTGGAAATGGTAGACTGAGACTAAAATGAAACAGATAAAAGTGTTCGGCAGGAATTGGAGAAAAGGTTAAAATTGAATAAAAGATGAGTAGTAGAAAATTAATGGATATAAATTTAAGATTTATACCGGAGGTACGAGAAGTGTGTTGAGTGTAGTATGCTATTATATGGGGGCTGTATTTTTTAGGTGAGTGATTTAGAAAGATTATATGGTAAAATTGATGAATGGAATACTGTAACTTGTTTTTTGGTTATTTTAGGTTATTTTGGAATTATCAGTTTCGTGAATTTTTTCAGATTTTTGGGAACGTAGTTGTGATTTTTGCTTGAAATAAAATTGAAGGTTTGTCCTTTTGGACCGAATGATTGAATGTTTTTGCATTTTGCAGTTTGTATTTACTTATAGGGAATGGAATGTACTGTGACATATTCCGACTAATTTTTGCTTGGTTGCACAAGGATATCTCAATGAAATTAATCCCAGTCAATGGGCAGGTCGTGGATGGCCTATAGCATGACCACCACGTTCTCCAGACCTTAATCCGCTGGATTGTTATGGTGCTACTTAAAATCCGTTTATGCTATTTCTATTCCCTATGAACCAATTCTTCTTCATAGGATCAACCAAATCCATGAGAATCCAGCATTTTTTAATAGAGAAAACGTATCCAAAGGCGTATTGAGGCAGATCGACGCCACCCGAACGTCTCTTGTGGAGTTATGATAATAATTTTGAAACAAAAGGGTTAAACATTTGTTGTTTCGATTATGTTTCAAAATTTTTATTTTTATTAAAAATCATAATTTGTGACAAGTTGTTTTTCATCAACGTTTAGGCTATTGATTATGTCATGAAAAACAGGAAAGCAAGGAACTAAGACGTTCAAGGATTTTTATTGCATAAATCATTCAATTGGTAATTTAAGATGAGAAAACCGCGAAGTGTTAATTAATTAGAGGGTGCAAATTGGAGATAGGGGTGAAAATGCAACCCTTTTAGCTTTTTAAATATTACTCGGAAAACGATGCAAAATTCAGATATAATTAATTGAAAACTTTTTGTAGAGAATCAAGTTTATCATCAAAATGCTTTTTTAAAAAAATAAAAACAATTTTTTGTTCGAAAAGTATAAAAAACAATTAAAAAAAGAGCAAAAATTCAGTTTGTTTTTTTTGCCTATAACTTACTTTTCATCAGAGATAGGTATAGGCATTGGTTTGTAGAAACAAAGTTTATGAAATTTCCTTTAAAATGGTTAAATGGGTAAAAAGTGTTTTCGATGAAAATTGACTAAGATATAGTCCCAAAAATGAACATGGAATTCTCACATCCAAAAAGTCACACAGAAAGCTACAATCGTCCTGGGAAGGCGTAGGCAAATGTGTGGAAAAAACTGGGGGTTAAATCCCAAAATACACACCAGGGTAGTGAGACCCATGATAACCTATGGATCAGTGGTATGGTGGACTAAGACGGGAGCAATAAGGCTGTTAAGTGGCGTACAAAGGCTTGTTTGCCTGTGCGCCACGGGGGCAATAAAAACTGCTTCTACGGCTGTACTTGAGGTTCTCTTGGACCCGCCACTCTTACACGTATTCATACAAGGCGAAGCTCGGTCAGTGGTGCACAGATTAATGCAAGGCCAAACGCCAATTAGCCAGCAACACGGGACGGAGTACCAGAAGTTATACTCGGAGATGAGGGCAGATCCCATTCTAGGCATGCCCACGGATGTAATGGTCCCAAGGTATAACTTCAACAAGAACTTTCAGACTGTTATACCAACAGGGAGGATTGGAAAAAGGGTCCTCCCATAACAGCACAAACAGTCTGGTACACTGATGGCTCCAAGACAGAACAAGGAGTCGGAGCCGGGATTTACGGGACAAGGTCAAAAGCCAATATCGTCTAGGGAAATACGCAACGGTGTTTTAGGCTGAAGTGATCGCCAAACACTGTTGCGCAAGGGAAATAATAGGACTGTTAACCAGTCGATTGCCATTTTTTCTGATAGCCAAGCGGCAATAAAAGCAATCAGTTCCATGCAAATCAACTCAAGATTGGTTTGGGACTGCTTGACGGCCCTTACAGAGCTGGGAAGTGAGAACAGAGTGACCCTAGCATGGGTACCAGGCCACGAGGGAATGCTGACCAACTGGCCAAGGAAGGCGCACTTGAAGCCCCAATAGGACCCGAGCCCTTTTGTGGCGTGGCAAAGCCATGCATACGAGCAGCCATTAAGGAATGGGTGCAAAATAAATCTCTGGAATGGTGCAGGAATCTCCCAAGACAGAGACAGGCCAAGGAGTTCATTAAAGAACGTTCGGCCAAATTTACGGAAGATCTACTAAGCCAGAATAGGAAGGCCATCAGAGTAATAGTAGGCCGTCTAACTGGCCACTGCCGGCTCAATAGACACATGAGTCTAATGGGTCTGGCAGAGGACGCAACATGCAGATTCTGCCAAGAGGAAGAGGAAACCTCAGTTCACGTATTGTGCCACTGTGAAGGCCTGGTGAGGCTGAGATTCCAAGTACTCGGAGAAGAAAAACCAAGGATGGACAGATATATAAAAGGGCCTTTATCAAAGCTGTGGAGTCTAGTACAAAGGACAAAGCTGGATGAGGTACTATAAGGAAGATATTCTGGGACTTGAAAAGGTCGCGGTGGTAAAGGCTAAACAACCAGCTCCTTTGTTAATCTAATCTAATCTAATCTAAGATATAGTCGCTCAAACTTCTCCATTTTTTTCCTATTTTTATCGCGTTTACCTTGATATTGTTTTAAATATTATTTTTTATATATTGATTTTTACTCAATGAAGCAATGTATTTCACGTTAACTTGTTAATAATGAATAATTATTCTGACAATATTATTTTTAAATATTGCTTTTTTATCTATCTTAAAGAAGATTTTAAAATATATTAATAAATTAGACTATTAATATTTATGAAATAATTAAATACTGCTGTAAAATATATTGATATTTATTTAATTTGAAAATGTTATTGAAGAGATGGAATGAAATGTTTATAATTTGCAAATAGTTTAATAAAATATTCTTACCTGAATAAACTTTATTGAGTAAAATCCTCAAATTTACTAAAATACTAATATTTGTATTGGAAAAAAGACAAATCCCTATATGTCACGTAGATAAAAAAATTTCGTATAATTAATTGTCACATTGTTTAAAAAACCATCCCAGTTTTAACGTTTGTGAAAATAATTATTCATTATTAACAAATTAACTTGAAATACATTGTTTTATTGAGTAAAAATCAATTTTGTTATAAAAAATAAGATATGAAACAATATCAAGGTAAACGCGATAAAAATAAAAAAAAATGGCTAAGTTTGAGCGACTATATCTCAGTGAATTTTCATCGAAAACACTTTTTGATACCACCATTTAAAAGGAAATTTCATTAGTCTTTTTTTCTATAAAATATCTATCTCTGCTCAAAAAAAAGTTATAGGCAAAAAAGTAAAAAGAAATCAAAAAATTGGATTTTTGCTTTTTTTTAATTGTTTTTTTTATACTTTTCGCACAAAAATTTGTTTTTTATTTTTTTAAATAAGCCATTTTATTCTTTAAAAAAATTTCCTAATAACCATACCTGAATTTTGCTTCGTTTTCGAGTTATGTTTGAAAAACTGAAAGGGTTGAATTTTCACTCCTATCTCCAATTTGCACCCTCTAATTTAATAGCACTAACCAATTTTGTCATACTAAATGACCAATTGCACGATTTGCACAATAAAAACCCTTGAACGTCTTAATTCCTTTCTATATGACATAATCAATAGCCTAGTTATTACTTAAAATAAAATAGGGCCAATAAATAATCTTAGCTACACAAAAATGACGAGATCATTTTTATTCAAAAATAAATTTGCAGAAAAGATTTCTCTCATTTGTCAGTTTTAACAGATTAACTTTAACATTGTATAAAAATCACGTATTTGTCATAATTTTCTATTTATAATTTGCTTGCTGCTCAAATCACATGGCTATGTAAAAAATAATATATGCACAGCATCTCTGGCGTAGACTGAGTTTTCACCCCTCCTGTGAACTTTCACACTTGTGCCAAAAACGATCATTTTTATGCCATTGTTGCACAAACCACTAGTATCAAGCGCTTAAAATAAATAGCCATTTGAAGAGGCCATTTGTTAATAAACAAAATTCATCCCTTCGCCAGTCGCCTGAAAAACTCCACGTTTAACTTTGCATATAATTCATTAGGTGATCATCCCTCTTTAACCAAAAACAGCTCTTCCATAATCCCTTCTTATTAGACACTCCATCAATTAATCTCTACACCATCTTCCATCTCAAGAGGCATTTGCTTAATCTCTGTTTTCTTTAATGTCGGATCTCTTATTTCAAAGATTATTTAGTATTTAGCACCGAGGTTATCTTATGTTTATATAAAATATTTAATGTAGTAAATTGTGTCTTTTAGTAGATAAGTAATTTGTTACGTATTTTAGATTGCTGGAGGACTTGTAATTTTAAAATTCTAAGTATGTTTAAGAATTAAACTAAACATTTAACACTTAATTATTAAAGGACATTCGAAAATTCCGTTGTCATACTTTAACGGGCGATTGGGCACAAAACAAATATTCAGCATAGGTTTGTAAATTATGAGCATAATGCTCCCTAAGTGTATATTTCTATTGTTCTATAAACATTATTCCATTGTTTCAAATAAAACTATTTTTCAACAATATACTGCAACACAAACATTTCTTATGTAATTCTAAGATTAGGAATTTTTTACATAATTCAAATTCAATTCAAAATTCTTGTACGAGGGTATAGGTGAAAGCTATTCTGAATGAATCGATAAGTGGCAACGCACGGATATAACAAAAGATTTAGCTCCTTTTGACATGACCTAACAAATACTGACTGCAAAGGATATCATACACCCATACGCAGTATAGGAGATAGTACTCGTTTTATGACACTGTGATAGTACAACTTGAAGCCACTGTTCTTGGCGCAATACAGAAGCACAATCATCAAGTCGCCTCATAAGTGTTATCTTGTATTTCCTGATAATGAGACTGCAATACGAACGATATCCACATCAATAACCTCATATGCGTTGTATATATACTTGTGCCTTGTCAACAGATTGGTTATAAGGGAAAATTGCACGCTTGTTGTTTTCATAAGCCAAGAAATATTCTTTCTTGTCGACAAATTTCATACACTAGCTGAAATATATATTCCTACTGTTGTTGATGTAACGTCTGATGTGGGTCATAGTTCTAGTCGTCAAAATCAATTATAGCTTTTTCATTTGTTTTCAGAATGAAATGTAATACGAATTTTGAATGTTTCTCATACAAATTGCTTTTATATAACACCTACTAATATATATGAGGTTGAAGAAGCTATAATGGAATTAAAAAACACCAATAGTGCATATACTTATGGCTTGAGTTGAAAAACTTAAAATATGTAAAAAATAATTTGATTGAAATACTAATTTATATAATAAATAAATACACAGAACAGTGCACTTTTACAAACTTGTTGAAAGTGACCAAAGTAGTACCCATATATAAAAACCGCTGCCCAAGGAGTCACTACTTCCACCATCCAGATTTTATATCCAAGTCTTATACACACTAAATCCCAATGTAATATTTTATGCTTCCTTTAATGATGGTGGGGGCTGCAATGGGGGTGCTAGAGGGGGTGCTAATGTCAAAAATTTTTAGAGACCCTTGGTTCTCGTATACACACTAAATCCTTATTTAATTTTTTACTCTCTTTAATAATAGGGTGGGGGTTAATTAAGGGGG